>JARFJB010002176.1:11115000-11280000 GCA_036346205.1 Vesta saturnalis | reverse complement strand
ACCACTATAACTGTTTGTGAAAGTGTTTAAACTTAATGTTTATGTCTCAATTTAATTTCTTTTAATACTTTTATAGGTTCATAAGTTCTTTTACGACTAGTGTCCAATTGTTGCAAATCACTACTTTAAGGTCTATAAATGTTGATTAAGCACAATAATTCCAGAACTGCTGCTTAATTTATGTTTTATAGTTGATCACCAATGTAATTGTTCTGTTTTTTCGTAATTTTAGCACTGATATACGTTTATCGCACTAACACGAATGTTTTGATGATTCTAGGCTGCGTACATTTAAATTGTGACATTGATACCAGCCTATATCTAGTTTTTAACATTATTTTTATAAACTACAGCTTGTATCTCATGTCGTCAGGGAACATTATGTTTAAATAAACTTACTAACTAAATATGAACTTGAATTAAATCATAACGATAACTAACATACCCTATACTTAAATGTAATGTGCTGTCGATTATATTTATATTAATATTTTATTAAGAAATATTTAAATTTACATACATCTCAATGTTAATTAACCATTCTTATCTAGAATTACACAGCTACTCGAATGTAATTTAAATCATCTCAACATATATATATATATATATATATATATATATATATATATATATATATATATATATATATATATATATTTTGTAAAAGGTAAGTTTTAATCACAGTTATTTATCCTTAAAAGTAGATAGGTACTTAATGTCCCACCCGTGACAAAAAAGATAGAAAATTTTGTTTACAGTGAAATAAAGATTTTAGGTTAGGTTTGTTTTTTCCTAAGAGTAACGATTACTACTTAGTACATACATTGGCAATGATAAATATAATTTTTCTGAATATATACCGATGTAGTAATGTATTTAATTTCTCTCCCACCCGTGACAGCTCTTGGCAGTGCAATTAGGTTAAGCCTAGGCTTGTGTTACAGCCAAATTTTATAATTTATTACTATAGGTACCTATAATCAAAATCCTATTTACTATAGAATTGGCCATTTTTCAGGGCAAAAAGTTGGTTGCAGTTCATATTTTATAACAATATTGTTTTTCTACAGATGGGAAAGACATCAGCTGAGAGGATGAGAAAGCTCCGGGAGAAGTTGAAGCTGGATAAAAACAAACATGATAGTCTCAAAGAAAAAGAACGAGCTAGGGACAGACTAAGAAGAGAGAAGATGAGAGCTGAAAGGAATCTTTCCGCTAAGTCATTAGCTCAGTATAGACAAAATGAAACTCATCGAAAAAGACTCTACCGACAGAAGAAAAAAGAATTAGCTATATTCAGTGCCAATGGTAATCAAAGATGGGTTCATTTAGATGTCCACGGTCTCAAGGAAAGACCGCGAGTAAAAACGGTGTTGCCGTACAGCCCTCGAAAAAAAACTACTATAATAAGAAAACTTGTGTCTGAATGTTTCCCCGAAAGTAGCCAAAAAACTTTTTGATATGCCTAAACGTAATTCAAAAAAGGCTCTTTCTCAAAATACATTAGTTAAGAGACAAAAATGGGAATCTAACGAAAGTTCAAAAACGTCACATGAACATGACGGAAAACCCTGATATAGATATAAAACGTAACGTAAATTCTATTATGTGAGGCGAAATAGCATTCAACTTTTATCTGAAATGCCACATAATGTATGTGTGCCAATATCATGCCAATTTTAATTATTTAGTAGAAGGCATAAATAAGATTTACAATTTATTTCCTTCCAAGCATATTGATCTGGTAACTGAGATATGTTGCGTTCTAGAAAATGAAAAATACATGAGTGGAGCTTTTTCACAATGTAACAAAATAAAAAACTTTTTTTTTACTTTAAGACCAAAAATTTATTAACCAAAAGTTTGTTTTATTTTTATATTATTTTTGGTCGAAAAAAAAATGTATTTTATGTAAATGAATGAGATGATCTGTAACAAACAATATATGAAGCGTTGGTATTATGCCACCCAAATGACACGAGAGTTATTAAGTTTAATTTTAATTCAACTGTGGGCGTCGTTGAAGATAACTGCAGTTGTCTTCTTTATCGAGTTAAAAAAAATAAACAGTAAGGATATAATCGATTATGGGTAAGTTTTTAGATCAAAAAAAAATATTAACACTTTATAGTAAATCACCACGGTTTTGAAATGATTTTAATGTTAGATTCATGAAAATTTGGTTTTTGGTTTGATGACTAAAGGTGACAGCGGCCGAACCCTATGTAGGTTTTCTTTTTTTCTTGATCTTCTAAGACGGTGACTGCAGACTGAGACGATACCAACAACTATAATGTATGACGAATTTGATGGAGAATCAACACGACAACAACAAGAGATGAATATTAAGATTTGGAGCTCTACCGAAGGAGGCTAAAAAGAAGCATCAATTGTAGCGAATAAATTCTAAAGTGGTTTAACTACTTGTGGACAATGGAGTCCCCTTTTCTCGTGTAATAAGCTTATTTAACATAATTTAAAGAAAATTCCGCTTAGTTTTAGCGTAACTCTTCTTAACCAACTCAAAAAGCTTAACCAATGTGAAATAAAAAATCCCTTCTACAAAAAAGGAAGATCAAAACATCTAATGATCTGAATATCTCGACGTTAGACAAAGAATTGCCCTTTTTAAAAATGGCTCCAGTGCCTTATCAAAGATTTCGGAAGAGTGTCAAGGAAAATAGATTAGAATTTATTTTATTTTTATACCGGTAGTGACACCTACCATTTTTAACCAAAATTTAAAAAAGAAACCTGCTTAATTATATTTATAAGCTAGAATTTTAGAAAATTGAATATATATATATATATATATATATATATATATATATATATATATATATATATATATATATATATATATATATATATATATATATAGGTATCGGGATGCGGTCTAGTTAAAAATGAAAACGACTCTTTATTTAATTTAATTCAAGCTTTCGAAATGCTTTATTTCTTCATCAGGAATCTGTGTAAAATGAACATGTGAGAAATAATCTATTAACATCGTAAAGACTACTTACTAAATGCGAGAATTATAAACTAACTAACATTATTGTACAGAAGAATTGATTACAATTTAAAATCACAACTTAAAAAGAAGACAGTAATTGAAGTATTTCAAAATTTTAAAAATTGACATGTATACCTACTGCGTTACAAACTAAAATTCTTAGAAGATAAGATTTATGAAACATGTTGTACTGAATCAATTAAAATTAGTACTCAGAATATATACCTTGTACATTGTGAGTGGATGCGAACTGTATATATTGAATGAATATGAATTGTATATACAGAGTAAATGAAAATTGTGTGGATGAATTAAATGAATAAAAAAAAATTAACCCGTAGTTTAATTTAAGTTGTAAATGAATTTATAATTCACAATTAAAGTTACTAAATAAACTGTAAAACAAAAATATATTCTATTTAACCACCATTGGACTGTAACGGCTTTATAGACCTTCATTCGCTTTTACCTCCAATACATAGAGAAGTGCTCGCCGAGAATGAAATGTCATGGAAACAATGCTTCAGGTGGGCCTAAAATATGTGAATTCAGTGGATCACTCGAAGAATCCGTTACTGAATTGCAACGACAATTGGCTAAGTTCAAACACCACTTCTTTATCAAAAGACTTCAATAAAAAACCTTTAAAGATATGAAGAATAACATTGAAAACAATGAAGTTATATTACAAGTCGACTATGCGGATAATTATCTTCCAACTTGTCAAGATGAAATCCAACGTGCGCACTGGAACCATAAACAGATAAGCGTCTTCACAGCTTGTGCCTGGACTTAAAACAGCATAGCTTGGTTCGTAGTTGTGAGTGACGAGGTCACGCATGATAAGTACTCATTTCTAATCTTTGCTACATGTATGAAGATCATGGGCCAATGTTTTTTTTCCAACGTCGCATGGAAAGAGAGCAGTCGATGGAATTGCAAACGTGCCGTTTCGAACCACGTTAAGTTACGGCGGGTTATTATTCATTCTGCCAATGATTTCTTGAATAGTGCAAAATCAGTTGTTCCATCCGTCAACTTCCCCAAGTTGACTGCTGAAGATATTGAAGAAGATAAGGAACTTTTGGATAACCGTTGGGAGCTTATGAATAAAATACCGGGAATCCAAAGTAAGCATTTCTTCTTGGGATATGACAAGCAACGTCTTATTTGTGGGAAAACTTTCCTCAAGTCTGAGTGATAAAAACATAAAGCATTCAAAAATAGACCAAGTGTTTACGGACTGGTGTACTCATCATCTGAGTCTGAGGAGTCAAGTGCTGAAGAAACTGCTGGGCCTGACGGTATGGGTCAGCAACCAATTGCTAAAGAAATTAAGCCGAGAGTGTTTATGTTAGTTAAATTTGAGTCAGTTCAAAAGAAAAAAAAACTACTCAATACAGATATGCTGTATGCTGCAGGCGACACAGGAAGATTGTTTAAGGTTGACCATCAAGACGTTTCTTACATTGAGTTTAAACGTGGTAAAATAAAAAACAAAACGTTTCATATTTATCTCTTAAGTTTCAACTAACGTTACCTACCATAATAATTCATTAATTATAGTAAGGTTCTAAGTCTTCATTACCAGCTGTAAAACTGTAGTTTTATATGAATAAAGTTGTTTGATTGCAGTAAAATGGTTGTTATTCACACTATATCCACCTGTCCCACCTGTGACGCTCAATAAATATGAATAATTTATAAACTATTTATTTTTAGCCTTCAATATTGGGTGCATTAGATCCCTATAACTTTAAACTAATTAGATATACAGGCTATTTTTACTTTTACCAATTAAATTTGCAGACTTTTTGACTAATTTAATCCCACCTCAAACCTCTTGTCTTTTTTTTGTCCCACCCGTGACACAACACATTTTCAAATCACAAACTCTCAGTTATCCAATGAAACTCAAGCTTTAAACTAACACAGGTTGTGTGAGAGGCACTTGTCAAAATATCTATGTTAAGAAAACATGTTTTACTATTTTAATAAAAAAAGATATTTAAGGGAAAACGGCTGAAAACTGTGTCCAAATATCCCATCCGTGACAATGGATTGGCCCAGTTATTATTTATATTTAACTCTTATCTCAAGTTCTTCATCATTAGTTCCATAACTTTTGAATCAGTTAATGTTTCGTTTGTCAATAAACCTTTTAATTTCTGTTTTTGAATTTCATGGCATGTGAGTGCTCTTTCGGGATTATTTCCTTCTGTTTCATTACCAGTAGTAGTTAAAATCCAATTAATATATTTTCCGTTTCTTCTATATCAGGCACTAATATTAATTGTCTGGCACTTGCTAAATAAAACGTATTTACGCATAAACGTGCAATCTTTTTAAATTTTGTGCATTTTTTATACAATGAGCAACGTCTATTCGGATGTAACATAGAGGTGGTTCTTTATCTTTGCATATATTATCAGCATAATCGTGCGTGCGTGGGTGCGTACCTGTGTGGGTGGGTGCGTGCGCGCGTGTGAATTTGTGTAAGTATCTATACGGGGTGGTCCGTAAGTAATGGTCCAAAGTGAAATGTAAGATTCTCGGCCTCAGCATATTACGATCTAACGCTACTTGCTTTAATAAAATATTGAAAAGATACAGGGTGTCAAAGTTCCAAAAAAATTTTTGAAATATCTCCAAAACGAAAAAAGATATTTTTCTCATTCTTGGTATAATAAGTAGAGATATAAAGTACATTGGTTTTAGCTTATTAATAAGTTTTATTATGTACAGTGGCGTAAAACGCAAGAAGAGCAACTTTTTAATCCCTAATTTCTAGCCAATGCAGTACTTGGCTAGAGTACCGCGCTAACCAACTGCGCTATCGAGATTCAAGCCCCAATCGATGTAAATTTTGTTTTTATGTATGTAGAGCTGATATAAATTATATATATATATATATATATATATATATATATATATATATATATATATATATATATATAGATACATATTTACTTTTGAACTTATTCGTTCATAACAAAACTTATAATAAATATTGTTTATCGATTTACGACCTTAGAAAATACAAGTTATTAAGTTAAAACTCTTTTATAAAAATAATCACCCGGTATTTTCTTTGCATCAGAAAGAACTATACTTAAGATGAAAAGAAAGTAACTATTTTGCAAGCCTATAACCTGTAACAAGCACTAATAATATAAACTATTTAATTGTAAAACAGTTAATACAAAATATTCAATATCTTTCATTTTAAGTGGTTTTACCGTAAAAGGGTTGCAGCTTAATAATCAAAATAGACGTACATCAAGAGTTCATAAATCGATGAACAATAATTACCTACAAAATAGTAAATTTTTTCATTTTAAACATAGTTCTCTTTTGTGTCGAGGAAACGAGGGGTTGCGGGTCAAAGATCAAAATACGTATTTTGAGGGTTCTTAAATCAATACACGATATTTACCTGCAAAAGAGTTACTTGTTCAATTTTAGTGTAGTTTTCACTTGAGTTAGATTACTTAAAGGATTGTTTTGGGGTTAAAACGATGAGCTCAAAAATCGAAATGATATTATTTTAAAAGCTTAATAAGCGATTAATTATTTTTATTTGTAAGGGATGGGGGGGGGGGGGCTGAGTCGACCAGACTGCCCAACTAAACTTTTAAAATTCCTTCCTAGTATGACTAGCTCAAAAATTTTAATTTGCGGAATATAAAAGCTCATAAATAGTAAAAGTAAAAACACACCTTTTTGAACAAAATTAATGCATAAAAGACTCTTGCTTCCAGACAAATTTAAATCAGTCCTTAGTAAAATTTCTGAAGTACTCTATCTGATTTTGTTCAGATCAACGATTTCATTTTTTACGTCTTTTTGTAAATGTAACCGTATAAAGATGGTTATGGAATTGTAATTACAAATCGAAACACATTATTGTGGCTAGGGATCGATTTCAGATATTTCAACACTTATACCGTACATCTTCGGTGTTGGTACACGTACAGTTTTGCAATAGAAATTTGTTTTCCAGCGCGCACATAGGCTCCTCGATGTTATGGTTTAAATAACTATACGCCTCTGCTTCCTTTTTCAATTTTTTAATCGACGGACAACCAATCTCGTCCAAGTTTAGTATTGGTTCGTTAAGGAATCTTAAAAACTGTTGTTTTTCACTGTCATTAACGTGAATTTTGTTAAACGGCAGCGTCTTTATCAGCTCCCCTTGGAAATCGTTGTAAACTACATGACCTAGCCGCCATTTCAGTCCATGATATTTCTTCTCTAAATACCTTATCTGACTTGACAAGGCCTTTGTTATAAAATAATTTCGAGGTGGATTTATTAGTATCAACAGTAAAGCTACATGATCTGTAACCACGGCAATTTCTTTCGGTATGAATTCGTTATTAACACCTCTAAACCCTTGTACGTCCAAGTATGTGACCATCTTCTTTCAGCTGCTGCTGTACACTGAAGCTTGTTATCTATGGGTTATCCTTTTAATAGCCGAAATCCACGGCGACATTCCGATGTTTATCGATCTCGATCACGTCATCGAATTCGGCGTACACCAAACAGTTAACGGTTTCTACGAGCGCTTCTTCAAAACCACTTCTAGGCGGAGGAACCGTTTCTAACTAAATTCGCGTGCTAGCGTTTGCAGACAAGTTAGGGGTTAGGTCCAAGGTCATTAAACAGTATCCGTTCGAGTAATTCCTTCTCGATATATCGTTTCTATCACTAAAAAATTAATACCCGTACCGGAAAATAAGGTGTGATTGTAAACAAATTAAAAACAAACAATAATAACCACATATATACTTAGTGATGTAATAAAATCAGATAATTAATAAATAACGATACTAGGCAAAGTTTTCCCTAGATACAATTATTTAACAAATGGTAAACCTTTCATCACTAATTATATGCCGTTTATCATTTAACTAATATGCCGTCTGGTCCACAATCGGTAGATTAAAAAGGAGGATTCTATTATATTGAATTGGTAACTCACCTGAAATGCCGCTTGTCACTCAACTGCTTAGTTATTTTCACTTATGCCTAGTAATAAAAATTATGTAAAAATTTAGATATATAATTAAATGAATTCTCGGGCACCATGTTATCTTTGACAGGGATAACAAAACCTATTTAATGAACATAACAAATAATAACAATATGCAAAAATTTATTTACCAAATTTATGGATAGTAGGAGAGGTACTAAAAGGTTTTAAAGCTAAGATTAATAGATATAAAATTTACCACAAAATTCCTCAGCATAAAGATTTCTATAGACAGCTTCCTGTGATTAAATACGGAGGTGGAACGGTCAATACAGATGAAAGCATTTTTACATGTCTTTCTTATTCTGGATGTTTTATTGAATTAAACTTGCTTTTTAATATTATATTAATATTTCGAAGAGAAACTTGTGGTAAATAAGTTACTGAAGAGCCATTTGTAATATAAATATAAGTACGTAAAATAAAATAGAAGTAAAGCAGAAATATTAACGTGTTTAAAAAATTAAAAGGTGGTGGTAGTATAGTGCCTAAAACAAACAAATGCTTAATTTTAAACTACAATGAGAAAAAAACTCACCACCCAAAATATGATGGCACTAATATAAAACATTAAGTTAGATTCATTCTTATTGCTGTTAACAGTCAGCATACACTGAATTACTCAAAAGCTTTCTGAATCAACCAAGTATAAAAGTTTTCTTGCGTTGCGCTGTTACATAATATCAATCCAATTTTTTTAAAGAGAGGGAATTAAAACTATTTATGTAATATTACACACAAAAGATATGTTATATGAAGTGCAAATTAAGTTGCCAGTTTTCAATTTTATATGAAAATAATTAAAAACTCCTCTAATTTTAAGCCAAATAAATTAATGATCTTAGATTAATGTATTTATTAATACAACCACCAAAAAAGGTTGTTACACACCCCCTCCTAAAATTTGGACTCGGAGATCACCAAAGCGGAGATTCCAAACACTAAGCTAATAAATGAAATTATTAAAATTTAAAAAATACAAAATGTTAAGGTAATTAAAATATAAGCAATATTTAAAAAATAACAAGAAAATGTACGAAGAAGTACGGAAAATGTGGTGACGTCGGTCAGAAAAGACCCCTCGCAACACCAAAAAAGCTAATGACGCGCTACCACCCGCACACGCCACTAGTCGAGAATCAAGGACCCGAAACCTTAAATAAAGTCAAAAAACTTTAACTGGTGGGGTTAGTGAAGCCAACCACCATCAGGAGAGCAAAATGAGTATCCGGTAAAAAAATTTGATTCTAAGGTAAAAAAAACGAACGGAAAACCGTAACCTACCATGACCTGAAGGGACAGTGGGCAGAGAACCCGGAAACGGTCATCGTGCAACTTCACAAAAAATCAAGGCTAACGCCACTCTACTCGAGAGTATAAGTATTAAAAAAACAATCCTTTCGGACTAACAATAAATAATCGCGAGATTTGAGGTCGAGAGAGAGCGGTTCAATTACCCTACCCCGGTGGTCTCAAACCAAGCCTCCTAGGTACATAACACAACTACCACAGTCACGTTCGATAAGTAAGTCAAAATCGGTAAACCTAAGAAACGACTATTTTCATGGCAAATTAGCTCAGGATGCTTCGTCGTGGAGAACAAGAGAGGCCACTCTACCCTTCACGAGATTCAGGTTTCATGTTGTTCCACAGTCATCGTCCAAGACTCAACATACCCTAACTAACACGCACATTTTATAAATAAATCGAAATCTAGGTGAGATAGCAAAGAGAAAGGTGATGCACTCTTACGAACACAACAACCCCCTCCTAAAACTACCAAAACGTCATAATCAGGAAGTGAACTAATCGAGGTTGACACGAGGCGAACCGAAGTCCTCAAGCACCGTCCAAGAATAGTAGCACTACACAAATCAGGAAAAATAAAATAATTAAATCAATCAAAAATAAAAATGTATACACACATTACTAGTTTTCTTATCCATGGTTATGAGTTTTACACGTCAAATTAACGATCAGAGGTAAACTCAAAATAGTTATCTTCAATTTTACTATTGTAACAATAGCAAATGGAAAATCCAATAAAGAAAGATAATCTGCCTGAGAACTAATGTCCCACAAAGTCGGCAAAATAAACGCACGATGTGATCTAAATATCAAACATCATACTAAAATCAATCACACAATGGGATCTAAATATCAACCATCGTGTTAAACAAATGTAGCAAAAATCATGCTAACAAATGTAAAAAATAATTAAGTGGTTTGCAAAGCCACAACAATATAAAAAATAAAATAATGTGCGAAATAAGCACAAAATAAAATTATTTTGAAAAATTATCAAAATAATTAAAAATATAAATAAGAAAACCAGAATGTAAAAATACTAAAATAGAAAAATGATTAAAAGAATACTAAAAATAAGAACTAATGTGGTTTTAAATCCTTAACATGAAAAACACCTAAGGGTTTATTATCAATAGGGGTGGCCAATCGGTACGTAGTTGGACCTACCACTTCAATAACTTTTGCTTCAATAAATTTTGGAGCTAACTTTTGACTATAATTTTAGTCGCATCAGATAAAGTAAAATTCTTTTCCAAACTAAATCGCCAACGTTTAATTTCAACGGACGACGTCGCAAATTGTAAGATTTTGAATTTCTTTCGTAAGCTGCATGTAAATTTTGTTTAACATGTTTAAAAATGGGTGAAAGTTCATTTAAATCTTGAACTAATTGTTCACGGTTAGTAATAAATAAATCATCCTCTTTGAAATCCTTTAGTCGACCATAAAATCTCCAGAAATCGGAACTGTCCGACCAAACGCCAAAAGGAAGGTGAAAATTTCGTAGACTCATGAACAGCGTTACGAATAGCATGCGCAATTTTGTGAATTTCAACATCCCATTCCTGTGATCATCTTGAATATAAGATCTAATCGCATTACCTACTACTTTATTAACTCTCTCAACAAAATTTACTTGAGGGTGATAACTTGCATTAAACCAAACGAATTGAACTTTGTAAGAACTCATTAAATTTTTAAATTGTGAACTTTTAAATTGAGGACCATTGTCCACCATACAAATTTGAGGAACACCGTAAACTAGAAATACATAATTCTCAATATATTGACAAATTCTTTTAGCAGTAGCACTGCGCATAGGGTGAATCAAAGTAAATTTAGTAAACCAATCACAAATAACTAATAATACTGTGTTTCCACTCTTCGATCTAGGAAAAGGACCCACTAAATCAATAGAAATACATTGAAAAGGATAAGAAACATTTTCTCTTTACCCATAAAACCATAATGATTAAATTGTGAAGACTTGCTTCGATTACAAACATTGCAATTCCTAATATATTTGGAAATATCTGACTTCATTTTTGGCCAGTAATAAAATTCTTTAATTTTTGAAAAAGTTTTAAAAACACCAAAATGTGATGATGTAGGATCATCATGAGATTTTCGTAAAATATCTTTCCTTAAAGATTTCGGAACAACTAATTTCCATTCCACTAAATTCGATTCTATGTTTAAATCATTAGAAATAAATTTGTAGAGTTTATTATCTTCAACTCTCCAATTAGGAAATAATTCAGGATTTTTAGAAACGTTGGCTAACATCTTCTTATACCAATCGTCTAAATCAACAACAGAAAATTCTAAAGAACTAACTTCCAATTAATTTGAAAAAAATCTTAAGCAGGAATATTAACTGAAGTATTAATATTGTCATTATGTGACATAGAAATAAAATAATCTAAATTTATATTATTCATATTCATTAAATGGATTCAATAAATTCTAATAAATTTAATCGTATAAAATAAAAATAAAATTATCAAAAGTAATGTAATTCAAGCGTTTCAAAATTTAAATAAATGTATTAACAATTGAATGTTATGAAGTTTATCAATAACAAAACTTAAATATGATAATTGAGATTTACCAAATTCATATTTATCTTTTAATTAATATTTAACTTGGGATCATTTAGCCTTTAAAAGTACTAAAAACAATATCGTTTAAAAAACAAAAACTGAATGGGATAAATCATGACCTAGAATTGAATCTATAAAACGTTGTAATGTATCATAATCAAATATTGAATGCATTTTAATAATTCCTATTACATAAAATGCAATCAAAGCAATTTGGATTAATCCTTTTAAATTTAATTTACGTCTCTCATCTATTGTCAACCCTTCCGTTCCATTTACAATTAAAAAATGTTAACTACTAAAATAGCTCATCAATATAAAAACATCAATTAAATAATTAAAATTTGACATTGTAAAAAATATTATATAACATATAACACACAATCAATAAAGTTCATTATATAAACACATAAAATACCAAGCGTAGTAACACTCCTTAAAATTCTGTCAACTCTACATAAAATCAATTAAAAATATAAACACAAGTAAGTATTAATAACTAGCATTGAAACATCAGCAATTCAGGTCCCTTTTCTGGCCCCACACAAAGCATAAATTTCAAGTAATAAAATCAAAGTCAAGTCCCTGCTCAGGCGCCAGTGTAAACAAATTAAAAACAAACAATAATAACCACATATATACTTAGTGATGTAATAAAATCAGATAATTAATAAATAACGATACTAGGCAAAGTTTTCCCTAGATACAATTATTTAACAAATGGTAAACCTTTCATCACTAATTATATGCCGTTTATCATTTAATTAATATGCCGTCTCGTCCACAATCGGTAGATTCAAAAGGAGGATTCTATTATATTGATTTGGTAACTCACCTGAAATGCCGCTTGTCACTCAACTGCTTAGTTATTTTCACTTATGCCTAGTAATAAAAATTATGTAAAAATTTAGATATATAATTAAATGAATTCTCGGCACCATGTTATCTTTGACAGGGATAACAAAACCTATTTAATGAACATAACAAATAATAACAATATGCAAAAATTTATTTACCAAATTTATGGATAGTAGGAGAGGTACTAAAGGTTTTAAAGCTAAGCTTAATAGATATAAAATTTACCACAAAAATTCCTCAGCATAAAGATTTCTATAGACAGCTTCCTGTGATTAAATACGGAGGCGGAACGGTCAATACAGATGAAAGCATTTTACATCTCTTTCTTATTCTGGATGTTTTATTGAATTAAACTTGCTTTTTAATATTATATTAATATTTTTCCTTCGAAGAGAAACTTGTGGTAAATAAGTTACTGAAGAGCCATTTGTAATATAAATATAAGTACGTAAAATAAAATAGAAGTAAAGCAGAAATATTAACGTGTTTAAAAAATTAAAAGGTGGTGGTAGTATAGTGCCTAAAAACAAACAAATGCTTAATTTTAAACTACAATGAGAAAAAAACTCACCACCCAAAATATGATGGCACTAATATAAAACATTAAGTTAGATTCATTCTTATTGCTGTTAACAGTCAGCATACACTGAATTACTCAAAAGCTTTTGAATCAACCAAGTATAAAAGTTTTCTTGCGTTGCGCTGTTACATAATATCAATCCAATTTTTTAAAGAGAGAATTAAAACTATTTATGTAATATTACACACAAAAGATTTGTTATATGAAGTGCAAATTAAGTTGCCAGTTTTCAATTTTATATGAAAATAATTAAAAACTCCTCTAATTTTAAGCCAAATAAATTAATGATCTTAGATTAATGTATTTATTAATACAACCATCAAAAAGGTTGTTACATGATATGCCCTTACATATAAACCATTAGCTGCAGAGTCTGGCTGTAAAGACTTCGATGGATTCGTTGGCCGTCAATATATAACGACATGTAGTTAATATTGCTGTAACGAAAATTGAATGGATTTGAGGCGTAATCACCATTTGAAGGCTTTATTGGCGACAAAACCCACGATACACCGTTTTGGTAACTGACCCAGGAAGATATTATCCATTGATTTTCGCTGTATCTGTAGGTATAGTTAACACTTCTACGTCTACCCTTGTAACCGGGTATTTTGCCGCAGTTGCTTCTAAAGCTATAGCGTGTGCAATTAGAATAGTGAGGTTGATTCGCATACGTCTCACCAGTAAACTAGCGTCCATAATTCTCGTGTTGTAAGTTGAACCGTGGGCTCCCATTAAACTAAAGGTGTCTCTTGATCGTACAAATTTAGCCTTTAACACAACACCTCTTATGATAAACTTCACGTGACCAATTATCTCAACCTGTTTTTCGTTGTCTTAACGTTTCGTGAACCAGATCGATAATGTTGGAATGAGGGATGATCTCACCTTTTTCCCGTATTCAGTATACGCAAGAAATCAGTACCTTTCTTCCTACATGAAACGGACAGTGTTGATACTATTGCGTCGTCTGCCAGACCTTTGTGTTTCACCAAATCTCTAATATCATCATCACCCCTGATTGTTATACTAGCGGGTTGACGTAACTGATTGGAAACATGTAGATATATTTGAAGAACCTGCTGCCGTTTGTCAATGTCAGTTTTTTGGTTTTTAAAACTTTATCCGTGTCGTTACCCAGTTGCGTTAAAATGTTGCTTTGTGTGACATCCTGCGTTTGCAGACGCTGTATAAAATCCATAGGTATAATAATCATCTTCTTCAGATTGTGGTCGATAGTTATTGAAACAAATTACCCATAATACCACCAAGTAATGAGTAACAGGAGTGATAAAAATGTGCCGCCCTTCTGTACGACAAACTGTTTATTCTTTTTTTATAGATTCGCCTCTCTGTGCCAGTTGTCTTAAAGTGTGCTTATGTTGAGAAAGTCGCTGCTTCTGATCACTTGACAGAGGTACACGACCTTTTAAAATGTTATGCGCACACTCACAAATGCATTCCACCTGCTTACTATTCAGACGTTTCAATAAAGCGTCACATTGACTTTTACTTAATCTGGCTAATGCGAGCAGGATATCGGTGTTTTAGATTAAAACGCCAACCAGCATATATGATGTAATCTTCATGACTGTGGGGCTTAAATCCTTTTTTTGCTATATGTACTTGGCAAATATCTTAAGGCCCGAATATGATTGTTCTATAGCGTAGCACATCCGGTGTATTCTGTTTTAAATCAAACAATAAATATTCGTGCGGATTGGAAGTGGCATCCTGGTACACAGCCTCTAAAAATTTCGGGTTGTCAGGTGAAATCTGTCTTGCTAAATGTTGTATCGGAGCTCTGTCACGTGAGTTTTTAAACAAGATTATGTAATAAGCGTTGAGAGAGATACCTTGCTGTCCACGTCCTTGGTGAAATATGTTTTACGTTCAGAAAAACAAGCTTAGATTTCTGTGATGGCAACCTTTGTAAAAATATCAACCATCGAACCGTTAGTTTCACGCATTAGATCGTCAATTATTATTTAGGCCGGTTTTTCACCGTCAAACTGCTCCATATCAGGTAATCCCTTCTGAAATTCCGCAGAGAGCTCTTTGAGTAATGGTTGCCACTCGCTGTAAAACCAGATAATCTTTTCAAAAACTGTATCTCAGATAGATTCGATATATTTAGAAAATCAACGATAAAATATGATTTTCTACAACCCGATAGCCCCGCTGATATTGCTGAAAAGGGATGCTTAAACTGACCTTCCATATCGAAACGCTAAACTTTACTAAAGATCCCTTTGTCACCATCCTGACTTAAATACCCGATGAAATCTACTTTTTATTGTGCTTATCTTTTAACATCTAAACCGAGATTTGAGACGAGAGAGAAAGATGGATAGATAGACAGAGAGAGAGAAAGAGAGAGAGAGAGAGAGAGAGAGAGAGAGAGACGAGCACCACCACCTCTATTACAGAAAACATTCGCTAGTTTAAAAATATACCACTAGATAACGCCCCTAACAAATTCAAATTTCGCTCAAAAATATACCATTAGGTGGAGCCACCTTTATTACAGAAAGCATTCATTTGTGTATACAACACTATATGGCGCCATAAACAGACAAATTCAAGTTTCCTAGTAATATACCGCTACGTGGAGCCACCTCTGTTACATAAAATATTCATTTGTGTATATACTACTATATGGCGCCATAAACAAACAAATTCAAGTTTTATAACAAGGAGGCCACGACAAGTTCTTATAACTATCTTACACGTTAGAATTAGGGCCCCCTTATTAGAATACTATTTCCAGCCAAGGGGGTCACGACAAGAAGACTCAGACCCTAACACAAGTTCTTATAGCTGCCTTACAAGACTAGGGCCCTTTATTAGGATATTTTAAATTTCGCGCAGTAACCAATGCAGAGCCCTAGGGCTCCAATCAGAGCTCAGAGGCTGGGTGGGGACTAAGGACCAATCAGACACCAATTAGGTAAAAGGGGCTGTCCTTAGGTCCACCACATTGTATGCGCACGCATTTTTCTACTTTCCAGGGGCTGAACTGCGAAAAGGGGTTGAAAATGGCTCACGAAAAGAAGCCGTCAAAAAAGGGAAGGAAAATGGGCGCGTGAAAGTGGGTTTGGCCTATGACCTCAAAAAAAAAATGGCTGCGCAAGTGTTCTTGTTACTACTTTTACAATATTAAGACAAGTTTGGTAATGCCAATAGATAAAAAAATAAATTAGAAATACTTTCGAATATTCGAATCTTTACAGTGGAATTGATTCGTAAGTGATAGATATTTAAGAACGCCAAAGTTTCTTTTATAAATTAACAAAACTTGATAGTTTTATGCACTAATTTTGTTCAAAAAAGTCTGTTAAATTTAAAATAATCCATTAAATCAATTTGTAATTGTTATATTAACTCTTGTTTTACTTGAAAAATTTTTTTAACATAAAAGTATAGTCCCACGGCCAACTTAATACCTCCAGTTTCAGTCTTTTTGTATTACAATTGCAATTTCACAAATAAATTGAAAATATTTTGACAATTATTAATTTTAGGTATGAGACATGCTTGATGAAAAAGAAAGGATATCAATAAAGTATCGAATGACACGAATGAAATGGGGGAGAGGAACGCCATTTAAAAAATTAAAAAAAGTTGTTTTTACAAACAGTGACACGTCCTGTACATTATTAAAAAAAAAACTGAAAATTAAGATACGTTTTTTATCATTTTAAAATAAACAAAAGTCGCCTAACAAATCAGTGGCGACGACGATGTAATAATATACAGGAGTTTTATTTAAAAAAATATTAGTCTAGTTTGCTTCAACAACATGAAACACTCTGTATGATCAAAAATATTTTTAAAATGCAGTACCTATTGACATCTACCGGTGGTCCAAAAATTATTCTCTAACTCATTTCGTCTTTGTACAATCTTCCACCCCCTCCTGGTTTGGCCACCCTATGTACAGTAAACTTAAAAGAATAATAATAATAAATAGTAATAATATGGATACATAAATAAAATAGAAATAATAAAAGGTTTAGTGTAATTTAATAACAAAATAAATTAATAAGTGGTGTAACGTGTAGTAAAGGTGCAGTGTAATTTAAGTTGTGGCTCGGGTAGACTAAACGCCAAATACGAAGACTCCAAGCTGCGCGAAAAAAATCACGTGATCGTGTACTCTTCAACAGGAAAATATTAGTTTTTTTAAGAAAAGTAAATGTTACGTTTTGTACACTTTAGTTAATAACCTCTTATTTCTTCGTTATCATAATCTGATATAAAATCAGATTCATCCGACGAGTCTCCACTTCTATGTATAACCAATTCCTCACAAACGAGATCCATAATATGCTCTTTATTAATGTATTCCTCTTCAATTTCTTTAACATGACGGCACACTTCTTGCCAGTGGCTCTCCAAATCCATTGAACACTTTTCACGAGTTAGTTTTTCAACATCGGCTAATTTAAAAGTTGTGTTTGCCATCCTTCATACTAAAATTTGTAGCGTTGAGAACTTTGTAGAAACTTTAAATTCTAAATTTCCGACAATCAAATTTACCTATGAGATAGAGGCAAATGACAGTCTCCTGTTCCTTGATACTGTGGTAAGAAGAAATGGTAGTAGACTAGATATAGATATTTATCGTAAGGAAACTAGCACTAAAAGATTCATAACCAATGACTCAAATCACTGTAGACAGCATAAACTCGCGGCTTTTAACTGTTTGGTTCATAGATTACTTAATTTTCCTCTTTCAGTTCAAAATTATAAGTTACCAAACTATCCTGCTTATACAAAAGGTCTACCTAGAGTCTTTTCCAAAATTAATTTGAAAACAGTTACTACTTCAGATAATAGTTATCAAACTCTTTTAGGCAATCCAAAAGATAAAGTGTATAAGCATGATAGGTCGGGAATTTATAAGATTAATTGTAAAAATTGTGAACAAATATATGTGGGGCAAACTAAAAGACCTATCAAAATTCGCTTTAAAGAACATTTATCTCATATAAAATACAAACGTTGGAACAAGTCTGCCGTAGCCCTACATATGTTTGATAAAAATCATGTAGTAGATGAGGTATCATTAATCAAACATGTTAGTAATAAACACGAATTTGATTGTTATGAAAGTTTAGAGATCTTCAAAAACAAACAAATTCTAATGAATAATGATGATCAAGGACCTTTAGGCTACTCTGAACTCATTAAACTTTCATAACTTTCACTTTCACCAGATTAGCAACGAAGCGTTACTCGCTGATGGTATATATGTTAGAAATTTTCTTTAATCCGCCCTAGTGGACCGCTGATGATGATAGCGTAGCTATCGAAACGCGTTCGGTGTTATTTAATTTTGTGTGGTACGTGGGTGTATTTTGTTTGTTATAATATCTACTTCTCACTCATATCATTATTCCATTTCTTTTTAATGCAATATTCGATTTCTGCGCAGGTGTCTTTGTATTTGGCGTTTGCTCTAGTCTGTTTAAAAATTTGGAAAAGAGCGGTGGCATCAACGGGTTTTAAAAAGTCATCAGAAATGGATGTTTCATTCTGGAGCTAATAAAAACCGCCATTTTGTGATTATAAGGATGACAAGAATTGTTATGAATAACGGTGTCACTACCGAGTGTCCCAATAAAATGTATACACTCTTTAGCAGTTCATAACAACCACACTTTTTTTTTTCAGTTGTGACTGCTTAAAATAATGGCTGGAGTCAGACTAAACTTTGAGGAAAGAAAATTCATTCTAAAGTGCTACTGGAAGACTGAGAACGTAAGTGAAGTGCAAAGACGGTTTAGGATGGAGTTTCAACGAGATGCACCAACGAGACTAACAATTACTCGTTTGCGAGATAAGTTTGAGGAAGAAGGAACTGTTAAGGATGTCCATAAGAACCATTTCGGAAGACCACGATCATCCACCAGCCCAACAAGAGAAGGAGAAGTCATTCAGAGATTTCAGCAATCACCTAGAAAATCTGTCCGGCAAGCGGCTCGTGAGACAGGAGTTTCAAAATCGAGCGTCCATCGGATTTTGAAGCGTGCCAAATGGTTTTATTCCTAGATTAGTGCACGCTCTCCATGAAGATGATTATGACCGCAGAATCCAATTTTGTGAGTGGTACCAAGGAAAATGTGCAAAGGAAACAGTACCCTCCACGCTCACCGGATTTGACCCCCATGGATTTTTTTCTGTGGGGGAATGTTAAACACAATGTTTACACCACAAAACCAGCTACAATCGATGAGTTGAGAGCAGCTATTGAAAGAGAATGTGCCGAAATACCAATTGAAATGATTAAGAACGTTTTGGATTCAATCAATTAGCGTTATCAGCTGTGCATGGACCACAATGGCCAACAATTTGAACATTTTCGATAATTGACTAGTTTCTACATTTGTTAACATTATTTTCATTTTTGAAAGTTTTCTGTATTATAATAATTGTTAGTGTTATAGTCATTTAAAGAGTGTATACATTTTATTGGGACGCTCGGTATGTGAAGGTTTATGATAAACTGAACATTCTAGTTTATTATTCTGATTTATTATTGTTAGGTCTAAGAAGTTAATTTGGATATTATTGTCTATTGCAACCTTTAAAATAAACTAATGTGTCATCAACATATCTATACCAGAAAACTAAGAATTTACTAAATCGGGTGTTTGTGGATCTGTTGCTCTAAATTATCCTTAACAATGTCTGCTAAAATAGGGCTTAACGGAACTAACTATTCCTATGTCAAGAACAAATTTTTAAGTAGAATTAAACATAATTAAACTGCCGTAAATAATGGTTACACAGAATCTGACGTCAATAGAATTTAAAAAAGAAAGAATACAAGAATGCATTAAAGTTAGTTTACCCTGTTCAACCCAAAAATAAGAAAACCTTTTAACAAGTTAAATTATATAGGTAAACCTACAGAAATAATATCTAATCAACTTAAAAAAACTAGATTTGAATATAGCGTACAAATGTAAGAAAACTTTAGGAAAATACATAAAAACAATAAATCTAAAAATCAGGCGGAAAAGAATTCTGATAAATACTACATAGGACAAACGGGTAGAAATTTAAGTAAACTTCTGAACATGTTAGTTCATATAAAAACAATGCTGAAACTTGTAACTGTGCGTCACATTATATTGAAAAACACATTTTAGATAAGAATTTTGAAATTTTGCACTTTGAAAATAAAGATAAAAGATTAGACATTTTAGAATCATTAGATATTTTTAAAAACAAAATACAAGTTTGTTATTAAACGATCAAATTGATTTATAATATTCGCCATTGTTAAGTATCTTGTAACGTTGTAAGTTAGTTTAAGATTGATTCTGAAGAAGACGCTGTGTGTCGACACAATTGTTATTCAATAAATTAGTTTGTAGAAATTAGAAACTATTTTGTTTCATTTTGAGTGTGAATATGAATTTCCATCAAGTAAAACCCCGCACAATTCAACTAGATTTTAGAGTTAAATTAGGATAAATATAAAAAGCTTTAAATCTAATGATCTATGAATATTACGTTCTAAATAAACACACAACAGTTATGGTTATCAACAGTATGACTAAATTGTTTTATAACAATGAAAATAACTATACAGAAACAAAATTTTCTGGCAAATTTTGTCTTATTTGACAAGGCACTACATACAAATTGAATTGGACACTTTAAGACCCATTCGGCCCCTAAATACGGCTAAACAATAGGTATAGTCATTTTATAACAATTAAAATAAATTAAATGGCGCTATACAAGTTGCCTATATACACTATTCCTTGAAGTTTAAATACTGTTCATTTTCCTTATTACATAATGCTTGCCAATTTTCTTCTCTGTTTCAACATTTTACATTTTCCTTTATGTTTATTATACACAGAAAGTGCATTTATGATATGTACTACACAAAGATTACTTTCTAAAACTGGATCAGTCCAGACCATATACGTAATATGGGTATGATTCAGACAAATATAAAAAAAAAAATTAAACTACCATATGTTCACTGACGCTGTACAAGTTGTCTATGTAAACTACTTTTCTTGAACTTTCAACTCTGTGAAAAGGCATTCGGCTTCGCGTGGTGCTTTTAAACCCGTCCCGCGTGCTTTATATAAGCGTTGCCAGGCGACGATCACATTATTTAAAAATGTTAGAACTAATGACATATTTTAAGAACACATACTCGAACTTACATTTACTTGACACCTTTAAATTTATAATTAGTCTTGACTATCACTTAACCCAATTTTTCTAACTTAACTGATAATAATTATTGTAATATTTTTCCATACATATTAAGTAATAATTGAAGGTATGGGAGAATATAAATTCATCTCTCGCCTCCATATAGTCAGTTTGTCACCAATTCCTCCGGTACTCGTACTCGTGGGCTTTAACTTATTACTTTTGATCCAAAAAATATGGACCACAATTTACGAAATGTTTTATTGTTGGGCATTGGAATGATGCTAGTTTTTACCGCGTTTCAAACTATTGGCAATATACAGGTAAATATTTAGCGTTATTAAAATACTTATCTTTTTGGGATTTTTAATGGTGTACTTTAAATTATACAATCTAAACGTTTCGATAACACTTACAGTTATCTTCGTCAGTAGTAATGTTTGATAAAAATTGTTAAAGATGTAGTAAACAATTTTGTCAAATTTGAAAAATTCAAACATAAACATCTGAAATAATAAAATACTTATCTTTTTGGGATTTTTAATGGTGTACTTTAAATTATACAATCTAAACGTTTCGATAACACTTACAGTTATCTTCGTCAGTAGTAATGTTTGATAAAAATTGTTAAAGATGTAGTAAACAATTTTGTCAAATTTGAAAAATTCAAACATAAACATCTGAAATAATAATACTTATCTTTTTGGGATTTTTAATGGTGTACTTTAAATTATACAATCTAAACGTTTCGATAACACTTACAGTTATCTTCGTCAGTAGTAATGTTTGATAAAAATTGTTAAAGATGTTTATGTTTGAATTTTTCAAATTTGACAAAATTGTTTACTATCTTTAACAATTTTTATCAACATTATACTACGAAGATAACTTAAGTATCGTTATAACGTTTAGATTGTAAATTTAGTTAATTCAAATTAAAAATCCCAAAAAGATAAGTATTTTATTATGAGTGTTAATGGTGAAAGTTTACATTTTCATATTTAGCGTTATTGTTTAAGCAAGCAGAAATAAAGTACAAACATTTTACACAATTCCCTATTTATAAACGTAAATAAAAATAAAATAATAATACTCCTGAACGCAATTATACATACATAGTTTGTTTCTTAAAAAAAATATTGTGGGTAATTATGAAAAACGTTTAAAAAAATGTATAAATATTTAATAACTAACTGAATTTGTTGATATAGTTTTAACTGATTAGTTAAGCTACTTTTGTCACAGATGTCAGAACGGTTCATTGGAAAGTATGAAAGTATAAATTGCAGTAAGAGATACAAGGATAGTTCAGTTACTAAGTTGTATATGAATGCGGTTATCGTTTAAAGTGAATTACTTTTGTTTTCGGGATTTTCAATTATCGCGCAACAACAGTACCATGGATCGAAAATTTTTGGCGGTCATCCTTTTGGGATTTGGTTTTATGTTTGTTTTCACTGCTTTTCAAACTATGGGTAACATTCAGGTACGTGTATAACTATTTAAAACAACAATTAGAATTTCATTGAAGCTAATAAACTAAGCGAAAATGTTATTGTTTATAACGTGAATAAATAAGTATAAGCACTCATAAAATAATAATAGTAATTACTCCTACAAGTTCTAATGCACGCGCTGTTTCCGCTTTATTATCATACAAAATTTATTTAATAATTATCAAACAAATAGCGTATGGTTAGATCAGATACATTTTTACAAGTATTTGTTTCCTTTCCTTGGCATTCAATTTTATTAATTTAATCATTTTTATTAAATACATATGATTATGTGTATCGGGAGCTAGATTCTTTCTATACCTTCATGCATTATTTGTTCTTTGAGTTTCTGGTGTCAAGAGTGTGCAAAAAATATAAAACCTAATAACTGTACATAAGAATGCTAACCCGGTAAGACTGGAATTTGGGAGAGGTTTTGGACAAGTTCAACGGCATAACATGTCTTATAATTTTATTGTTAAATCTTATAAACCCCCTAATTTATTTTTCGATGTAAATCGGTGTACTGCCTTGGTCATACTGGTGCTACTGTTAGTCGATTGCCGAAGTTACGTTTGCATTTTAATTTTTTATGGGTTTACTGGTTTTAATTAATTCACGATTATTAACTTTTATCGTTATAAAGTTAACGAGACGAGAAGCTGTCAGTGATAAACGCACTCATGTATTCAGTTATTTTACCTTCAAATATTAATTTATTTTTAATGTTTTGTAGAAGTACATTTAAATCTTTTATTTTGGCGAGAGTCCTATCAGATAATAAAATTGTCAAGTATTTAATTTTATTAATTATTAGATTTGAAAATTCTTAGTTTTAAAAGATAAGTATAAGTGCATGAACTTGCAGTATTTGAAGGTATGAGAGGATATAAATTCATCTCTCGCCTCCATTTGGTCAGTTTGTCACCCGTTTTTCCAGTACTCGTACTCTTACTCGTGGGCTTTAACTTATTAATTTTAATCCAAACAATATGGACCACAAATTACGAAATGTTTTATTGGTGGGCATTGGAATGATGCTAGTTTTTACCGCGTTTCAAACTATTGGCAATATACAGGTAAATATTTAGCGTTATTGTTTAAGCAAGCAGAAATCAAGTGCAAACATTTTGCACAATTCCCCAATTTATAAATAAAGATAAAATAATAATCCTCCTGAAAGATATTCTATAATATATATATTATATATATATATATATATATAGTAATATTTTCTTATTTTTGCCGCCTAGATTTGGGAGTTATTTTTACAATGTTTATAATAAGTCAAATTATATATATTTAAAAGTAGTGTGGTTCCTTTATTTATTTGTGTTTAGTTTTTAATATTGTTGAAAATAAATATTTTTTAGTTGTATCAAATTATTTTGTGAAATTTAATGAAAATCTTTTATTTCAATTGAAAGACACAGATTAATTTTATGTTATAAATACGACGGAACCTCTACTTTACTCAAAATTTTTATTTGTGTTTAGTTTTTAATATTGTTGAAAATAAATATTTTTAGTTGTATCAAATTATTTTGTGAAATTTAATGAAAATCTTTTATTTCAATTGAAAGACACCCCAGATTAATTTTATGGGTTATAAATACGACGGAACCCTACTTCTTTACTCAAAATTTTTATTTGTGTTTAGTTTTTAATATTGTTGAAAATAAATATTTTTTAGTTGTATCAAATTATTTTGTGAAATTTAATGAAAATCTTTTATTTCAATTGAAAGACACCCCAGATTAATTTTATGGGTTATAATACGACGGAACCCTACTTCTTTACTCAAAATTCAATGGGCTCCTTTTACTATTGTACAGTGATCCGTGGTTACTATTCATTTCAATTCAATGTGGCAACTGTTAAATTAATATTGACATATAATCAGATTTGGGGTTAGTGAGAACCGTTTAATGCCAGCATACTTTTGGTGTAATAATAGAACACCCCAAATCTGGGGGGAGGGGGCAAATAAAAAAAATTGATTTTATATACATATACACGGTGATCAAATTCAAGTGTACACTATTGCTTACTTTTTTATTATTGAAGCTACCAGGTTGGTTAAATTAGAGAAATAGTATTCCTTTCGCTGATTAACGTGGTGGTACCAGAAGAACAATTGAACATCGCGTTTTCGAGTTATTTTAAACAATGTAGTTTTTTTAAATGGGATACCTTGTATATTTATACCCTAATCGATTGCCAACGCTTTTCTTAACATAAAAGGTTATTATGAATTTCAGCCTAAAACAAAAAAATAAAGGATATATGAGCCTATTTAACTTATCTTGGTGGGATTAAAATGTAAAATAAAAACAAAACAAATCGAATCAATTGATTTCTTTTTTGTTAACATTATTAGAAAAGCTTAAATTAAATGTTCGAATATACAGGGTTATTCACGTTATACGACACGGAAGATTGTAGCTATATATCTTAGTTTTAAGAAAGTTTTATTTTTTGAGTGAATACATATCTATCAGAGGTACATTTTAAAATTATAGTCACAATGTACAGGTTGTCCCAAAAACCCGATACATGTCAAAGTTGTTTTTTTAAAATGGGACACCCTGTATATTCTTGCTTTTTAGATTTATACGGTAAAAATAAAAGTGAGTTTCATTAAGGTTTACCTCTACTAAACCTAAAGGCTTTTAAGATATTTTGGATTTTGTGAAAATGTAGTAATAATTTCGACACGTTTGTAGTTAAATTTTTCATGAGCGCTTCTGTACTGAATTTGGGTACTGTTCAACTAATTGAATAAGTTTCATGTTGCATTTGTGAAAAATTGATTATCTTATACAAGGTGTTCAAAAATGTTGACCTTACATTGTTAATATTTAAATTGCAATAACTTGGTTATTTCAAATGGAACCCCCTGCATTTCATATCAACGTCAGTTGTAGAATTTTATTCTCTATCAAACGATATTACAGTTCCCTATAGCTAAATATTACAGTTCTCATGAAAAACTCACATTTAGTGAAAGTACACCGATTTTAACTATTTTAACATCTGTCAAGTCAACCATAAAATTTTTACGGGTTATATGTTATTGCTGTCAGTTTATTTGTGTCAGTTCTTATGTTGTGATTCATTCTGTCGAGTTAGTTTGGGAGATCTATTATAATTCATTATCCAAAAATGAAAGTTTACGGCAAAGAAGAAAGAATCGATATGATTTTTATTATTGGAGAATGTCAACAAAACTGTTTATTGGCGTCACGAGTTTACGCTCAGAGATTTACTAATAGAAATCATCCGAACAAATATGTTTTTGAAAGACTTTTGGCTCAGTTCAGGCAATGTGGAAGTGTTGAGTATAAAAAGCCGACCAGAACGAAACCTGTGACACAGGACGAAGACACTGAATTTGATGTTATTGCCTCCGTAATAGGAAATCCCCATATAGGGCAAAACCAAATAACCCAGAACATTAACGTTAGTCAAGCTAGCGTTTCTAGAATTCTTAATAAACGTAAATACCGTGATTATAAAATCCAACGTCACCAAGAACTTTCGGTAAATGATTTTGATAATCGAGTTACATTTTGTATGTGGGTGCTGGATAAAATTGCAGAAAATGAAAACTTTTCCAATCTAGTTCTGTTCAGCGATGAATGCACCTTTCACAATAATGGCTACGTCAACAGGCATAACTTCCATTATTATTCAGACTGCAATCTGCATCAATTTAGAACAGTTGATAATCAACACAGGTGGTCAGTTAATGTTTGGGGCAGAATAATGGGCGAATATTTAATTGGTCCATATTTTTTTAATGAGCATTTAAATGGAAGATTATTTTTAGAATTTTTATCAAATGAACTTCCAATTTTATTAGAAGATACCCCCTTAAACAAGAGGGCGAAGATGTGGTTGCAAATGGATGGAGCTCCCGCACATTATCATCGTGATGTACGAGATTTTCTAAATATTCATTTCCAAAATCGTTAGATAGGAAGAAATGGCCCCCAGTGTTGACCTCCACGATCACCAGAACTTACTTCGCCGGATTTCTTTCTATGGGGATATGTGAAAGGGATTGTTTATAATACACTCCCAACTACACCAGATAACATGAAGGACCGTATCAGAGAAGCTTTCCAAAGTATGCAACCAGAAATGTTAGCCAATGTTGATAAAAGTTTCGAAAAGCGAATACAAATGTGTTTGGAATCAGACCGTCGTCACTTTGAACATTTATTATAAATAGTAAACTGTTATTTTTTGCATTTTCATCATATTTTCATTTATCTTTATTTTTCTAATAAATTTAAAAAAAAATCATAATCAAAAGTTTTATTATTATTAAATCAACAACTGACAGCAATAAAATTTTACCTGTAAGAATTTCATGGTTGACTTGATAGATGTTAAAATAGTTAAAATCGGTGTACTTTCACTAAATGTGAGTTTTTTATGAGAACTGTAATATTTAGCTATAGGGAAGTGTAATATCGTTTGATAGGGAATAAAATTCTACAACTGACGTTGATATTACATACAGGGGGTTCCATTTGAAATAATCAAGTTATTGCAATTTAAATATTAACAATGTAAGGTCAACATTTTTGAACACCTTGTATAAGATAATCAATTTTTCACAAATGCAACATGAAACTTATTCAATTAGTTGAACAGTACCCAAATTCAGTACAGAAGCGCTCATGAAAAATTTAACTACAAACGTGTCGAAATTATTACTACATTTTCACAAAATACAAAATATCTTAAAAGCCTTTAAGTTTAGTAGAGGTAAACCTTAATGAAACTCACTTTTATTTTGACCGTATAAATCGAAAAAGTAAGAATATACAGCGTCCCATTTAAAAAAAAAAATTTGGCATGTATCGGGTTTTTGGGACAACCTGTATATTGTGACTATAATTTTAAAATGTACCTCTGATAGATATGTATTCACTCAAAAAATACAACTTTCTTAAAACTAAGATATATAGCCACAATCTTCCGTGTCGTATAACGTGAATAACCCTGTATCTTCTCCTTGCTCAATACATTTTTAGGCACACTTGAATACTCTTCTTGTAGGCTTTAAAACCGTACGTCCATCTATGCGACGTATGATATAAGTTATCGCTATCTGAAGTACTTCGACATTATTGTAACAATTTTGGTAGACTTTTAAAAATCCCCAGAAATAAAAATCCATTGGTGGAAAATCTGGAGAACGTGGAGGCCAACAACCAGATCCCCTGGTAGCAATAATGCGATCATGAAAAAATCCACTTGTCAAATTAATGACGTTTTTAGTATTGTGTGGAGGCCCCTTGCTGAAAAAACACTCTCTGGCGATCAGTTAAATTAAGGTCATCAAAAAACTCTTCTAAAATGGTTCGGAGAAGATTTAAGTAGCGATCGATTGTTACAGTGCCTTCGTAAAACACTGGTCCGACGATTTTAGAGCCAAAAAGACCACACCATATATTTAAACTGAAGCGTCTCTGTGGATTACACGGAACATTTCGCTTTAGATTTTCATTACTCTAGTAATGATGATTTTTTCTATTATACATGTCTCTATTGCTGAAATTAGATTCATCGCTCCAGAGAATTAACCTTTCAAAATCAGGGTTTGCGTTTTTTGTATTTACAAACCATTGGCAAAGTATAATTCTTCTTTCTTGGTCGCCGGGTAAAAGACTCTCAGTATGCCTGTATTTATACGGCACGTATTTATGTTTTTTTCAAAATATTCCGTATAGTTCCGAAACATAATCCACAATCTCTCATGCAATCTCGTATGAAATTTTCGCAATTTACTTCGCAACAACAGTACAATGGATCTAAAATGTTTGACAGTCATCTTTTTGGGATTTGGGTTTGTTTTCACTGCTTTTCAAACTATGAGTAACATTCAGGTATGTGTATATACTATTTAAAACAAGAATTTTCAATTCCAGTCAAACTTGTAGTATTTGTAAGTAGGTTACTTTAATCAATATTTTCTTCCAAAAACCAGAACATTTCGTCTGAAACTTCAAGGTAATTGACCAGAATAAGTATTTTTATTTTGGTACAAACAGCTGGAACATAAAATGGCATGATTAACAACGAATTTCTTTAACGTAACGTGAATTTTGCTACGTAAGGTAAAAATACCTTTTTGTGCCTTCACCCGACAATACTGGTTTTCGTCAAAATTTTTCAGAAACCCATTGTTTTTGCTCTAGGATGGTAAAACATTAACATTTTTACTTTGGCACCACTGATTTTACATACACAGACATTTGCTCACAACCGTGATGTTCTGTTGTTGATATTCAGTTTTGTCTACATATCTTAACATGTAATGGCTTTACAAAAAACTTAACATAATGTAACATAACATATCAGTCACGTCAGTCCCTTGCGGGGTAGGCATAGCCCTAGCTTCCGCAAAATTCATACATTGTCTCTGGTATGCCTTTTTGTTTTTAAAACTCCTTATCTTCCTTTTCTTTATTATAAAAAATGACAACTTTCAAACCAGTTTTGCTTAAGATTTTCAAATGAATCACCCTGTATATTATTTCACTATCGAATACAGAATTTAAATACAAATATGTTTGTGTTACAAGTGTATTAAAATTATGGACCCCAAAAATTACCCATTTCATTAGTAAAGTGTTAAAAAACAATTTAGTTAGCCATGGAAGAACAACAATATTTACTTAACAAATAATTTTGACATTGCGCTTACGAAATACATAAATACTTTAGCCACTTAATTTGTGCCACGCCGTGCGAATACACATGATGTACCCCCGTCAATAACGAACACAGAAATGAAAGTTTGCAGATTTTATTAATTCCTCATAAAAGTGGGGATTACCAAATTACAGTAGAATACTTAACTGTAATAAATAATATAATAACCTTGAATAAATCCATAAATATAAAAATATTTTACACGTGTCCGTATTATTTTTAACTTGAACTTGAACATGATGAGAATTATTTAAACTGGACATTTTCATACCTTTTTTTCTATTATGCCGCCCGCCTAGCACCAATTCTGTTCGCAACGTCCGCTTATCTATTAGGTAAGAGAAACAAGGGCTTAGGGCGCACGAAGTGTCGTCAAATTTTTAACCAGATCTCAATTATTTTTAGTGCACACATACTTGTATTGAACATTTAAATTTCAAATGTTCGAAGTACACTAATTTGTTGAAATACTTCATATCGCCGTATTATAGATGGATACACTCGGTAAATTTCTCGACTTTCTAGGTCCGGACTCCTTGCAAGTCCTCTTATTAGTCCAAATCGGCCAAGCAATCCACCAGGGTTATTAATACCACTCTAGAACGGTTCTATCATTGCGTGCAAGCGCATTATCATGTTCGAAGGAATGATTTGGGCTAATATTTAGCAAGATATTCATGAGTATGGTACATTCATTGCATTACCAAGCACTTGCATCTCCTAAAAAGTTGAAGGAAAAGGGATATATTTATGGGCGGGAAATCGAATCCTAGATCATCCATTTTACACAAACATTTTGTACAACAAACATTAGTTTTGCGCGACGTCATATTTCTTCCAACAAACAATTTGATGTTCTTTCAATTGAAACTCAAGCGAGACTATTCTCTTTATGAATAAATAACTCCTTAATACACGTATCTACAGACTTTTTCTATGGTACTAAACTTTGGCACGCCTGACTAGCAATTGGTTCAAATCCCCAGATAGAGAAAATATTTTTATGTTTATTATCTTTTTTAGGTAAATGTTCGTTATGTCACTTGCCGTCTGTTTCAAATCGTTAAGAAATATGCCTACTTTAATACACCGCTTTAAGCGGAGTGTAGTAATGTGTTGCAAACCTTTAAGTAAACCATATTAGTAGCCGTAGTTACTAGTGTCCTAAGCATTATTTTAAAGAAAACCGCATTATTGTCCGCCAAACTGTTCGCCTTAAAAACCACGTACGCACAGACGGACGGACGGACCAACAAGTTTTTCCCATAATGTGTTTGCAACACATAGTAAAGAATTATTGTATCCAAGCAATAGCGCCATTTGAAGAAAAATGTTGTGTAATAAATTGTTTTGTCTTTGCACTCACGCCGAAACTTACTTCTGGTTTGTAGCATACTTGGTCATGATCATGATCGTGATATCGATCGATGCCATTACTCTTAGAAAAAACGTATTATTTATTTCAAAGGTTACTGTTTGGCTTCTTTTTATTTATTATTGAACTTCCTACTCTCTCTGTTATTGTTTTTCTATATCAATTTGTTTATTGTTTATCATTCGTGCAAGATCTCTAGCCGTTTTTAATATTTTTACTTGATTATATCCAGATGGAGTGCATATGATTTTGAAGAAATGAAACATTGGCACATGTATGTGCTTGTGTGTGCGTTCGTCTGGGTGGTATTATAAATAACTGGAGTGTGCGTGCGTTACAGCGAGTGTTTCAATAACTGCTAATAGAGTGTGAATATACCGCATGTGGAATACGTCAAAGAATTCAGACTCCCTGTTATATTTTACTCACATCGAATTATTTTAGAAATCATTGAGTTTAACATTTTTGATTTGTTCTGAATTAACAAGCTGGGTCAGCAAAAATGAAACATCCTGAAGGATAAGAACATCTTTTAGATTGAATCTAACACTCCTAAAGTAATATTCCAACCTCTAAAATACCAAGTGAAAATCATCCGGAACGCATGCTCTTGAGAAAAGCTAAACACTCTTTCATATATTAAATTTGGACATTTTAAATCTTTACTAGGCTTTTGTTAACAATTATTAACATCTAGAGCGTCACGCAGTCGGTATCATGTGGAAACCTCCTATACTCCAAACAAGTAGATGAAATTTCGAAATCTACCAAAGATGATAGTAAATTGAAACCTCTTTCTATATCACAGCATTTCATTTCATTGAAACTTTTTCAAGGGGTTGCATCCTCACTTAAACAGGTGACGTTTGGGGTGGTGTTTAAAAGATACCTCGTTCCTAAATAAAATCGTGGAGTTGTAACACTTTTTCAAGAAATTATTCTTCTGGGAGTTGTTTATATCTAATGTTTCCAGTTGTGGTTAATACCACGTGTAGTGTTGCACATTAATTCAAAAACTTTTGAAAATTAAACACAGATAATAGATTTTGTCCATGTTTTAATTAGTATAAATGTAAGTAAAGCAATTATTGAATTCTCCCCGTATTACCATTAATGTATACTATTCAAAAATATTTTATTAGAAAATTTGCTACAGTTACATATTCTATACTCATTATCTATACACTAGCTAAAAGTGCCATTGTTAACAAGTATTATACTGGGTTCCCCATATTAGACTATACAATTTAAAAGTCGAATAAAAACTTTCTAATCAAAGTAAATTAACTTTTTAATGGACTAATATGTAGCTTATTCTGTGGGATTTATGACTAAAGTAAATAACAATTCAAGTTTTAAAGATCAAGGAGGCGCCTATCTATAAACAACCTTACTAACAACAAGCTTATTCTGTGGGATCTATGACTAAAGTAAATAACAATTCAAGTTTTAAAGATCAAGGAGGCGCCTATCTATAAACAACGTTAAGTGTTTGTGTCAAATATGCGTTATACGCAAACGATATAATTGCTCCAGTTTAACAATTTTCATTGCATTATGAATTATTCGATTCAAGAGCGTGTGTTTTCTGTGGAAGTCTACATTAGAACTGGTTCATTTGAAGAAGTTCGGCGTGCATTTCGACGGCAGTTTGGAAACAATAATAGGGGCGATGCACCAACACGCTTTACAATTGCGGCGTGGGTTCGTCATTGGCGTGAAAATGGCTCTGTGCAAAACATTAAAAACCTGGACGTCGAAGAACGATGCGTACTCCTGAAAATATTGAACGAGTGAGAGCTGCCTTTACCTAAGAGATCGGCTAATCGGCAATCACTTGCCCTAGGAATATCTAAGGAAGTATCCACAGAATTCTGCATAAAGATATAAAATTTCACCCCTATAAATATCAAATGGCGCATAACCTCAGTGATCTAGACAAAGGAGCGAGGGTGACATTTTCTGAAGAATTTTACATCAGCATCGTGGAGAAATTCATAATTTGCTAATGAGCGACGAAGCAAATTTTCATTTGGACGGTGTTGTTAACAAGCAAAACTTTAGATACTGGGAGTAGAAAATCCTCACGAACTGTTTACCAAAAACCTCCACAGTCCAAAAGTCGTTGTTTGGTGCGGTGTAGCATCATTTGGAATTATCGGTCCTTATTTTTTTGAGGATGAAAATAACCGTTCTGTTACAGTTAATTCCGAACGCTATATAAACATGTTGCAAACGTTTCTTATCCCAGAACTAATTAGACGAGGACTAAACGGCGCCATATTATTCCAGCAAGATGGAGCAACGGCTCACACAGCCAAAAACACTATGAGAATTTTGCGAGATTTTTTTGACGGCCGTATAATTTCCCGATTTGGAAATTTGAATTGGCCCCCGAGATCTCCGATTTAACGGCCCCGATTTTTTCTCTGGGGATACCTAAAGCAAAAAGTTTTTGCAAGTCGTCCCGCAACAATTCCGGAGCTGAAGGAGCAGATTCGAAATGAAATTGCAGGAATAAATGGAGATTTGCTTCGCCAGTGATGATAAATTTTGAACTTAGAATTCAAAATGCATTGAAGTCGAAGGAGGGCATTTGGAAGACATGATCTTTAAAACTTGAATTGTTATTTACTTTAGTCATAAATCCCACTGAATAAGCTACATATTAGTCCATTAAAAGTTAATTTACTTTGATTAGAAAGTTTTATTCGACTTTTAAATTGTATAGTCTAATATGGGGAACCCTGTATAAACAAGTACCTATTGCTTCCCCCATTGCCTGAATATGGTCTATATTTAAGTTGAAACATGTCGTGTATGTATCAATATTTTTAATTTTTACTTAATAATAAAAATCTAGATATTAGAATTTTTTTTTTTGACAAAAAGTGTCTAATTTGTATGATTTTCATTTATAAACATGATTTTACACAAAAAAAGTAACTTTAAAAAATTCTTAGTTTTTGCAAAAAAACATGCGTTGCCATATGACAACGCTAGCCAAATACGGTGACAAATATTTTTATTTATTGTCAAATATAAAATTACATTCTAAACATAAACTTATGTTATATTTCTTGCAAATGGTTCGAACAATGGAAGAACAGCCTTCTCCTGCGCATCTTCTTCGCTTCTTGTCAGGATTGGGAACCAGTAGATGGTGTTTTTCGTCATAACGTATATGATCATCTGATATACGGTGCAAAGTAATGCTAGACTGGTTGGTTGATTGTCTACCCGTTCTTTTCGGTGCAACTCCACATCTACACAGGTAGTCTTGTACAATCTCCCTTCTATATTCTAACTGCGAAATGTTCGTCGTCTTTGCCTTTCGAGCAGTATCCCATGCGTTGGTCATGGATGAGTCCACGAGCCAAATAAATATATCCCACCACCACTTTTTCCTTCTAATGCTAATGCGATATCTATTCGTGTTTTCATCATCCGTTCCACCCATGAAACGGTTATACTCAGTAATTATGGAGGGCCTATTTATGTGTATAATCATTTTGTCGGCCTGAGAATAGCGTTTTACTTGAGCAACTGGCATAACCCCGTGAGAAGCAGATGCTGCAGAAACTGGAGCGTTATCCAACCACTTAACAACAATAATGCCGTCTTCCTTGTCCAACGCTGATGTATGATATCCTCTTTTATTGTTCTTTTTAAAATCATTTATGGATGGCAACGGACAAGACTTCGGCAAACGGTTTTCCTAATAGTACCCGTTCCATCATATCCCCTGGCTTTTAGGTAGTGCAAAACATTGAAGCCCGTAAACAAATTGTCGAAATAGAAGCTAAATGGTAAGCCACGTAAAGGCAGAGGAAACTCGTCGATCATATTTATTAGTGGTGCTATGCATTTTCCAAATTCATTCACGTACTCAGGATTTCCACGAGGATTCTTTCCTTGTTGAAGATCGAAATTTAGTAAGTAACCTGACGGACTATTCAGGCACCACATTTTATATCCAAAACGTATTGGCTTTCCTCGTGTGAACTACTTGCATGAATGACGACCGAAGTATTTTATCATCAAAATCCAAATATTTTTGGCTTCCCAGTTTTTTTAAATTTGCTTTTACCTTGTTCATCAGCAGTCTAAGCTTCCACATTTTATCGTTTACAACTGACAAGTACTTTAGGACTTGTCTAAACTCTTATTGCTTGACCATATGATTGTTCATATCGTCACGTGAATCCCAATAATAATCACGTCCAGGTAACTCACAGTAGCAGGTCAAATATAAAATTGCAATGAAACATTTCATTTCCTGTGTCGAAATTTTCGGGTCAGCTTCATTTAAAAAAAGAGCATATCTCGTTGATTCTTCGACTAAAAACAGTATAATATCGTCATCAATAAATTTTTCAAAAATTTATTAAATTAAAGATCTCGAAATTTAATGTAATCTGGTTTTGGAAAATCGCTTTGTCTTGGTACGCTATCGCCATTTACTCAGGTAATTTTGGTTTTACCAGGTCTAGCAAATTCATATGAAATCCCGTTCGATCATGACAGTTTTCAGCCGTAATACTTTCACTGCTACCATCTATTCTGTCATTCTGTAATACAATTTCAACATGGGAGCGAAGTTGTCTGTTCTAATTGTTCACTAAAGCCCCATCATCTTCGTCACCTGAATCTTCGTCTGTAAGGACATTGGGTTCAGGTGGCTCTATAAAAATTTGCACTGGATCAAATTCATCATTGTAAGCCATATTTAGTGCTTCTTCCAATGTCAAATCTTGCCTAAAAAAAAAAAAATTATATACACTTTTGCTCCCGCAACCGGCTAGCGTTGCCATATGGCAACGCTTAACTATTTCACCTAATTTTACTGGACTAATAAATTTTTACGCGCCAAACTACATATCATAACGTCAAAACACATATTTATAATAAAAATAATTAGGCTATATCTATATTCGTCAATATTTTGTTACTTTTTATGTACTTACTCTAGTTGAATGTCCATCGTTGTTCCTAAATTTTAAAACTCTTATTTTAAAATATCTGTACCACTAAAAATCGAAGTACAACCACAAATAATCAATAAATCTCAATGTGTCTAAATATTTACAAGCAGAAAAAGTGTAATCCCAAATTACGGTATTGGTCGTTAGATGTAGCTAATAGAATTAAACGGTGCTTCCGTTGCGGTATGGCAACGCTAGCCGTTGATGGATTAATTTTTGTTTGTTGTATGTAACCGTACATTTAGCCAACGTGCGCTAAAAATGCAGCTAGTGCTAGGCTTAATATCAATAATTAGTCACTGACGTTAAGTGGATTATTAATATTTCTATGTTACGAAAAATTTTATAACAGATAGAAAAGCAAAGAGAGTACGTAAAATAACTCTTCGCCTTGGCTCAAAAACTTCGGATACTCTATATACTATAATAGTATATTAAAAAACAACTTCCATACGATACATTTTTATCGCACGATAGTGCGATAAAGATCATATAAAATAAATTTTTTAATATTTTTGTCCTATTTTGCATATTTTAAGTCAAAATACCGAAAAAATTACAATTAAAATTGTAATAAGACTTAGGAAATTTTTGTTTGATTGGTTGCCATGTTCACAACATTGCTATTGTCACTAGTAAAAGTAAGTGTTCACCAATCAAATCAAATATGAGCGTAAGTTACCAACATCAAAAAGAAATGTTCGGTTTCATAAAGTACAACAGTATAAAACACATTTGTGTTAACGTTAGTTAATGTCAACTTTTGATGGGAAAATTATCAAGGCTAAGGCTTCTACTTCTCTTTCCTATGTAAATAAATAAAAATAAAATAAGTAGAAATATGGGAATGCTCTGGAAATACATACACATAGAAACACAGGGCCTGTTTTTCTTATTCTCTTACCTCGGACCTGCGCCGTAAACGTTCAACAGTCGCACCATAGTCGGCTACCAATCGTTTACTCTCTCACAGCCGTTTGACGAGTCTTTTCCATGCTTTATAGTTATATAGTTGTGCTTCAGTAGAGTTTCGTTTCATATATTTCAAAACAAACCTTTTGCCATGGATGAGTGTTATTGTTTAATCACAATTTTTTTTATTCGTGCCCCATTTTACCTATTTAAAACACCCCTTAGCGTGTTTAAATAGAACTTTCAAGAACGCGCGCTTTTTTAAAGATACCATGGCAACATCAATAACTCAAGAAACGTGATGTCTAAATGACAATTTTTTGATTATTGATCTGACAGGAGTACCTTGTAACGTCAAATAAAATATTACTAACAAATTCAAAACCTTTATTTAAACATTATTTAACAGTTTTGATTTTATAAATGCTGCGCCGTCGTGCTCGAAAAATCGCGGGTGTTTTAACGACCTTTCTATCCACTTATACTTTAATATACTATTGTGAACTCTAATTCTGGGCTTCTTGCATTTGCGCAGTTTAAAGTGTTCAAAAATATAAATAAACGCCCCTTATTTTGAAAATAAACTCAACATTTGAATTTTCTTACAAATTTGAAATAAATGATATATACTCAGTGACAGAAATTGCAACGCCAAGAAGGAGTTGGAATTTTCGGATGAAATTTGATAGGAATATTTACTTATGTTATAGTAATAAACAATAAAATTTGGGAGAAAAATCTTTATTAGTTACAAAAATTTTATATTAATTGTTAATAATGTGTAGGGTCGTCTTTTTGATTTACACATTTATGTGGTATTGATTGAATGAGGTGACTTATCTCGTCTTGGGGTATGTTATTCAAAATGCCGGTACACTTCGAAAAAGGAGAATTGGTAGATATGGTATTTATTTTCGGCAAAGTCAATCGAAATGTTTTATTGGCACAAAGACTATATTGTGAGCGGTACCCTCAAAGAAGACGCCTATAAGTAAGAACTCTTGCAACTGTAATCGAGCGGTTCACTTGTACTGGTAACGTCGCGTATGAGAAACATGCAAGACAAAAGTCTACTAGAAATGAAGAAACGACTCTGAACACTATATTAGGAGTAATTGAGCAGCCGAATATAAGTCAAAGAAATTAGGTGACATGCTAGAGTGTAGTTCTCACCAATTAATTAGTGAGCATGATAAGCAACTCCGATTAGAATTTTGTAACTGGGCGTTGTTAAAGTTGCAGGAAAATAGAAGATTTTTCCTGAATGTAATATTCACGGACGAGTCAACATTTCACAGTACTTTTGTGGGTAATCGACACAACGTACACCTGTATGGTCAATTAAATCCCCATTTTAGCAGACCTGTAGATCGCCAACATAGGTGGCCGTTACAAGTATAGGCGGGAATACTAGGACATTATGTTATAGGTCCTGTTTTCTTTGAAGGTATTATTAAAAGTAAGACTACCTAAATTTATTACAAACTACATTACGAGAGATATTAGCAGATGTTCCACAAAATGTGACTCCCATCCACACTAGCCGTATTGTCCGGAATTATTTAGATGAAAGGTTTGAGAATAAGTGGATCGGTCGATTTGGACCAATTGCGTTTTCGACAAGATCTCCAGATCTAACAAAGCCTGATTTCTTCTTATGGAGTTATGTGAAAGAGATTGTATACTAAACGCCGCCAAGCACCAAGGAGAACATGAGCGAGCGAATCCGTGAAGCATTCGCATCTATTACACCAACAATGCTTAGCAATGTTGATAAATCTTTTAAGCAAAGGATTTTGAAATGTAGTCAAGCTAATGGTGATGTTTTTGAACATCTTTTATAATTGTTTGAAATCATATTTTAATCTGCATTTGATGAAATAATACCATACACCACAGTGAATTATAATTGCGTTTGTTAATTTAAACATATAATTGTTCTTATGTTACTGTTTTCATACTGGTCAAATTTATTTGATAAGTGTAACGTGTAGTGTACAGGGTGGCCAACTAAGAATGCGAGGTACTGTATCTGGGAAACTAAACATCGTAGAGGCTTGCGGAAAAAAGTTATACTAAAACGGCCAATACAAAACCTGGAAAATATTTTCATGTTTCTGAAATGGCCGCTAGAGGCGTAACTGCAATCTTGAATCTAAAAAGTGATTTTTCTGTAAATTCTGCTATATTAACCTAATAAAAAATAGCTGATCTTTGAAGTCGGGGATAATCTGAACATTTTTGTTTGGCGCTTTTGACGTATCTATAAAAATAAAGTGGTGAGGGTATTCAAAGGTTTCCTTAAATCACCCTCCGTATCTTCGAAACAGCTAATCCGATTTTAACAAACTTGGGCGCGTTGAAAAGAGCTTCTCTTGGGCTACAAATGTTAAAATAATTAAAGTTTTGTTAGTTTCACATGTCGTCGCTAGAGGGCTTTGTTCAACATTCCGACAGAAACGGTTAATTTTCGCAAAAAATTAAATGCATTGGTATGACTTTTTTCATGAACAAGTAGCTAAATGATGCCCAAACGCATCTCGATATCTTGTTCCTAACCTAAAATATCGGCGAAAGAAAGCTTTACACGATTAAATTTTTTTTTAACTATATTTTTCTGGAATTGTTTCTATTATGTAAGTTGTGGCCCTAAAAGAACCGATTTAAAGGCCCCGTAAATGCTCGAAATGCTGACCATCACTCTGTGCATTGCTGAGGCCTCTTATGGATAGACAAAACTGCACCTTCAATTTCGGCTCTGAATAGGTTACCTAGAAATTGCGATTTTAAATGTTTGTAAATTTATTCACCAGAATAAAATCACCCTTTTTCAAATTACTACGGGCAAGTAAGCAATGCTAAATGTTATACGAAATGGCTATTTTTGTTTGTTTAAATGCATATTCACTATGGATATATACGAAAAATACAATTAATAGAAGCAGGCAATGGAAACAGATACCTAAACAAAACATGCATAATCCTCAAATTGTCAATAGTTAATAATTTCGCGTTACTCTGAGTAATTTTTGTGCTTTCAAAATGCGTTTTAAGAATAATTAAGCTGTTGATATGCTTGGGGTTTATTTTGAATGCCTTCATAATGCCGCAGTAGCTAAAGAGTGTACGCGGCTCGATATCCAAATCGGCGTCCTTGCGATGTAAGAGTTTTTCCCCGATTAGTCGCGAGCTTACGAGCCATGGTAGTTTTGGGCCTACGTTTCAACGGCAAAGAATTGGAAGAACACAAGAAAATATTAACCGTGTACTGGGCTATATTGAAGGAATCCTCATGTTAGCACAAGAGCGTTAACCACTGAGTTGGACATATCACGGACAACGGTTCAAAATATTTTGAAGGACCATAGGTAAGTTCTACTGGCCATCAAAATATATAGGTATTCGTTTAAACTTTTTAATTACTTTAAGAATGCACCCAAATCATGTCGTTTTGCATCAGTCCTTGAAAGAGGAAGATTTTGATCGAAGGTTAGACTATTGCTACTGGATGTTAGGCATGATACGCGAAAATAGAGAATTTTATTTCAAATTCTTTGGAACGATGAAGCCACCTTCAGTAGTGACGAGAGTCAATCTGCACAATATGCATTATTGGTCTGCAGAAAATCCCCATTGGTTGCGTGAAGTTCAGCGCCAAGGACGTTGGAGTTTAAATGTATGGTGTGGCATACTGGGAGGCAGAATTATTGGGCCATATTTTTCGAGCAACCCCTAAATGACAATGTATTTCTTGACTTTTGGCCAATCAATTACCGTTGTTGTTGGAAGATGTACAGTTGGATGGTTGCCCAGCACATTTTGCTATTAATGTGCGAGAGCATATTAATGCAGTATTTCAACAGCGGTGAATTGTAAGAGGAAGTCTGTTTCCATGGCGTCCGCGATCACCAGATTTAACTTGCCTCGATTTTTATTTATGGGGGCGCTTAAAGGACATCGTGTTTCGGACTCAACCTATTACTAGAGAAGATATGAAAACCGGATTCGTAACGCAATACGTAACATACCGAGAGCCGAAATTGAAGCAGCAGTTTTGTCTACCCATAAGAGGCCTCAGCAATGCATAGAGCGTGATGGTCAGCATTTCGAGCATTTACGGGGCATTAAAACCTTCCTCCTTTAAATCGGTCCTTTTACGGCCACAACTTACGTAATAGAAACAATTCCAGAAAAATATAGTTAAAAAATAAAAATTTAAGGTATTTTCGTGTAAAGTTTTCTTTGGCCGATATTTTAGGTTAGGAACAAGATATCGAGATGCGGTTTTCGCGAGCTTATTTGGTCATTATTTAGCTACTTGTTCATGAAGAAAAGTCATACCAATGCATTTAATTTTTTGCGGAAATTAACCGTTTCTGTCGGAATGTCGAACAAAGCCCTCTACCGACGACATGTGAAACTAACAAAACTTCAAATATTATTACATTTGTAGCCCAAGAATAGTTCATTTCAATGCGCCCAAGTTTGTTAAAATCGACTTAGCCGTTTCGAAGATACAGGGGTTATTTAAGGAAACCTTTCAATACCTCCCACCACTTTATTTTTAGACATACATCAAAAAGTGCCAAACAAAAAGTTCAGATTATCCTCGACTTCAAAGATCAGTTATTTTTATTAGGTTAATATAGCAGAATTCACAGAAACATCACTTTTTAGATTCAAGATTACAGTTTCGCCATTTCAGAAACTTGAAAATATTCTCCAGGTTTTGTATTGGCCGTTTAGTAATAACTTTTTTTGCGCAAGCCTCTACGATGGATAGTTTCCCAGATACAGTACCTCGCATTCTTAGTTGGCCACCCTGTACATAAGTATATATTTGCAATTAATGAAAAAGTGTTTTAGGTCAGGTCATTTTCAACCAATTTAACTATATATCAGGTATCATATCTTTATACAGATTATTCCATGATACAGTGATGAGTTAATATGTAAATATAAAAATTATAAATATTTTAAAAACCGTTGCAGATAGACAAAATTTCCTTATTACAAAAATTGTAGGTCGTTTTTCTATCAAATAATGTAATAATATACAGGGTATTGTGTTTAAGGTAAGATCTATATTTGAAACAAAAAATTAATACATTCACATTTGTGGTATTTCCTGTATAGAAATTAAATGTCATAGTATTTATGAAAAGGTTAATGTGAGCACTAATTACATGCGAAGTTACAAAATAATAGATTTGATAGTTCGACAAAAATGTGAATTTTTTATCTAAATGTACAAATATTTCGGTTAAGTTTAACTAAACGACATGTTTAATAGAAAGTGGTTGTTTTTCAGGGTAAAAACGAAATACGCAGTAAAAACTATACCATTCTATTTAAAATAAGAAAAATGGGTTATATACCGCTGTTACGGAACACTCTGTATATGCGAAAATATTTTTAGGTTATGGCGTGCTTGAATTTAAGCAACTTTTGTGTAAAACATTTTTTTCTACTGATATGCAATGAAATAATGAAATCGGATTCATTGCGATAGTATAAATAGGAAAATGTAATATTTTAATACGAACATGAAATAATTTCCCTCGAATCGGATTCGAACCCACGACCTCGTGGTACCTAGACTGAATACCACTGGAATTAAATCTCATTATGTATGTATTATTTTAATTTTGTTATTTTAATTAACATGGTAACCGTTGCTATCTGTGCATAGTCATATGGCCCGCATATCGCCAAGGTTGCACACATAACAATCACGTAACTAATATTTTATCACTGCTGTATGCAAATATTAATAGTATACAACGATATTCATTGTTATAGTATAAATGGCAAAATGTAATATTTTAATACAAAAATAATAATAATATAATTCAGTTTTAGTTAAGTATTACGTGTAAAAACTTTTAATACGAAAATAAATAATAGAAAAATTTAAACATATCAAAATGGAATAAAAAATTAATTTTTTTCTACGTTTACCGAAAAAATGAACATTTCTAGTATAAAAAGTAATCGTTTGGTGCACTAAAAATTGTAGTGCAATAAAAACTTGATTGAAAAGGTACAACTGCAAAAGCAGAAACGTCAGTAAAATATGGATTGATAATAGAACTCAACTTCATTTTTACATATGCTTTGTTACGATCTAATGTACGAAGGTTGCTTAATACGCACTCCATCGGTAAAATAGTTTTATACCTTAAAATGAGAAATATTATTGAAAATATCAGTGTACTGGCAACTAAAACATTTTTAAATTTTGTATTCCGCAAATTACGCTAACAATGATAATCAATCATGATTAAATGATAAATATTACATTATTATAAAATATTTTTTTATTTATGGTCACTTAGTAAAACGGTTTTTTGAAATGAACTCCTCATTCCTTTTTGAGCAAATTTAGTCTCTTGATTTTTTAAAAATCAATTAATTAAAAAAAAGAAATTCATTCATTTGCACGTTATCATGAAATTGAGTATTTTCAAGGATTAAAAAGGTATCTAGTAGGTAAAAAGCAGATTTTGTTTTGGCAGTTGTCTACCTAGTCTAGTTGTATTGTATTATGTCATTAAAGCTAACAATATTATTAAAAAACGTGGTCAATTTTACGAATTCCGAGTTTGCAGATATGTATTACATGTATAGGCTTACGATGGTAACGGATTAGAAGTCGGGCGGTTATATGAAGACCGCTTTCCAATTAGAAATATTCCGGAAGCAGGAACATTTTCAACATTCATAAAAGATTACGCGAAAAGAGAAGTTTTGAACGAGGCAATCATCTAAAAGGAGACATTGAGGTAGCGGTTTGGAGTTCAGTTGGTGGATTATGTGCACGAAAAATTGCGAATAATTTGAATATCTCACATATTCTTGTTTGGAAAATCCTTCATGACTTTTATTATACCTCTACCATATCCAATGAGTTCAGGCTCTACTTCGTCACGATTTTCCGTTACGGACGAACATTTGCCAATGGTTTCTTCAAAAAGTGTACGAAAATCCATTCTTTGATACTAAAATTTTACTTACCTATGCCGCCAATTTTTCCAAAAGGGCCATCCAAAACTTTCACAAAATCATTTTTGGATTGCAGAAAACCCACATGCAATATTAGAATCACGTCATCAGGATCAGTTTTAACGTGTGGGCTGGAATATGCAGTGATTATTTAATTTGACTCTATTTCCTTCATGAGAGGTTGAATGGGCATAATAACCGGCAGGTTCTCGGAGAATAATTTCCAGTTGTGATAGAAGATGTTCACATTTTAGTAATAAATCGACTGTGGTTTATGCACGACGGGGTACCAGCAAATATTTAAACCAAAATTACAATAATCGCTGCATAGGTCGCGGCCGCCCTAGGTCCCCGAACCTCAATAGTTTAGATTATTTGTTGTGGGGTCATCTTAAAACATTGGTTTACAGCACACCAATTCATACTGAATCATAGTTTCTTGCGAAACACAGTCCAGGCATTTTCCAAAGAGACGTGATTCTATGAGAAAAGAGCAGAGACGTGCATATTTGCAGGAAGTGGACATTTTCAACATCTCATTTAATTTATTTCTTTGTGCGTTCAGGGTAATTTTGTGTTAGCATTCAAAAAAGTATATAGATCAATTTAATTTCATAATTTTGCCGTTTAAAAATTATGTTCTTAAAATTAATTTTAAAGTTACATAAATTGCTTTTTCTCGTAATTGGTCTAGCGAGCTGCAAATCAATGAATTTTACTTTTTTATGCGACAACCGTACGTCAAACAAAAAAAAACAAACGACCAGATTTACTCAGAAAGGCATGAGGATTTCAAGAATAATTTTTACTTTGAGAAAAAGCAGTGGTGTATCACTTTTCTCTTTAAAATGATTCAGTGCAAATCCCGCACGAACGCCACCGGCAAGAATAAAAAATTATGTTGAACAGCAAAAAATTTCCTTTTGATGTGTACTACGTTTCACAAAAATATCTAGGGCCATACCAAAGTCATCATAAAAAAAAAGAATTTTTCCTTAAAACTTTAGCACCCTGCAGTTCAAAAGTTAAGACCTTTGGGACATATGTTCATATGAAGTTTTTTTCTCAAAATGGATCCTAGGATAACCTCCTTAAATAGTAGCATGTTATTAAGAAATACCCTCTATAAGTTGTAGAGTTGAGACTACTTGGACCATTTGTGTATTTGTAAGGATAAGCACAATGTTTGGACCTAATTTCCAAGCATTTTCTTGAAAATGATTTAATTGTATCTACATCGCTTAATCACTGTCAGATAAAATTGGATTAAGCTTCTCGATTGTTCCTGGTTTTACAAATGTTTGCAATGACCATTAAGAACTTCGTTTAATTTTCAAAAAATGTTTGTTTTACACACCCACCGGTTATCTATGTTCACTATTAATGACTGACGTTGAATTTAATAATCTTTATAATCTACAAACAAATATTTTGATAATTATGACTATTTCCATGCTTCACTTACAAAGGATTAAATGCAATGGAACTTTGTCCGAATGTTGCGATAATTTGTACTATTAATTACATGTTTAAAAAATAAACAATTTGGAGGGTCTTCTACATTATAACAACAAAATAATTTTGCATTTTTGTATAATCTTTAATCTTTTATTCTAGCTAATGGTCTATTTATGTTACGGTAGCCATTTTATGAATAATAATAAATTTGGTCAAGTACCTTGCATTTAAGCCATAAATATTGTACTTACCGTTTTATCGCAATTACGTACAGATAACGAACAATACCTGATCAAGAGATTATGTGTTACAGTTTTTATTTCAATAACATTGATTTGAACCATTTTGGATATTGTTTATGGCACTTTTCATTAATTCTTTAACATACTATTTACGACAGGTAAATTAATATGGCAAAAACGATGGAAATTGTTTAATATTACATCAAAATGTATTCTGTTATTTTTTTTATTAACCTTGAAAATCGTTCATTATTACTATGTCAACTTGATAAAAAGATAACGGTGCTTTATTATTAAGTAGTATTTGTATTAACAGATTAAATCTATATATAATAAACAGTACTAATCCTATACGGTTTACTTTTTTATGGATATGTACTAAACTAAAGAGTTACTGGATAACAAATATGTTTTATATATGAAACTTAAAATTTTTATCTTGACATATACATATAATTAAAAAAATTTCACGCAATCACATCTCTTATCTTTACAAGCTTCTAACAAAAAATAAAACGTTAAAAAATTTGATAAGTTTCAGCCAAAGTTCAATGAATCGAGATAATAGGGATAACATACGACTAGATGAATTTTTATAAACAAAATATAGCCTAAGAAGATTTGCAAATTTCAGGTGAACGCAGTGCCGGATTTAGGTGTTTTCCGCTTTATGCATCAAATTATACACGCCTTTTAATTAGAATATTTATGATTATAACCTAGTACCTACTATACGTCAACGTCATACCTAGGAATCTAATTTTTACTCTAAACGCAAATGTAGTAGCGCAAGATAATTTATTACAACGTGATCAATCTCAAGTGTACTGTAGTGGTATGACAAAAATCCCTAGTTGTTAATATTGTTGTGTTTTGCAGTTGACTGCTTTGGATTTTTAGTGTGGTTTTAGTCGTTTTAGTTTATGTCAGTTTATGTCATATTATACCTTCGTTTTTCACTTTTGTATTTTCTTGAGTTATTTACAAACTGTCTATATCAAGACAAATTATATATTCTGAATTTCAAATTGTGATATCGAATTTAATCGTCATGCCGTTTTCAATCGAACACGACACATTCATTGTTGTGGCTCATTTTCGAAGCGGCTCCAAGATGGTAATGGGCAATGGCATTATTCATTGCAATCATGCATCGATCAATTTACTGTTGAGTACCCAAATGAAAATATTAGTTACGAAACATTTAGTCAACATCGTAATCGATTGATAGCTCGATTCAAGGAAACTGGTAGTGTTTTAAAACGCAAACGGGAAGCTTCGGCTACTGTCTTAACAGAGGACACCTTAGCAGATATCCAAGCAAGGATGAATGCAAGCCACAATAAATCTTTGCGAAAACTATCTGCACAAACACATATGAAAAATTTTACCATACAAACATAATTTTACATAAATAATTTTTAGATGTATCCTATGGAAGTGTCCACACTGCAGTAAAGAAGAATTTACATTTGTACCCGTACAAGGTGTCGGTATTACAACAGTTGCGAGATAGAGATTTTCAGCTTAAACTACTGTCAATAGTTCAACAATACGATGAACAATGATTTACTGGATGTATCTTTTTTTTCTGATGAAGCTTGGTTTCATCTGTCCGGTTACATAAATAGCCAAAATTATCGTACGTGGTCTGCAGAAAATCCACATGTATTTCGCGAAACTACCTTACACCCTATCAAGGTCGGTGTCTGGATAGCAATGTCGCGACAACGAATAATTGGACCAGTATTTTTCGATGGCACAATTACTGCGGCAAGATACAGGGAAATACTTTTAGAACCATTTATTAATAATTTGGATGATCGTGAATTACGAAACGGGTATTTCCAGCATGACTCCGCTACCCCACATACTGAACAGGCTACAATTAATTATTTACGAGACTTTTTTGAAGATAGAATCATTAGTGTAAATCGTTGGCCACCGAATTCACCAGCCTTGACACCGTTAGACTTTTTTCTTTTTGGTTATTTAAAAAACAAAGTGTTCAGCAGAAGATTGCATACTATTCAAGAATTGCGAGATGCTATAACTCATGAAGTTCATAATATTGGTGCCGAAATGTTACAAAATGTATTTGCGAATATGCAACGTAGGGTGAACTTATGTTTACAATTTAATGGCGGTAATTTTGAACATATGCTGTTAAGCAAAGTGTGATAACTAATGTGTACCTAAGGAGTTAAAAAAAATTTGTAAAAGACATTATCATTCCATAAACATGTACTGTAAATTTTATTTAATTATAATGAAATTGTAACATTTAAATACTTAAGATTCATTATTTTGTAATGATTTAATCCAATCATTAAATAATATTTTATTTATTTTGTTATATTTTATAGGGATGCAGTCTAATCAAATACAAAATAGTCATTATTTAAATTAAGATAATATTTTATAATATGTGTAAGTTAATGACCTTCATACAGATTTGAAACTGATCGTAGTTTTTACTCGAACCATGCTCTAGAGTAGCTAGAGCAATACAGTTCTTACCAACCTATCAGTGGGACCAACTTAAATATTTTGATCACGTGGTATACACTTGAGATTGATCACTCTGTATTTATAATACATATTTTAATAGATATTTATGTATTAAGGGCATAATCAGAAGATTATGGCTCGAGGGAATGTTAAAACCCGACGCGAAGCGGAGGCCTTTTATATTCCTGAGAGCCATAATCTACAATTATGCCCGTGGTACATACAATGTTTTATTTTATTTTGCACCATGAAACTGGAACAAAATTTTAAAAAGATTCTGAATTTTCGGCAAGTTTTTAAATGCAAATGCAGTGAAATAAAGTCGACAGTAGGCTAATTTGTTGTTACTAAGGTACTGTGATATTGCTAAATTGTTGCTAAGGTACTGTTTGTTTGTAAATAATTTGCATTCTAAAATGGAAGGTGAAAACGCAAAAACTTATTCACAAGCAATTTTAGATGAATTTGAATAAGTTTTATTACTATTATTTTTATTAATAAAGGTTGTATAGTAAGGTTGTTGTTTCAATAATTCTTTCAACTTACGTGACATATCATGTCATGTGTTTGCTGTCAATCATGCTGCTTAGCAACAATGACATTTCCATGCTACAAAGACCACATTATGCCCGCATTTGGGGGCGTATAAAGAACATTATGGTGGCAAAATAAAATAAAATAATAAAACTTAGAATTTCATAATTTTCGACGTGATTGTTTTAGCAGCACGGTCTGTAATCAGTTTATCATAATTTAAACTTTCAGTTAAATCACTTTCTATAATCAGAATCGTCAATGAATGTAACCGATTTTCTTCCATACTTGACCGTAAATAAGTTTTAAGACGCTTGAAAGTAGAAAATGACCGTTCAGCTGAACATGCAGTTACTGCCATTGACACGAAAATTCGTAACACAATTTCTGTATTGGGGAACACTGTAGATTTCGGGATCGAATTAAATATAATAAGTCGGATATTTAATTTTTTTCTGGTCTCTTCTTTTAAAAAGTGCAAAAATTCCGTTGAAAAGAAATTTTCCAAATCATCCTTGTAAATTTCTGGGAGATAATCGTATTTCTGAATTAACGTTTGTTGTGAACATTTATTTAAAGAGAAGAGAAATGAAAATTTCTGAAAAACATTTTCAAGTGCTGCAACTCTTTTCGCTAGTTCCATCACAACTCGATCCAAAATAGCATAAAATGTCTCAGTTCTTGTAGATGTTTCCTTTCCAGTTAGAGAAATTTCACCATCTCGCCTTTCATCTGAAAAGAGTTTCCGTTTTCGACTTTGCTGCTGTTCATCTTCATATGACTCTTCTGCAAGGTTTTTTGTTGTAAACCCGTCTTCACATCTTAAGAACTTTACACACCGAATTAAAGAGGAAAAGAGCTGCGTTGTATCGCCGGTATCGATAGCAACGGATTGACGGCTTTTATTGGTTTTGTGAAAACGTTCTAATAACATTATTATAAGTTTTGTTATGAACGAATAAGTTCAAAGGTAAATATGTAATTAAAAATTATTATTAATTTTATTAAATACATAAATAAAATGTTTACCTCGAGTAGGATTTGAACATACGACCTGTACTTTGCTAGAGTACCGCGCTAACCAACTGCGCTATCGAGATTCAAGCCCCAATCGATGTAAATTTTGTCTTTATATATGTAGAACTGATGTAAATTCTAAATATAATGAGATTACAATTATGTATTTAGTAAAATTAATAATAATTTTACTTCTAATAACGCTTCCCAAAATACACGCATTCGAAACGGTGCAGTTGTCGTTTTATTCTAGTTGCTTCTATACGTGTGGTTGGCTTTTCAGATAAATTTTCCATGATTTCTGTTAAAGTTTGCAAATATTCATTCCAATTACGGCTAATTACGGCATCATGTCGTGAAGACCAATGTGTCCCATCAACTCGTTTTGGAATTTTAACATTATTTTTTAAGTTTGATTGTCAAGTTCCCATCGACGACTAGAAGCTGATAAAAAAGTATATAAATGTTGCAAAGCATTGCAAAATGTAACAGCTTCTTTAACATATTCCGCTGCACACATTCCTACTAAATTCAAAGAGTGTGCTGCGCAAGGAAGATAGTAAGCAAGTGCATCACGTTTCATAACGCGAGCTTGCAAGCCGGTGTAAACCCCTGACATGCTACTAGCGTTGTCATAAAATTGACCACGACAATTTATTAATTTTATGTTAAGATCCTCTAATTTTGATAATAACACATTTTCTATAATAACACATTTTCTATTTGTTCTGATTTATGACCCACGTTCGGCAAAAATCCAATGAATCGCTCCACAGGTTTTCCGTTTATCTGAACATACCGATGTGGGTAATGACAGGTGTAGAGTCAACAATAATGCTGTAATATTTTGAATTATGAATTTTTCGAATTATGTAATTTAAAACTTCTCATAACATCAATTCAATAAATTAATTACAGATTGTTGGCGATAAATAAGACGTTTTGCCACTGCCAAGTTGTCCACATTCTGATATGTTCTAAACACATCATGTAATTTCCATTTTTCAGAGCCTCAAACTTTTCTACGCTTCCCCTAAAAGCTAAACCTCTAGATGACACCTTTTTTACTACAGCAACTACCATTTGCAACACATACTCAGGTTGACTTTTAATTTGTTCACAAAGTAATGAGTCTATTCTGTCCGCACCAGCACTATTTTTTCTATGTAATAATAAAATATGACATTTGGAGTGTTCGCGGGATACTTCGTGAAGATTTAATATTCTATTTACATTGCTCTAGCCATTGGTACCTTCCGTTACTATTTTTGAAGTTCCACCAAAAAGATGCCATGGGATACAAAATAACTTTTGTTTCGAAGAAGAGTATGTTAAAAATTTTCGTAACTGTTCTTCACCATTTTTTAATTTTCGAGGAAACACACTTTTATTCAAGGAACGCTGAACCATACCTTTAGGATTTCTTGCTACAACAGTTCTTGTTATCGTTGCTAAAGAATTATCGAACATGTGCTGATTAATTTCTTGAGAAAATAATTAGTCAATACTTTAACTATTTAACTGAACCCATTCAGCGGGATCGTTACTTACTTGCTCTTGCTGCTCACCCAAAACTCAATGTACATTGAGCATCTTTGGAAGAACTTGGCTGAGGATCAATATAATCTGTACCTAACCCATAATTACTACCACTACCAGCACCGACACTTTCAGTTAAAACATGCACATTTAAAACAGCGTCAGTACCATCATTGTCTAAGATAGTTCTAATGATTTAAGTAACATCGGGGTTTTCGGGCATATACTGTTCAGATTTTAATTAAACTGAAATAGTTTTCTAATCTTTTATTCAAAACATTTTCTTGTTGTTTGTGTTTCTCATTAGCAAGTTTTTTATACTGCACGCCACTTAATTTTGCCGATGTTCACTCATTATTGAATTTAAAAATTAAAAAACTAAAATTGTGTTACGTTTTTAATAACGATGGAAAATTTACGTAATTTATTTAATTCAAACACAAAAGTTAACACGAAAATCTTATGCACTACGAATAACGATGAAATACGGAACTATAAATAATTAACACTTGAGCTTTTAATTTATCTCAACACAATTCTAATTTATATTCAACGCTGCACGACGACTAAATTCGCAATGAATCATCTCTTGATCTGTCCCTTATATATATATATATATATATATATATATATATATATATATACAGAGTGATTCACGGTTGATAGTAGGTTAGGCGTTTAGGAGAACGAGGCATAGGATATTTCTGTAAATTTGGTCATTTACATAAGCGATCTAAAGCATTTTCAGCATTGCGATGTTTCCGCTTATACCAAAAAATCCTAGCAACTTCATTATTTTAAACAGAACACCCCATATATTAATAAATGTTTAAAATGGCCCTTTTATTGGGATACTTTTTTTTAATGTTGCCATATACCTATCTCTATCAGTTTTTGAGATAAAAAATAATTTGTGTTAGATATGGTCCAAAACATGGCCCTAATTAAATTTAAGTAAATTAGTGATCTCAATCCATGGAATGTTGAAATTTTGGTGATGGTTTAGATAGGCCCGATGTATTTAATTTACACTGACAAATCGACTCCATACCATATAGGGCGTGCTAAAATTACTATTATTTCCGCTATTAATAATATGAGCCAAAAGCTCGTTTTTTTTTATGAAACCCCCTATATATTACTGAATAAATTGAAAGACAAAGAAAAATGCTTTAAGAGGATATATCAAGATCCTATACCTAAATCATCAAGTTTTCTTAATAAAGCCGATTTTTTGTGAAAACAATTTTTTTAATGGATTTAATTTTAAGTAACCATGGAAATATGACATTTCAATGACTTTTATAAGTAACCTGTAAACAGTTATTGATGGTGTTTGAAAAAATCTCTGAAGATGATTACTATTTATGAAATTATTTATTTTACATGGGCATTATCATCAAATTAATTTGCAGAAAATTTAACCAAATGTATCACGAATTAACACCAATGAACGAGAGGAAGTTTGTAAGATTACAAAATAATCAATTAATGTGTAAAAGTACAAAAAATAACATAATTAGGAAAAATAAAAATAACAAAATTGTAAAAAAATACCAAATATTTACAATAAATGTTGGAAACGTTCTTCATTACATTCTAAACATTCTATAATGTGCTTTTGTACGCAACTCGTGGTTGCTTTTTCAATTCCATGGGGATCCAGATCTTCAATACAACGCACTATTCGCCGTCACAGTTCTTCTTTTGGAAGGCACTGGAGTTCTGTAAACCCTTTCTTTTAAAATACCCCATAAAAAAGAGTCAAGCGGCGTGAGATCGGGTGATCTTGGTGGCCAATCCCACGGCCCCAAACGCCTAAACCAATGATCTTCAAACATTTCGTATAGTTCTCTGGAAACTTTCTGGGTGCAATGAGGTGGCGCTCCGTCCAGCTGAAACCATGAATTCCTATATTCCTCTAAAGATAAATTTTCGACGAAATCAGTAACAGTAGTGCTTAGTATTTGAACATATCTCTCAGCATTTAGTGTTTCATCATAGATAAAAAAGGAAATTTTATTCTTCTTTAAAATACACAAAACATTTGGGTCAAATTTTTCTTGAAACCCCATTTCTTTTTTTACGTGAGGATTATGATCAGCCCAAAAGTGGTTATTCCTTCTGTTAAAAATCCCATCCCTCGTAAATTTTGCTTTTGACAAAAATTCCGAATCCTCCGGTGTACGTTTCGACAGGGTTTCGAAAGAATGCACTCTAAGTTCAAAGTCTTCTGCTTCGAGGGCTTGAACTTTAGTAAATGTATATGGATGCATTTTGTGATTTGCCAAAATTCGTTGTACTAAAGCGTATGATAGACCCAAGTCTTCTTCTGCACTACGAATGGGAGATTCTGGATACGTATAAAAATATGCCAAAACGTTAACAATATTGTCTTCATTGGAAGTAACAAGTTTTGGTAATGTAGGAGGCGCTTTTAAACTTGAGCCATAGTTAATGATATTATTTTGTATTCTTACAAACTTCCTCTCGTTCATTCGTGTTAATTCAGGATACATTTGGATAAATTTTCTTCGTTTGAATAATCAATATTTGCGTTCATTTTGGTCAATAACTGTTTTCAGGTTGCTTATAAAAGTTATTGAAATGTCATAAGCTTCATATTTCCATGGTTACTTAAAATTAAATCCATTAAAAAAATTGTTTTCACAAAAAAGCGGCTTTATTAAAAAAACTTGATGATTTAGGTATAGGAACTTGATATATCGTCTTAAAGCATTTTTCTTTGTCTTTCAATTTATTGAGTAATATAAAGGGGGTTTCATTAAAAAAAACGAACTTTTGGCTCCTTTTATTAATAGCGGAAATAATAGTAATTTTTGCACGCCCTGTATGATATGGAGTCGATTTGTCAGTGTAAATTAAATGCATCGAGTCCATCTAAAGTATCACCAAAATTTCAACATTCCATGGATTGAGATCACTAATTTACTTCAATTTAATTAGGACCATATTTTGTACCATATTTAACACAAATTATGTTCAGAACGATCCTATGCCTCGTTCTCCATAAACGTCTAACCTACCATCGACCGTAAATCACCATATATATATATATATATATATATATATATATATATATATATATATATATATATATATATATATATATATATATATATATATATATATACAGGGTGTCCACAAACTCTTTTCACAAAAGAAAACTGCAGATTCTAGAGCTGATTTGATGTCGATTTAACGTAAATTAACATAATACAAAAATACTTCCTAAGAGAGTTGGAGCTCTTGGAAGATGGCGCCCTAACATCGGTTTAATTCAAATATCTTCAAAATGGTTTCCCTTTAAATGATAGCGTTCTGTACATTTATTTAGTGGAATATGCCCAATCGTATGGCGTGAATATGATTTTTTAGTTGTACTCATAAGCGGCTCGTTTGGGCGGGGCATTGGACATTGTTATTCATAAGTTTTTTGTTTTTCAAAATTTTGCAATTTTAATATAAAATATAAATAATTTTTCATAAAAGAATCATACTGTTGTCTGAAGTCGCTACGACGTACCTTTTTCAAATAACTCGATTTGAACTTTTCATGTTAGTCACACTTTTATAAATTTAACTAACGAATTCATTTACAATTATGAAAGATGGCTATCGAAAATAAACAAAATAACAATTGTGTGAACATCAAACCAGTATTACAGACATTAGTTGAAGTTAAAGTGTCGATCTGCATTTAGTGCACGGAGAAATACAATGCAACGCTCGGGCAGCACGTAGATATGCAGATAAATTTCCAGGTAGAAGACATCCTGCTCTTAAATCATTTACGCTTCTTCATCAAAGAATTAGGGAAACGGGATCGGTAATTCCTAAAAATAATGAAATGGGAAGGCATGCTGATGTAATGTAAGAATAAAGGTAAAGAAGCTCCAGTCCTCTAATATAATAGTTCAATATGCCGTCAGTTTGGTAACGCTAACAATTTGCTATATGGAACTAATATAGTATTTTAGTATTGATCAAATATAAGTTACTTAAAGTTACTTAAACAATCACAAAAATACAACATTGGGCGTATTAATTAAAATGAGCATTCAGGAATATTGACCCTGTGTAGTATTCCAATATTCGCTATATTATATCTATAACGTAAATAGTTAAGCTTGGAAACATATTGTGAAACAAGATTTGCCCATGTTTTTAGTACTTATTTTATATTGAATGATTAATATTAAACCGATGTTTAAAATATTGCCCCGATTTGTTTTGCCAACAAAAATACAGTTTCACTGATAACAAACTATGTACGTTAATTCATTTTATTAAAGTACAATATTTAAATTATGATACAGAACTGATCTTGATCATTAAATTATAAACCTAATATCTAGTGCAATAGGTATAATATATCAATCTCATATCGTTTCAGAGCCAGAAGAGACTTTTTACATTTGGGTTTTTGTCATTTCAGGAGATTTTATAGACCTATATTTTCCACTTTTTGTAGTAGAAGGGCTGCATTATTTTGGAGACTCAGTTCAAGAAAATAAATTGTTATTCGGTCTTAATTACCGCAAAATTATTGCCTGCTATCTTTTGTGGCGAAAATGGCAGTAGAGCGGAAGTAATCGACAAAGAAGGGGTCGGTAACTCAGTGGTATAAATGGGGTGGGCATGTAGTAAATGTTGCGATTAGGAATACTTAAGACACCATAAGTGTAAGACATAAATAACAAGGGCGCCAGTGTTTATAAATATCAATATAGGGTCGTAATACCTAAATGCGAATAGTTCACAGCTAAGCTCCAAAGAAACAAAAAAACCTTCTTACCTTTTGTCGCAAACCAGGTAAATCAGGGAATTGATAGTCTTGGTCCGATGTTTTTTTGCAAAGCTGCAAATTTGCAATCGTCCCCAATTATGTGACGTGCTAATAGACCACCTGATCGGTGAACGGTCTTATCTATTTTATATTTGCGTTACGTTAAATCTTAAAAACAAAATTATATCTATAAAAAAGCAAAATAGCAAATAATCTTATAAGGAAGGTTTTCACAAATTGTTACGTTTTCATTAAGAATATAAAAAAATACTTGAACGTTGCCTCTGTAAAGTTGCATAAATCAAAATTCCCATAAAATAAATAAACCACTCGATAAGTTGAACGTAATCAAAGTATACAACCTTTTAAACGTGGTACTACGTAAATAATAACACACGTTGACAAAGGAATGAGGTCACATATACTTTTGCGCTGAGTACGATATAGTACCCCAATTCACTCAGAGTACTGATCCAGATGTAAATCTTAAAACACATTCAATTTTGTAAAATCTAATAGAATGTAACGAAATGAATCACGGGATTTTATGCAAAACTAAACACAAGAACGCGCATTCACCCTCCTGACAAAAATGCAATAAAAAAAAAACTTTATTAAAATCACCAACAAAGCAAAAGAGTGTGAAAGTAACTACCTTACGTTTAGAACAATCGACCGCTTTGAGTTCTCCCCTTTCCTTATTACAAAACATTCTTTGGCCTTTATACACATATAATTTATTACAGCGAAAATTTATATTTACAGAATTTTTTCTATTTGTTTGAATAGCTGTGAACGCGGATGGACTCCGTGATGCACAACTGATTATACTGAACTTGCAACGTAAGAATCCGCAAAAGCGTGATTACATCAATGGGAAAATGGTTCTATCCTTAAACACCAATTCCTCTTCGATGGACCCGTATAAATGTCATTACTGACTTTCGATACACAACATAACAAGATCTCCGGGGTGGCTGAATATTTTTTGAAATCCACAGGTAAACGGAAAAACTCTCCCCACGATAATTTCAAATAACCCCGGTAGAAGATAAGCAAATTCAGTACATCCTTATACCACATCGCGCGTTCAGCATCTAACTTCTCTCGTCAACAGCTCGACTTAGACTCCCTTACGAATTTAACAGATTTCGCCATACTACATTCCACGTCAGATCACCAATCATATTAAGACAATTCGTTCAAATCGAAAGCGCCGTAAAAACGAGATGAATTTCGGCAACCGAGTTGAAAAATTACGTCACTAGCATTTGAGGTACTTCGAAAAAAAAATAATGTAACATGATCTGTTTTTGTCGCCTCTAAACTTTGAAAAATCGACTCTAAACCAACGTATTACAAAAACCACATTCTTTGCCTTGTGAAATTAAATTATCAAAATGACTTCCTGTCATACCGTCGCCAACGTTTTAAATCTACAAGCCACGTTTCTGTAAAGTAATTTTAACTCCAAAAAAAGTAATTTCCAATGACGTAATGTCAACCCAAACTAAACTATAAATTAACGATTACTTAAAAATAGGACGATTCATTATTTACTCCCGTGTAACATTCTTTTTACTATTCTACTCTGGTCACCGCGTGGAACCTAATTGTAATTTAGAAACTTCAATTTATTTACAAATAAACAAACCGAAAAATCTACTTGCCATTCCCATAAAACTGGACACTACATCGTACTTCAATTTGCAATAAATCCAAACATCACCAAATAAAGTAAAATTCGTAACTAAATTAGTGCTTCCAAAATTTATTCTCGAATATGTCCAAATTTTCAATAATCTAATATGACAGAACACAGAAAGAATATCCTCCTGCTCTTCCTACATATAACGTTTTAAATTTATTAAAAACACTTTTATGGTAATCATCATAATAATAACCATTCATTTAGGTTTTAAACACATTGTTATGTAATTAGATTTCTAAGCAATTTCATCTTTCCTGGCTTGTATATTTTCCCTTTATCAAATGCTGTAAGAGTTGTAAAGCTATTATTTCTAACATGCGAACACGTGGTTAACTTTAAAAATTAAAAAAAACGAAAATAAAAAACCACATTTTTTAAAATATTGAAAAAACGAAAGAAGATAATTTTGTAAACGACAGAACTTTTTCCTAATTCAACCGCTTCTGCATCTATTATGATTTATGAGATTCCCGTGCTTACCTCGGACATATTCTATAACTTTTGTCGCTTATCAAACCTACTTGAACGGTTTCCCCAAGAACTCTCGGGACACCACAAAAAACAGAAAAGTATTTGATGCTCTAGACCTGCTTAGCGAATCACGAAGATGGGTGCTTGGATTTTCCTTCATAAGAAGCAGTTTGTTATATCGCTGGATGGATGGTTCATTCAGCTCCTTCCACCCACTGCTTTACTTAGTTTGTTTTGTAACGAGATTTGCGGACTATGTTTGGTGCTGGATATACCTTACTCCAAGGTGATACAGATGTACATCATCCTTTTCTGTTAGGATCCATGTATGCGGTGGCGACAGAAACGAGCACGGGGATAGTGTCAGATTCAAGTTTAATTCGCAAAACAGGACTACATGCAGAAATATTGCTATGAACATCTTTCCAGGACTAAGAAGGTTGTTGTAAAGTAAGCACTATTACTGTGCTAAATACAATAAATTCATATTCAATGAAATTATTTCACTTCCACAGTGTTCTGTTGTGAATTGGTGTTTTAAAATGGGTTTAAACATATGTCACAATTTGCGGTCAACTTCAACCAAAGATAATTTGATAATTGCGGTTAACATAGAACTGACAAGTGATTAGTTTTGTAATTTAATCTAAAACTATACAAATTTATTAATCATGTGTAATGTTTCGTCACCATTCATTAGTGAAGTAAAACTATTTTTTATTGTTTGATTATAGTACATTAAAAAAAATCATGTTTTATAAGCCGTTGTATTAACGCCAACTCAGTTTAAAAAATGAGTGCGTAATCGCCTCATAAAACATATATTCTTATAATACTTTTTTATTGGCAAGTGAATAAAATTTTATTTTCTTGCTTCGCGGAATTCCGTAATTAATAGTACTAGTGTTTTAAATATAATTAATATAATTCCACAATGCTTTATAGAAATATTTATTTCATAACGCATTTAAATACAGCGTGTGTCATTATGAAGAGAAAATATGTAAGTAAAATAATAACAAGCAGCTGCGGTAAGAAAGAATTAACGTAAAACAGCTAACTTGATGTAAAATTATAATTCTATACTTAAAATGACTGTTAACGGTGAAAACCTACACATACAGACATTTCAATTCCAAACGATTCATGTCACCATAAACGACATAAGTTACTTGCATACAGATTATTAGCACATAGAGTAATGTAATTACCATTAAATCAAACAAATTTCAATAAAAAAAAGGTCAAATAGCACAAGAAAATACTTACATATCAATTTCATATTTGGAATAAATATCAGAAAAAATAGATTACATGTTATAAAAAAACAAAAAGCACAAAGTAGCTTTCAAAACTAATATCAATATTCTTAGATGTTTATTTAATTGTTTAGATTCAACTAACGGCATTTTGAAGTCGGGTACTTATAAATTGAACTGCACCTCCTGTAATTCTGTTTACATTGGACCAACACTTATGAACTTTAACGTTAGATACAAAGGACACATTAAATCTTGCAAATATAAACATACAGACAAATCAAATTGTGCCAAACATTTATTAGTATAGTCAGACTGACAGACTGACAGACTAACAGACTGACAGACTAACAGACTGACAGACTGACAGACTGACAGACTGACAGACTGACAGACTGACAGACTGACAGACTGACAGACTGACAGACTGACAGACTGACAGACTGACAGACTGACAGACTGACAGACTGACAGACTGACAGACTGACAGACTGACAGACTGACAGACTGACAGACTGACAGACTGACAGACTGACAGACTGACAGACTGACAGACTGACAGACTGACAGACTGACAGACTGACAGACTGACAGACTGACAGACTGACAGACTGACAGACTGATGACAGACTGACAGACTGACAGACTGACAGACTGACAGACTGACAGACTGACAGACTGACAGACTGACAGACTGACAGACTGACAGACTGACAGACTGACAGACCGACAGACCGACAGAACGACGGACTGACAGACTGACAGAATGACAGACTGCCAGACTGACAGACTGACAGACTCGACAGACTGACAGACTGACAGACTCGACAGACTGACAGACTGACAGACTGACAGACTGACAGACTGACAGACTGACAGACTGACAGACTGACAGACTGACAGACTGACAGACTGACAGACTGACAGACTGACAGACTGACAGACTGAAACAGACTGACAAGAAACTGACAGACTGACAGACTGGCAGACTGACAGACTGACAGACTGACAGACTGACAGACTGACAGACTGACAGACTGACAGACTGACAGACTGACAGACTGACAGACTGACAGACTGACAGACTGACAGACTGACAGACTGACAGACTGACAGACTGACAGACTGACAGACTGACAGACTGACAGACTGACAGACTGACAGACTGACAGACTGACAGACTGACAGACTGACAGACTGACAGACTGACAGACTGACAGACTGACAGACTGACAGACTGACAGACTGACAGACTGACAGACTGACAGACTGACAGACTGACAGACTGACAGACTGACAGACTGACAGACTGACAGACTGACAGACTGACAGACTGACAGACTGACAGACTGACAGACTGACAGACTGACAGACTGACAGACTGACAGACTGACAGACTGACAGACTGACAGACTGACAGACTGACAGACTGACAGACTGACAGACTGACAGACTGACAGACTGACAGACTGACAGACTGACAGACTGACAGACTGACAGACTGACAGACTGACAGACTGACAGACTGACAGACTGACAGACTGACAGACTGACAGACTGACAGACTGACAGACTGACAGACTGACAGACTGACAGACTGACAGACTGACAGACCGACAGACCGACAGACCGACAGACCGACAGACCGACAGACCGACAGACCGACAGAATGACAGACGACAGACTGACAGACTGACAGACTGACAGACTGACAGACCGACAGACCGACAGACCGACAGACCGACAGACCGACAGACCGACAGACCGACAGACCGACAGACCGACAGACCGACAGACCGACAGACCGACAGACCGACAGACCGACAGACCGACAGACCGACAGACCGACAGACCGACAGACCGACAGACCGACAGACCGACAGACCGACAGACCGACAGACCGACAGACCGACAGACCGACAGACCGACAGACCGACAGGCCGACAGACCGACAGACCGACAGACTGGCAGACTGACAGTCTGACAGACTGGCAGACTGACAGACTGATGCTAATGAAAAGATCTCCATAGAAGAATGTTATCGTCATTGGTAATTTCCAACTACAAGCTAAATAATTAATAATAATTTTAAGTATGTGTGGCAAAAAAAAACTGAAAGTTATTTGTTTATCGCAAATGTTTTATCACTCAATCCTATATATTAAAATAATCGGGTCATTTAGTTCACGCAGATTGCGAGACAACCGCTTGATGGATTTCGATGAGTTTTATTATGTTAAGGTAATTTTGCATAGAAAGAAATTACGGAGCCAGAATTTTATTTTAAGGTTTTAATTTTTTTGAAAAAATCTAGCAGCCGATGCTAATATTGTTGTCCATTTACATATATATGTTAGTATTTAATTTATTATGCGTTTTATTATCATGATTAAATTTAATTTTAAAAGCAAAATTTTGCGGAGGTAAAGCATTAAAATTATTATGGACTATGGTACGCTGTAGTTTAGATGTAGCCCACCATTGTTTTACTTGTAATGTATAATCCATGATTGAACTAATACTTTCATTGTGTAATTAATATGAAATTTAAGTTGTTAATCTTAATTCGTGCTATCGAATTAAGATTAACGACTATTTGCTAATAGTCGAAGCTAATAAGTTTCTACAGTTTCTTCACTTTAGATAAATACAATTACATATAGATGATAATAAAATAATAATAAAAAAAGTCTTGTCAGCGATCAAAAATTGATTTAGGTGGATTCATTTTTATCGTTTCTAGCAGCTAGTATATGAATAATGTATCAGTCTAGGAACAAATATTTTTTTGTAAGGGGGATACACACAGCATAGATTTTGGCTTGGAAATGACCTATGTTAGATACGGATGTATACAGTGGTTCTGAATTTAACTATTTGTTGTAACCGTTTGTAATCATCATTATTAATAACAATCTGTGATTTATTGGAAATAACCGTATTTATTCCTTCGGTTAGTTAAAGAGTGTTTTTCTTGCAAAAAGCTGATAGTGTATCAACGTTTCTAAATATCACCTGACATTCTGTATTAATGGCTTGTTGCTGTTGGAGTTGGAATTAAAGGATCTGGTAGAAATATTGTCTAAAGAGACAATTGACTAAAATTATGAAAGGCCAAACAAAGTTTGTCATGCATTACCAATAACTATTCAGAAATTTTCAGTAGTTAAGCGAATTTGATAAGGGATAAGGCTTATCGTTTCGAGAAGTCTATAATGACTTAAATCGAAAACAATTGAACATAATGACGTTCTACTAGGAACAGTCAGAGGTTGGCCATGGACAAAGACGAAGAGGTAAAGGAGCAACACGACGAACCGACAAATAAGGAAATAATTGTTTAAAACAAATCGTATTGAGAGTCGATATCTTTACCTGAAGGTCACTTGGAGACGTTTGGATAGTGGCATAAACACGTCAAATTTCACTTCGGATAGTTTACCGAAACATAAGAAGTTTTGACCTTATTTCTAATCGTCTGCATTTTTTCCGTATTTAAATGTCTTGCATGTCCATAAGTTAAACATATGGTGATTCCGTTCATTACAATTGTGTACTTTGTTAACACCTCTTTTATGGCGAATTTTATCTTTGTACATTTTCTCTTGAATGAATGAGGCCTCTGCATCTTATTCGATGTCTATCATAACCGATAATTTATAGCCCCAAAGGAAAAGCGTCTCTTGTTTTAGCGTGTTTGTTTTTAGGGCCTGTTGTTTGTTTTAGTTATCCCAATTTTAGATTTTTGAATTTTAAGATTTTTGTTATGTTGAGTTTACGCACATATTTTTATTACGTTAACGGGTTCATAATTTCTAGGATTTTCGTGTTACAAATTTGTGATGATTATTTATGAGCTTATCATTACCACCGTTTTTGGATTGACTAGACATGTTTCCACTCGGTCCCAAAAAAAACAATAAATAAAATGAATAAGACCCGGAGGAATCATAAACTAAGCCACAAGTTGTTCGAAGAGTTACGATCAAGAATGTGTTACTATCATCACCCATACATGTGGCAACCTTACTAAATTTGCTTAACACAGACACACTCTCTACCCAAACTGTAACAATACTAACCAAAAGGAAACAATTGAAACTAAACTAAACCCAAAATTAACTATAACTGAAAGTGTATACCAATCCTACGTAACTATAATAAACCATATTTGCCTATATACAAATTTATTCAAAATTTGAAAAAGTGGGTTTCAAATCTTTGACATGGAACTGACCAACATTATTTCCATTCAAATCTTGGAGTTCATAAAAGAGAGGAGATAGTTTCTGAATAACCCTACAAGCAACATATTTCGGGGCAAGCTTCTTAGAATACTGAGCACCCGCATCAGATAACGTAAAATTTTGCTTCCATACCATATCACCAACATTGAAAGTTAAATGACGCTTACGCAAATTATATTGTTATTCATTACGTAGATATGCTTTATATAATCTTTCCTTGACTTCATCATATAATTCGGGAAGAAAGGCATTTTCTTTAGACCAAATGAAACTATTTCATAACTGCACATTATCTAGCGATCAGGAGTGCCACAAAAATCTCCTGTCATGGGGACATGACAGCCAAACATTAAGAATGCTGGAGGAACCTGGGTTACTTCATAATGAGGCATACGAATTGCTTGGGAAATCTCAATAGTATGATCATCCCATTCGCGATGATTGTCAGGTACGAGTAAATAGTAGTGCCAATGACTCTATTAACTCTTTCGGTAGGGTTAACTTGAGGATGATACCTAGCATTATACCACAAACTCTGTACCTTCAAAGATTTCAGAAATGTACGAAATCCTTTGGAAACAAATTACGATCCAGTATCGATCAAAACTGTTTGAGGGACACCAAAAACTGAGAACACTTGTTCCTTCGGAAAACGTATAATTGGTTTCGTAGTAGCCTTGCGAAGAAGTTGTCCTAAAACGAATTTTGTAGAGTTGTCGGTACCAACAAATAAAAATGTATTTCCATTTTTACTTCGAGGGAAGGGACCCATAATATACATACTAACCATTTGGAAGAGAAAACAGACATATTTTTGTTTACCCACCAATCCGGCTCTTGCTAAATTTTATGTTTTATGAGCACCACAAACGCTACAAGACTTAATGTATTTACTAACAGACAACTTTAACTTAGGCTAATAGTATTTCTCAGTTATTCGAGCCATAGTTTTCGAAACACTAAAATGTGAAGCAGTAGGATCATCATGACATTCTTTTAATACAGAATTACGATTATATGAAGGAATAACTAGCTTCCAATCAGAAATGTTCGACTCAATGGGAAACGTAGACGGAAGATACTTAAATAAATAATCATGTACACGAAAATTCGGATGCTGATTAGGACTGGACTGTACTTTCTCCATCATATCTTTTTACCATTTATTGGGACCAAAAGTTGACATATCACGAGAAGATATTGCACCGGACAAGGCATCTGGAACAATATTTTGTTTACCAGAACGATGCTGAACATCAAACGTAAATTGGGGCAAACGCAAACTCCACCTAGCTAATCGACCAGTTCACTCATGAGGGTTATGAAGCCACTTAAGTGCTGCAAAATCGGTAATTACGGTAAAATTTGTACCTTCAACGTAACCACGAAAGTGTTCAATACCAAAAATAATTTTCTCGGCATCAGTTAATATACGATCCAAAAGCAAGTGGGTGTTCAGAACCATTATGTTCCTGAAACAATACTGTACCGACAGCTAAATCGCTGGCCTCAGTCTGAATCTAAAATTTATTATCAAAATTGGGAGACACAAGAACGGAAGCGGAGGTAATTCGATTTAGTTCACTTAATAGTTTGACCTTTAGTTTTTCCTTTCAAAGGAGAAGTTATGGGAGCTGAAAGTTGGGCATAATCCTTAATAAATGTATGGTAATAACTTATAAGACCACAAACACGCTTTATTTCGGTAGTATTCCTAGGAGTAGGGAAGTTAAGAATCGCTGAAACTTTTTCGGGATCATTACGAAGACCATGTCGACTAACAACAAAACCTAAAAATGAAAGAGAAGGTCGACAAAATTGGCATTTTTCACGATTAATGGTGAATCCGGAATCCTTTAATCGTTGGGAAACTGTATTTAATGTATCAATATGTAACTGAAAATATCGACAGGCAACTATAATATCATCTAAATATACGAACACTTGCTCGCCTAAAAGAGAGGGACTGAATATTTTTTCCATACATCTTTGTAATGTCTGAGGACTATTGGTAAGACCCATCGGCATCACAACATACTCAAAAAAACCTTTACCTGGAATAGTGAATGTAGTTTTTGCACACGACTCCTTTTCTAAACTAACTCCCCAAAATGCTTTATATAAATCAATGGAAGATAAGAACTTAGCCGAACCAAGAGAATTTAATATAGAATCGGTACGAGATAAGGAATACGGATCTTTTTTTGTCACACTATTTCTAGCATCATAACAGGCTCTATAGTAACCATTTTTTTCTTAACTAAAAGTATAGGAAATGACCAAACGCTATTCGACTCTTTAATCACACCTAACTGCAACATTTTATCCACTTCGTGATGAAAGAACTTTTGCATTGCGGGAGATAATAAATATTGTTGCGGTTTTATAGGTAAGGCATCCTCAGTATCTATACGATGTTTAATTAACGCAGTACGACCTAGTTTATCTGAAACTAATTCGTCAAACTTTAAGATAGTTTTCTCCAAGGTAAGAGATTTATAAGATTCAATCATCTTAACGGAAGATACACAAATATTTTCAACACTGCCATGCGAAGAAGCACTGGTCGACGGACACATACGGTAAGCTTTCATACGTAAATCAAACTTAGTTCTAAACATAGAACCGAAGCCAATTCCTAAAATAATACTTTGTCTTATAGAAGGCACCACTAAATAATCAGAACTATTCAATGTAAACCGTAATGAAATTTGACCAAGACATTCATGCATAGTATCATCAGTTGTACTTACTGCTACACAACAAGGATTAATATTATACTGTATTCCATTGTTCTCAAGAAATTGTAAACCTGTGCTACCTATAACTGTCGCTGCTGCACCACTATTAATAAGACAAGATAACGCATGAACAAAAATTTTAACAGTAAGATAAAGTCTATTATCAAACGGAAGGAAGCCACATACCGGCGCAATTGTAGTTCTACATGAAGACATGAAAGAATTAACTGTTAAAAGCCAATTATTCCACTCATCAGCAGGAACTGAAAATTCAAACTTATTTCTAGAATTTACGATATTTTTAAATTTGTCTCGTTTGGGTTTAAATAAGGTCTTCACCAAGGAAATTATTCGTTGTCGTGGGGGTTGTTTGTCTAAATCGGTAGGTTTTCGATTCGTTCTCATAGTTCGTAAATTGCTTTTCGGTACCCCACCTGTAATTTTGATATACCAATATGAGATGCAAAATATGGGTTTAAATTTCTTTGAATGTGTAAAACAACAATTTCCGTAGGGGTAGGTAATCATTTAAAAAGTGCTTGAACTGCAATAATATACGTTATGACATTCTCTTCTACACCTTGAGTACGTTGCTGGATTTCTAACAGAAGATCATACTCATAATCGAAAGGTAAAAAATCTCTTTTAAATAACTGTGCTAAATCTGACAAGTATTAACTGTATGTTTTGTATTTCTAAGCCACAGTAAAGCGATACTGAAATAAATCGACTTTCTCTAAAAATGACATAACACTTTCACTTTCCTGAAAATTTAATTCCTCATCTATACACTGGAACTTGTTTTGGACTAAAGGAAACTGAAGAAGTATCATGAACTGTAACTGTAGCATCCATACATATTCTGTATTCTGTAATTTCTAGATTTAAATCTAGAAATTATATATTATATATAATGATATAATATATATTAAATTATATAATTATATAATAAATTTTTCACAGTGTAAATCTTTTTCTATTGCTAAAATACCACGTAATTCAGTTCTAGATTAATCCTGAGTTAAACACGGTTAGTTCCACGAGAAAGTAATTCTGAAACAACTTCATACTTATTTAAATGTTGAGCATTCATTTTGAATTATAGGTACGTAAAATTCACAAAATACAATAACATAAACACACAATAAATGTAAACCTAACATATAAAACACGACTTACATAAATATAAATCCTGCAAATGAAAACATACAATACACAAAATCAAAATTCAATATAAAAATATATACTGTAAATTGCACCACGGTCCTAGATCAGTGAGGTACAACCTTATGAAACTTACGGTATTTGAGAACTCATTGATTTTCAGGTGTGAGGGATGCAGAGATTTATCCATACACATAACCAGTATTAGCACTTTTTAGTTGTCGGGCGCCACTTAATTTATACGTTTAATAATTAAAATACAACAAAAATTGAGAAAGTTGTACCTTATAAACATAGGTAATCTAAATAACAATACACAATTGTAGTTATATGCATATTTAAGTAAAACAAAATGTCTGTATAATTTTGGCATAAAATAACTCCAACGATATTTCTCGTAACGATTTACGATTATAAATAACTACTAAATCAATACAACTATATAAGCTTATCATCTACTTTTACATAAAATTCAAAATGTAATATGATCAACACAGTATTCAATCATAAGACGTACTGACCTATGTCAACAAATATTACATTGATAGGTTATGAACTCAAATGTTTCTATCTTAGAACAGAAATCAGCTGTTCTTTTATAAGCGTATCAAAGCAAAACTACACTGATTTGTTATTTATTTAAACTGCACTAAAAGGATAAATACTTACTTGTACAAAATATAATATATTGAGTATCAAGAACAGTAAGGGAAGTTTACCGGTCGACGGCCACCAATTTGGCCGGAGACCGGTACAACCCTTAATGTTCGTGATTCTCATACTGTTTTTTGCACGATTGTATTAAATTTACCACAATAGAAATTATTTAATTTCTACTAAATAACCGAAACGTCAAAAGTGACGTTTTAAATAGAAATGTCGTAATTTTTTGTTTTTATTGTTCTGAAATATAGGTAGTATATATAATTTTACGTTGGTAAGTAAAAGGCGTCGGTAAGTAAAATACTTACCGACGAGTTGGGCCTCGCAACCAGTAAACATATCCTACTGTCTTGGAAACAGATATGGTAAATAAACAAAAAAGCTCAATCGTACGAAAAATATATTAATCTTGCCTTAAACAAACTGTAGCTTGAGAATTTTCATTTCCATTCACAAGACAAACATACGATAATGTAAAAGTAATTTCCATTTGTGTTCATCGTACAAATAAACGAACTGTAGCATATATTAACGTAAGGTAATTCTCATAAAATGTTCCACCTACAATAATGGAAATGTAGATTAAACAACTAATGCAGATTCGAACGACTAAAGCGGCAGGTATTGACGACGAATGCAGAATATATATAACAGCATGTGTGATTTATGCAAAACAAAGGTATTTCCATTTATACTCGTGAAGATGACATGTATTATCATGCGTCATTTTATGCATTTTCCGTGACGTCATGCAGCACACCTTTTGCAACGATACGAAATCATTACCATATTGGTCGCCTTCCCAATTCCAATTCCAGGGTCTTGCCACTACCAAGGGATTACCCTTATAAAAGGGAAACAAAACTTAAAAAAGATAATGTAACGAACGGTAAAGGTAGAAGAAACAGAAATGAAGTGAATTAAGCGTGTTAAATACGCGTTTGCGCATAAAACAACAAAAATTGATGTCTCAAATATACACAGGGACGTTCATAATTATGTAGACTAAAGTGAAAATATCGAGATATAAAAAAATATAGAAAGAAAGAAGATATGCTTAAAGATACTAATGTAACGTAAATATATTTATCGATAATAATGCAAATTTCGAAACTTAATTAAGGTAACAATAGCAAAAAATTGAAAACAAATTAAGGTTACAATAGCCAAGAATTGGCACGTTACAATGTAAGTAATTTAGTTTAGTAGAGAATAATGCCGTTTGTTTTGACATAACGCGTAAGTACAGTAGAGTTATAACTTGATTTACGGGATTTCAAACTGTACTGTTTCGTTTTGATTTACGACTTTTAGTACGTTTCTCATACATTTTTGTCTCTTAAAAGTTTCGTGCTTACCGTTTCTTTTGTTTTTTTAGTTTTTCGTTACATTATTCGCTGGATGATTTAATTGAGTATCCTGTTTTTAATTTTTTTGTATTCTTTAACGGACTTCGAAGATTTTCTCGATTGAGGTCTTTTGTGTGTGTAGGTTTTTTCACCTTAGGTTAAATTTATATCCTTTAACCTTACTTCGTGGAATTCCATCTTTAATAGCACTAATGTTTTAAAATATACAACGTGTATATTCTGCATATAAATTGAAGACGAAAGTCAGATAACATTTTTCTCTAAAATGTATGACTGCAAAGTGACAGGCCCTCAAAGTTGAATTTTGAAAATCGTTTTTCGCAAACAACTCGAAAACCTTTAGGAATTTCAAAATACTATGCCCTATGAAAAGTATTGCTTTGTTGACGAGGATTTTTTTGGTTTGATTGGATTGTCTATGAATGGACTGGAAGTATTAGTTTTCACATTGTTCCTTATGCTTTCTATTCCAACTTTTTCGTGTGTGATTTTCCAGGTATTTTGGTGACTTTTTTGGGCCCGTTTTCAATTTTCGGCAAATTTGGTCCTCTTGGTTGAAGTTGATAAAGTGAACGGTTTACGAGTTATTTGCAATTTCATCAATCAGGATTTAGATTTAGATCCGGTGAACGTGCAGGCCAAGGAACCGGTTCTCCACGTCCAATCCAGTTTGCATTAAAAGTTCGATTCAATGACCGCCTAGCAGTGAGTGCAAAATGAGGAGGTTCACCATCGTGCATGAAACACATCCGATCCCTAACATCCAGATGGACATCTTCTAATAGCTCAGGTAAGTCATTATCCAAAAAATTGGTGTATGAATTGCCATTTAAAAGTTGTGCCAAAAAGAATGGACCAATTAAATTATTGCCAATAATACCAGCCCATACATTCACACTGAATTGCTGTTGATGAAAACGCGTGGATTTTGATAAACATAGTAATGATTGTTATGGAAGTTAAAGTCCATTTCTGGATAATTTCGGTCATTATTGAATTATTCTAGAAACCAACGTGAAAACTTGCTTGCTTGAAAATCATTAATGGTCAAAGCTTGTATCTTTTGATAATGGAAAGGTCGCAAGAGTTCCGTTTTAATAATTGTACATATCATGGACTGATTTGAATCATTTTCTTGCGAATTGACGAGATCTTTGTTGGGATCAACGTCAATTGCATCCAACTCTTTGCTCTGAAACTGGTGTTCTTGCAGTTCGCCTCCTACCACTGTCAATTTTGGTGGTCTTCAAACAACCTGTGAGAACCCGATATGAATAGAATTTTTATAAATTGATAATATGTACCACTTTCACGAAGACGCCGACCTGTAAACGCCTGGGAATATAAACGAACAGCTTCAGCACAATTCCCAAAAGCTCTGCCATACATTATGTGCATATCTGCCATTTCGGAGTTGGAATACCGATTATTATTCATTATGGATAAAGAAATTGTATGAAAACTGATTAAAAATCACAATATGACAACTATGACTTTTAGTCCACTGCCCACTTAACTAAAGTTTGGTGCGGTAGTATTTAATTGACCGTGATTGATGAAATTGCAAATAACTCGCAAACCGTTTACTTTATCAACTTCAACCAAGAGGACTAAATTTGTAGAAAATTGAATAACGGGCCCAAAAAAGTAACCAAACAACCTGAAAAATTACACATAAAAAAGTTGTAATAGAAAGTATACGGGAACAATGTGAAAACTAATACTTCCAGTCCATTCATAGCCACTCCAATCAAACCAGAAAAATCTTCGTCAACAAAGAAATAATTTTCATTGGAGATAGTATTTTGAAATTCCTAAAGATTTTCGAGTTATTTTGCGAAAAGTGATTTTCAAAATTCAACTTTGAGGACCTGTCACTTTGTAGCCATACATTTCAGAGAAAAATTTTATCTGACTTTCCGTCTTCAATTTATGTGTAGAGTATACACTTGAAGCAGGGGAACGTTTTTTTGGTTCACGTTGTATATAATTGCACAATTTCTCTTATATATAGTTATTTGTTTCTCTACGCGTTTAAATACAACATGTATCATTATCCAGAGAAAATATATAAATAAAAGAACAAACAAGTAGTTACGGTAACAAGTTATTAAAGTAAAACAGAAAACTTGATGTAATTTATGATTCTATATTTAAAATGTCAGTTAAAGGTGAGCCAGAAAGGTCAACCTGTTCGTTAATTAAAGATACTTCCTGATGTTTATAAAAATTTGTCTTCTTTATTACAAAAATGTAAAAATTTAAGGTTGTTTTGTGAAGTCATACGGTGATTATTTACTATTAAATGTTTGGCATAATTTGATATGCCTGTGTGTTTATATTTGTAACATATAATCTGTACTTCTTGTTCCTTTGTAAGATGTGAGCTACTTTTTCTAATATTTTTCTAAAATATGAAATTAAAATGTATTGATTTTCTGTTGGTAACTGGGTAAATGTTTTTGATAGATAATTTGTACTCTTGATTTTTAACTACAGTATCGATCATATTTGAAATGTGACTATTAGATTGTGCAATTCGGTTTATAATTGATATTTCTTTATTGAAATGTATTTCGTTTAATGGTAATGGCATTGCTCTGTGTACTAATGATGTATATGCAGCTAACAACTTATGTCTTTTATGGTGATATGAATCGTTTGGAATTGCATTGTCTGTATGTGTAGGTCTATTTTGTTCTTTCTCTAGTGTAAATTTTATGGTAAGCTGTAAATTGTTAATATTCATTCTTCAATGGAAACTGATAAATTATTAAAACATGCTAAGTTATCATTATCATTATCAAAAACCAAAATACAATCTTATCAGAAACATTTCATTCAAAAATTTAATCTTCTAAGTGATCTACACTACGTTTCAAATGAAATGCACCACTTAATGTTTCAGTATCATATAGAAAACGATGGAAGTTTCAATGAAACAGAACGAGTCATTATGTACTTTGCACCACTATTAACATCAATTATCAACAATTTTTGTTTATACATTTTAAGAAATTTAGTCGCTTACTGTCAATTTTTTGTTGTTTAACTGACAGATTTATTCTGAAAAAATTCCCCTAGTAAGACAACGACGAAACTTTGCCCAAGTTTCAGATTTTTACAGGGATAGAATTATCGGCATGAAAGAAGCAGGTTTGTCAGTCCGAGAAATCGGCAGAAGACTTAATCGAGACCACACCACGGTGTCCCGTATTTGGTATTCTTGGTCTAAAGAAGGCATTCAACGACCTCGTCCCAGTGGAAGACCACCACGCAGCACCAATGATCGTGAAGAACGACTTCTTAGGCAGATGGGCACAAGAGATCGGTTTCAGTCAACAAGGTCTGTTGCGGTGAACTGGGCAGGAGCTATTGGTCGTCACCTATCAATGTCAACAATCTACAGGAGAATTAAGTCTTTTGGCTTACATTCGTATCGTCCATACCGACGACCCCAGTTAACTCAAGAGCATAAGACTGCTAGATTGGCATGGTGTCAAGAGTGGCGGGACTGGGGCCTTCAATGGAATAACATCGTCTTCAGCGACGAATCGCGTTTTTGTTTGTGGCGAAACGATGTCATGGTTTGGGGCGCCATAGGTGTTAAGTACTCAGCGTTACATTGATAATGTTTTGGAGCCAGTGGTAGTACCGTTAATACAGACGTTGCCAAATGGTATTTTGCAACAAGATAATGCTAGACCACATACCGCACATGTTACAAGAAGGTTTCTGGATCAAGTGCAGCTACCAGTATTGCCGTGGCCTGCGCGATCGCCAGATCTTTCGCCTATTGAACATGTATGGGACATGATCGGTCGAAAACTAAGGCAACTACCAAGGCCCTCAAACAACTTGAATGAGTTACAACACCATCTCCAGGTAGCCTGGGATGAAATGCCTCAGGAGGATATAGACCATCTCATAGAAAGCATGCCTTGGAGATGAACGGCTGCATTGCTGCGCGTGGTGATGCTACACACTATTAACATTTTCTTGTTAACTGTTAATATTTTGTTTTCAAAATTTCATCATCTTATACATGTTAATAAAGCATTATTTTACCATACTTTCAAGATTATAGCATTATTATTTCTAAGTGGTGCATTTAATTTGAAACGTAGTGTATAAAGATATTAGCTAAAATGGGCGAAATTGGACTGCCCACAGATAAACCATTTTTTTGTAGATAAATTTTATTAGTGAATGTGAAATAATTTTGTTTAACACAGAGATCAAATCATAGATTTAGCTCCATTTTTGTAACTAATTCAACATTATTATTAAATCATGAGGGGGTATTATACAAAACATACTAATAACGTCAATAAATCAATTTGTTGCAAAGCAGATATTGCGGTTTGTAAACTTTGTATAACATCTTTTTGAAATGATCAGAGTAATTATACCAAATTTCAAAATTGCTAACTGAATGAGTTGAAAAAGGACAAAACTTACAACAAATCACACAATTAGTTTCTGAAATCACCTAAGATTAAATTAAAGGAAATAATCTTATTTCTCTTAATGCAGATAAAGGTAACACTTTAGTAATTATTTTTAATATTTGCAGAAAGTTAATGATTTCATTATTAACGAAAATTTAGAAATTTTAAATAGAGATCCTAGAACAAAATTTTAAAAATGAGAGCCAACATTTACAAAACAGGAATATCTGCTTTAGATTTAGATTTAGTGAACCCACAAGCACCAAAACTATACGATCTCAGATAAATCCAAACACCTAATCATATTTTAGCAAATAAACTAAAGCTCATAATAACAAATAATTTAAAGTACAAATCAAAACATTCCATTAAGAATTCTATAGAACTAATTAATAAACTACAAAACATAATATTACCACTACATAATATGCTTGTAAGTTTTGATGTTACTAGTATGTTTTGTAAAATACCCCCTCATGAATGTTTGCGATCATTAACCATTTTTTAATTTAATAATAATGTTGAATTACTTACAAGAATGGAGTTAATTATATTATTTGATCTTTGTGTTAATCAACATTATTTCACATAGAATAATAATCTACAAAAAAATGTGGTTTACCTATGGGAAATACAATTTCGCCCATTTTAACTAATAGCATAATTAAATATTTTTGATAACGTTGTGTCTTGGTTTCGTTATGTTGATTATGTTTTAGCACGTTTTGATAGTTCATCAGATTCCTTTTAATAGTTTTTAATTAAAATTAACAAATTACATCCTATTATAAAATTTGCACTAGAGAAAGAACAAAATAGAACATTAATTTTCTAGTTTTGAACACAAAAATTAATACACAGAACAAGTTTTGGTTTTCCATATTCAGAAAACCTACACATACAGACATTACAATTTCAAACGATTCATGTCACCATAGTTAGCCGCATATAGATCATTAGTACATAGAGAATTGTCATTACTATTAAACCAAACAAATTTCAATAAAGAAATATTGATTATAAAACAAAGTCCACTAGCAAATGGTTACATTTCAAATAAAATCGACACGTTAGATAAAATCCAAGAATACAATTTATCTATCGAAAACAATTACTCAATTAACACTGAACCGACAGAATATAAATACATATTAATTTCATGTTTTGGAAAAATATCAGAAACAGTAGCTCCTATATTACAAAAGAACAAGTACAAAGTAGTTTTCAAAACCAATACCAATGTTCTTAAATATTTATTTAATGCTAAAGGTTCAACAACGACATTTTAAAGTAGGAGTATTTATAAATTGAGCTGCACATTCTGTAATTCGGTTGATATTAGACAAACACTTAGGAAGTTTGACATTAGGTACAAAGAACACATTAGATGTTACAAATGTAGACATGGTGCATGTTAGAGAAGTAAATAATTATATCAAAGAAATTGTGTAATCATATTGTTTTTAAAACATTAGTATTATCGTATTTAAAATAGTTATTTTTTGGGTTTTTTTATGATGTATTTTTGTATTTAAGTTATGCAAATCTATACGCTTCGATAACACTTACAGTTATATTCGCCAGAAGTAATACTATCTTTCAAAATTGTTTAAGATATTGAAACAATTTTGTGAAATTTGAAGAGTTGAAAACGGAAACATAAGCCTGCTATTAATATAACAGTTTGATAAACGTGTAAAGCCAACTATGGAATAGAATTTTAGTAAAGAACAATTAGATCATTCATAAATAGAATACTGTTAAATTGCCTTGAAGATGGCAAATCAGAACACCCTCTAACGGTAGAAGGCTAACGGTGAAAAATATCATAACCAAAGAACAAATTTAGCAAACTTTAATTACGTTATGTTGTAAGTGTAAAGTTGTGAAGTGCTTTAATTCGAAATTGATAAAAGCATTCACAAATAGAGACTTGACATCAATTAAAGTAATCTAGTAAAATCTAAGCAAGAAATAGCTTTGTAAAAATGCAAGTGTTATTTAACAGTGAAATCACAATGTAGTACATTTTATATGTACATATAATTTTTAATTTTAATTTTAATTCAACTATATATGTTAAATTATAGTGCTGTGGTAATTTAACACATAATTGGTAAAGCATTTACTTAAAATGCTAGGAAAAAACAGCAAAAAACCTGGACATACCAAAAGCTCAAACCAAAATTAAGACGTACGTACCATTATGCCTTTTTTTAATTATCAGATGCTAAAACCTACTTAAACGGAGATTTTCATCTTGTTTATTGAAAGTATTAGGATGTTGCATATCTCAATAGTTTCACGTTATAAACAAACATAATAATGGGTTGGTCTTGACAATATTACCATATTCTCAAATTGAATGTTTTGATTTAAATTGTGTAAGGCATGGTCAGCTACCGTAGATTTATCTGGTTGACCTAATCAATAAAATCTTATATGTTCTTTACGTATTGTATCAAAGCTAGGTTAAATTTCCACAGCACTATAATTTCGCACATGTAGTTGAAATCAAAATTTAGATTAAAAATTATATAAAACGTACTACATTGTATTTTCACTGTTAAATAACGCTTGCATTTATTAAGAAATTTAGAGGATTTCTGATTTGTTATATTCAAGGCAGTTTAATAATATTTAATTTATTAATGACCTAGTTATTCTTAACTAAAATTATATTCCATATTCGTTTATCAAACTGTTATATTAATAGCAGTCTTACGTTTTCAATTTTTCAATATCACAAAATTTCATCTTAAACTGTTTTGAAAAATATTACTAGTGACGAAGATAACTGTAAGTGTTACCGAAACATATAGATCTGTATAACTTAAATACAAAAATTCCCCACAAAAAAATCCAAAAAGATAAGTATTTTAAATATGGGTAATCATGGTGAAAGTTTACGTTTTCATATTAGTGCTATCACATTCGGTTAGTTTACTATGTTTAGGTTTAGTTTTGCTACATTAGTTTTTCCTTTAGGTTAGGTCAGTTTTTAGTTGTGGATATGAAAGTATCGAGTAAATGGGATAAGATAACGTTTACGTCCCAGTTAGCAGGTGCAACTTAAAATTTGAACACTCTTGTTATGTGTGCTAGAACGTAAAATTACTATATTATCTTTTTGTATTGATTTTTTTTAATAATGCCTATCATTGAAATTAGTAAACTAAGAGTACCCTAATTTAAAGTAAAAAATTAGAATTTACGTGAAGTTGTGATACCAATTTTATGGCATATTTGTGATATCAGTTATCGAATATTTCGAAGGTACAAGTGACTTTAAGTGAATTTTTACATAAGCAATTTTGAAGAGAGTTTTACATGTTCAGCCAAGTTTAAATGTGGGCCCACAGTTAGTATTCTTGTTTTATGCGAACAATTATCCCATTAGAAGTCTAAACGCAGGTGGCGCATTAGTTACATTTGATTGCCTATTTTTGATTTTGTTGAGTTTTATCTAGCGTCCTATTAATTATTAGTGTGTTGAAGGAGAACCACGGTCAACCCCACTAAGTTATGATGGAAACATGCACAGATAACTGTGAGGACTGATGCTCTAGCATAACAATGTGGAAAATAGCACAGTGTCTAATTTTCTGTATAAAGGCATGTGCACCGCTGTTGTTTATGGAAACAAGCCACTATTAATTTAGAGATACTTTTAAAGCGCCTTTTTTTCTAACGCTACGTTCTGCAGATCAATTTTATTTCGTTTATTAGCAGATATATAGGAATTCATTTCTAAAGTCAGGGTCGTGCTTGATTTGAAGATGGTGCTCTAGATCATTTTGACGTTCATTGTAGTACAATATTCTTAACACTGGTATCTCCCCGGGTAATGTGGGTTAGAATGAAAGTGGAGTTTCAAAGAATTTTTCTTATTGCATGCTATGCACCGGTGAATGGAGAAAGATACCAGAAGCGTGAGAACTTCTGGAATGAAGTAGAGAACGTGTTGAAAGTATGTTCTAGGTGTTCTACTTGAAGTTAACTTAAAATGGGAAATTCATATTAGTTATGTATGTGACAAGTTAAGAATGTGCTGTTGCAGTATAAGGTGCTTCGCCCAAGCATATATGTAATAAACTGGGGTTGTAGCAAAAAAGTTCAAAGAGTTTTTGTATTACAAAAATATGCTCTACGCACAATAGCAAAGCTAAAAAGTAAAGACTCATGTAAACCACATTTCAGTAAACTGAGGATTCTTACTGTTTATGACAGCTATATCGTGGAACTTTGTTCCTTCGTACATAAAAATAAAGTATTTTTTTCAAAAAATCTTAGTAATCATATGCATGATACTCGACAGATTTTACAATAACATATCTAATAATAATCTGAAAACGCTTAATATACATAAGTTTAGGGCTGAGATAAAAAAGTGGCTGATGACTAAAAATTATTAATGCTTAGATGATTTCATTCTTAATTAAGTATTGTGTAATATGTGCACTGTATTCTTTAATTGTATATGTGACAATTTCCTTACAGTATTGCTAACATTGGTTGGCATTACTGATAAGAGGATAAATAAATAAATAAAAAATGTAAGCCAAACGAAACAGTGATAATAGTGGGGGATATAAACGGATGGGTGGGTGTACAGCGAGAACATGCTGAACGCGTTCTAGGAAAGTTCGGAGACCGAAGAGTCAATCAGAATGGTGAACGCCTGGTGAACATCTGTGTGGAGAGAAGTCTGTTTATATTCAATACGTGGTTTAAACATAAAAATGTGCGTATGTATACATGGCATAGAGGTGAATCTAAAAGTATGATAGACTTGATGGTGTCTGATGAACGGCTTAGAAACCTGGTGAAAGACAAAAGTAATGCGCGGATCGGAGTGTGGATCGGACCACTGTTTGGTTGTATCGAAAGTTTGTTTAGGGCAACAGTGGGTCTGCAGAAGGAAACCAAACCTAGTGTGAACGTCCAGAATTAGGGTAGACAAACTAGTGGATAATGGTGTGAGAATTAAATACGCAGATGCTGTGAGTAAAGAGTTGAATGTGAATGAAACAATGTGGAACGAGCAAATAAAAGACACTGACGTTGAAAGTGCATGGATAAGCTTGAAACACTGTGTTGTCAGTTGTGCCGTGCGGATATGTAAAAGAGCGACTGTAGGTAGACAGAAAAAATGTGCTTGGTGGAATGAGGCGGTAAAAAAGGCAGTATGTAAGAAAAAAGATGCATACATGGCAATGACTGCTGCAAAAAATGAGACTGAGAAAAATCGATTGTATAAGGTGTACAGATTAAGAAACAAAGAAGCGAAGGAGGCAGTGAGAACAAGTAAAGAGGAAGTGATGGCTGTGGAAGGAGAGAAAATGCAGAATGATTTTGAGGGAAACAAAAAATTCTTCTGGAAATGGGCCAAAAATACAAAACGTGGCCCAAAACACAACGCTACAGTAGTGATGAATATGAGCACGAAATAGTATGGGACGATTGTGAAGTGAGGAAATTGTTACACGTCCAAACCGCACTAGGCGTCGTGCATGCTTACTAATGTAAGCGGGTTGCCAAGCCAGCTAACAGGGAGATGGGCGTGGTCGAAATAATAAGTAAAATGAATGATTAATGTGCTCAAACACCTTACACCTACATTCAAACAGCTCAGTCCGGGAAAATATGTCTCTAGGCGCCACCACAATCGAAACTTCGCTAAAATAATTGTCTTAAGCTGGATGTTAATTAACCCTACTTGATTGTGGAAAGTAGGATTGTGCTTACTCAGTAAACTCTTACACGAGGGTTCTAAAACAAACACTCGTCCAAAACAATTCAACTCAAACTCAAATATATTTAGTACTACCCAGGTTATTAAAAACTTTTTGAATACACCTCGTATACCAAAACTTCCAAAATAAAATTTATCACTCAAATTCATTCAATGAACGGTAATTAATTTTTAAAATTCTTAACATGAACGATATCTTTTAAATTTAATTTACTTTTTATAACACTTCTGAATCGTATTGACATTCGTAAATATTCAAGGTTTCAAAACTCCAACTCTTTGTTATACTTAATGACATTTTTAAAACAACAGCTGATCCGTTAATTGTGCATTGCGCTAATGGAACTAACATGAAAATTTTGCAATCAACCTGGCAAATATAACCTTTCAGGTTGTTCATTAATCTTAAAAATCCAAAAATATGCAAAGTTTACACTTAACTTGTCAAAAACTACTAGGTCACCAATTAAGTAAATGTTACAACTGGCTGAATAAACAACAAAATAAAAAGATAACGATAAATATATATTGTCCTGCACAAAATAAAACAAAAACACAAATATCTACATAAATTACATCAGCGTGGTTGAAAGTTAAACCACCAAATACCACTTTGCATTCTTACTACTAAAACAAACCATACAATAAGACTCAAGAACGATTATCTCTTCCTTTCAAAACTACTTAATAATTTAAACAACAATACGCAAATAAACTAAACAAAAAGATAATCGGGCTTAAATGAGTTCTTAAAATTCTTAAATCTAATTTCTTACTTAAAATTGTCCATTAATCCTTGGATTTTCTTTCTTCTTTATTCTCGTAAATCAAATATTTGTAGTCCATTTGTACTCCTTAAAATTGCCTGAAGCACATTACAAAAGCTCAACAAAACTTATTCCTCTGTGCACTCGCGAATAGTTCACTATGCGAGGTTATTACTCCCAAAAATATGTAATAACGGTAAACCTTTGGTTGCCTCTTTAAAAACAATTTCTAGCAACCTTTACACCAATTTAGTCCCTTATACAAATAAACTTTCAATGTCATATAACGTTACTTAAACATTGGCTTAATATACAACAAACACTTCGTTCACTTAAAAGGTGGTCCCATAAATAATTTTAACTGAATCTCGTTACCAGAACACGCGCTAAACTTGACGCTACTAACGTTACAACTGTTATCTTTATTCAAATCTGCTTACCCACTTATTATTTTCTTGAAGAAAAACACAAACTAATTTTATCTTCAATCTCAATTTTATTATTGTTTTATTTATGAATGTCTTTTACGATTCATCCCCGGTTCGGGTTACGCAGTTGTTTAAACAATTACTGCCTCATTAAAATTCACAAATATAACTCCAACACCATCCCATTCTATCACACACCCTTCGCGCGCGTCTTCCGCCAACCTTCACCACAAGCAACAGCCAAAAACGAAAAAGCTTCTCTCCGTCACTCAATCCCTGACTTTCCTATTTATACCTTAAGCCATCCATCTTTAAACATGTCTTACTTCCTTTCTTCAATTCACCAATGGTAATCACTCAAAATTTCTTAGGGCCGATTGATGCTACCCTCTATACAAGCACGCGTGTAATTACAAGACACCGCCATGTTTGTTCTTACTTACAAATTTTACAATTACTTCATGACGAAATCATTTTTCGTCATTACATTCATTCAGTAGCCACTCTGGACCATTACGCAACTTTTAACATTTATCTCCAACCTGCGCTCGATCTGCTTCCGCAACATTTGCAAAAATAAGTACCGTCTAAGGTCTCAAATCCCATATACATACATATATTCTCAAAACAATTGCACAACATTACAAAAACCTTCGGAAATTAACACTTAAACATACCCAATCTTTCTCTACATATTTTCTAAAACATTCTACACTTATACTTCACATCTTCTGGCAAAGATTACTCATTTATCCAACAACATTCCATTTCTAACGGTAGCAATACAGTAGCAATACATTATCGTCCCATCGACAAATTTCTCTTCACATTTACATTCATCAGAATCTAATTATTCCAACACTAATGTCTTTATAACATTCAAATACACGTATCTACATACTGAATTATATTTCTCCTACATTTCCAGTGGCGTATCATACACCCACATACATTATGCATACACACAAAAAAAATTTTTTTTTCGTTCAAACTCAATACACTCGCACTCAAAACACGTAATACACGTCATTATAACATCCTACATACAGGATGCGTCAACGCAACCTGACAAAATGCTGGCAAAAATATTTCGGAAAGCTGTACAGTAGTGAGGAAAGTCAGCCTGAAGAGTTAAATAAGGAGAATGTAGAAGGAACGGTGAATGAAACTGGTTGGAATAAATGAGGTAGATAAAACGGTAGGAAGGTTGAAAAACGGCAAAGGAGCAGACGTAGACGAAATCACTGGTGAAATGCTAAAGTATGGGGGTGCAAAGCTTATACGAAGAATGTGTGAATTATTCAAGGTATGCCTTATGTGTGGAAAAGTGCCGAGGGGTTGGAAGAGCGCGATCATTGTACCACTGTATAAGGGTGAGGGGAGCAAGAGTGACTACAAGAACTAGAGAGGAATAAGTTTGCTCAGCGTGCCTGGTAAAGTATTTGGAAGAGTACTGATTGATAGAATACGAGAAACTACACAATGCAGGGTGGCTTCATGTCAGGGAGAGGATGTGTCGATTAGATGCTTGCTCTCCAGAAGATGATCGAAAAGGTGTGAGTGAATACTTTAATATTGAGCAGGGCGTGCGACAAGGCTGTGTGATGTCACCCTGGTTGTTCAATGTATACATGGATAAATGTGTTAGGCAAGCATGTACCGATACAAATGGTGTAATTTTTGGTAACGTAAATGTACGACTTCTGGTGTATGCAGATGACACAGTCTCATTAAGTGCCAGGGCGGATGAGCTACAAACTGCTCTGAGGAAGTTTGATGCAGTCTGTGAGAGCATGGACCTGAAGGCAAACATGATCAAAACTAAGATTGTGGTGTTCAATCGGGAAGGAGGAAAGGAGAGTAGAGTATTTACTCTGCAAGATGAAATATCTGGGTAGAATGTTTACTGCACATGGTACAATGGAGGGCGAGATTGGACGAAGGGTCAATGCTGGAAGGAAAGTGATTGGAAGTATGTGGACGATAATGAGAAACGAAAGCATGAGCCTGGCTGCGAAACGAGCAATATATAATGGCGTGTTTGTCAGATCAGTACTGTGTGGAAGTAAGACATGGGTATGTCACAAAAAGCACGAAAGAGGAATAAATACCGTGGGTATGAGATTCCTGAGAAGCGCATGTGGTTAAACGAGAAGCGACAAGATAAAGAATTAGTACATAATGAAGGAGTATGGTGAGGAAAAGACGATGATGGATAGATATAAAAGTAGTACATTACGTCGGTTTGATCACATTGAGAGAATAAACAATGCAAGATTAACGAAGCAAATATATGTGGGTGAGGTTAGAGATAAGGCCGTGTCTGGTAGACCGCGTAAAACTTGGAAAGATAAGGAGTTTTAAAAATAAAAGGGCACAATGTATGAATCTTGCGGAAGCTAGGGAGGTATGCGTATGCGGAGATAGCAAATCATGGAGAAATATTGTGAATGAAAGATAAATGTGGCAGGGATTGTTTTACCTACCCCGCAAGGGAATGGCGTGAAGGTTAAGTTAAGTTAAGTATTTTCTATTAACTACATTTGTAAATTAATAATTGAGAAATATTACTTGTACACGCCACTGGTTGTAAAATGGAATTCATTTGAAGACATGGCTTCAACTGCTCATTTCTATATTATTCCTACATCATTGGAACAAACACCGACACAGCTATCAGAAGTCAAGGTATACTGTTAATTTCTTGAGCAACAAACCTTAACCTTGCTGAAGGGATGGGTTTATACATTGACCTGTAAATTTTAGATATCCGTCTACTTTTTTCAGTTTGGCGAAAAAAAAATTAACCTTATACGTAACCGAAGTAAGAAAACCAATAATTGAACCTAATTGGTTTACTTGAATTGTAAATTTTTCTTGTTTGAACAACAATTTCAATGAAAATTAGATTAGAAATTGTACTTTTACCTTCCGCAAGTTTTTCTCCGTTTATTTACATTCTAATTGTTAACAAATATTCATTCCAGTATAATACTGTTTACTAAGCATGAAGATGTTGTTGTTATATGTTAAGTTTCTATTAGTGCGATTAGCAGTACTGTAATTTACTTTTTTTCTAATCAATCTTGTTTACAGCGTTTCTCAGTTCGTTAATTTCAAATAATTAAATTATAAATTAGTTTTTGATTTGGAATGTAATTTAACTTTAAGACAACCACCACGTGCGCTCTTCCAGTATGGAAATTTTATAAATGACTTAATTATACTGTTAGACATAATAGTCAAGCCCTATTATATATATTAAGCTAATTATCAAATTTCAAACGCCTCCAACTAGTTCAGCAAGTTTACATCGTTTGATTTTTTTAATAGACGCATATCTGGACAAGGTGTGTTTAAATATGGTTCTTAAACCGTCTAAATATAGACATGTGTCTTAGGTAATCGTCATTGCATGTGATACATAACGTAAAATAATATATATCTTACTAACGATAAGAATGAAAGCGAACGCTTAACCTTAGTACAATAGAAAATTAAATATTCTACTCAGTTAGATAACTGCAAATTTGCATAAATATTTCTTGATATAACCTTCAGGAATTCAAATTTATTTTAAATTTTGTTTCTTTAATTTTCATTATAATCCGAATAACTTTGCAGGTGAAGGTACAATTGAAAACTTTTGCACAAAAAGGAAAAGGAAAAGTCAACGTGCTTCATTCCCTCCCGAAGGGGGTGGGTGGGCTACTTAAGTTTTCCAAGCCCAAGTCACAGTCGTGGATTCTCATACATTAAATATCTATGGATGGTGGGATTAAGTGTAGGTTCGGTTAGGATAGGATCGGAAGGAACGCAGTTGGGGTTCTCAGGGGGAAGTTACTGCCGCAGAATTCATCTAAATAACCGTATATGATGTGCGCATACGCAGTGATCATACCGCTATATGTGTTTGAGGAAAACCTGCTGAAAAAACGTGATACAAGGTAGAGGGTAACGGGAATCTAACCCATTATCTCCCGATTGCTAAGTAGATCGTGTTACCACTGACCTACCAGATCGGTAAAATTCAATGAAATTTTTCATTAAAACGTAGTTTTCGTTCATCGCAAATTGAATATAGCAAATGATGTAGTAATTTTGGTAAATGCTGTATACAGGGTTACCCACTTTCCATACATTCATTGATAGTACCTTTAATATTAATTTTAGGAGAAAAGGTCACGAGACATTTTTTATTCAGACGGTCCTTGTTTACAACCTAAAAATACTTTGAGCCCTGCACGGCTTCCGGTTTAATCTGTAGAGGACCATACTCAATTATTTTAAATGGAACACCCTATAAATTTTAATATTTTTGAAATCCATATTCGATTATAGGCAAAGTTTGTTTGACCTTTCAACTATTTAAGTCCAATCATTTAGGAGAAAATAAATGTATCAAAAAAATTCTCTACAAAATTAACATTCAGTAAAAAAATCATAACTATTCAATCGTTGGTAGCAGAGCAACGAAATTGGAGATTATGACAAACAAAAGAGCCTTATATTTATGCATATGCTGATTTTGAACGAAATTTGTTACTGATTTTTTTCTAACGACCACGGAATAGCAAAAGTCCATTATTTTAAATAGAACACCCTGTATATTTTTCATGAATGAACTGCATTTTAACTTGTATTTGATTTGTGTAAAATCTTATATCTAAAATTAATCGCAACAGTGACCTTAGTTTGAATTATTTTGTTTTTCTCCCAATCCTGAAATAAAATTAAAGAAAGCAACAAACAACATTATTTGCATCAGATATTTACTTATTATTATTATTTGCTGATGTATAACATTCATTACTAAATCAACTTACATAAAAACGAACGGTAAAAACACAAAACAGTAAACATTAATTTAACATAACTTCAAACAACTCATCACTATTTTGTAAACACTGCCTTACACGATTTGAAAAATGTGTTAACATATTCCAAGATTTCAGGCGTGAAGCAACACTATTTGCATCAGATATTTAATTGTTATTACCTAAATTGTGTTGTTACTTAAAAAACCAGGAATATGAAGAAAAAATCGACGGTATTAAAAAATGTTATTCAAAGCGTACGCTGTTCTTTAATCATAAAAATGTTTAACATAGTTGCCATTCCAATAACTATAAGAATTGCAATACGCAGACGACATAAGTCGTTTTAATTTCAATTGATTGTATTTGACACATTATCAAAAAGGCTCAAAATCAAATCGAAAATGTCACGTTTTCCAAATAGCGAACTGATTGACATGGTTTTGATTCTTGGCGCATGTTTAAGGAACCCGTTATTGGCCACACGCGTCTACAAAGAGAGGTATCCTGATAGACGCCATCCAGAAATAGCAGCATTTGAAAATCTTCTTGCACGATTCGTGACTCAGGTGGGGAGGGGGTGGAAGGGGGGAGTGTGGCATATTCAAAACCTTCCCGTGAAAGATCAGTCCCGAGTGAGCAGAATAAAGAAATAATAATGAGAGCCTTGGTTGAAGATCCAAGAAGAAGTGCTAAGCAAATTGGGGATATGTTAGCAGGACATCAGTTTGGCGTACTATTAAAAGCGTCCATTTTCATCCGGGTCCATTTTCATCCACACTAGTTTCAAAGGCACCAGAAACTTCTTAGGGATGGCCGTTTAAGTCGTTTTGGTTTTTGGCGTTGGGCCAATGAAAAATTGGCCAATGAAAGACTTTTTTAATGTTTTATTCACGGATGAATCAACGTTCCAGAATGATGGGTTTATGAACATTATCATTATTATTCTGATATAAACCCACATGTGACAAGGGAAGTTGACCGTCAGCATAGATGGTCGCTAAACACGTGGGGTGGAATTCTTGGTCAATATGTAGTGGGGCCATATTTTTGCGATAGACATTTAAACTCTTAAGTTTATTCCGATTTTTTGAGGCATGATTTTCCGATCTTACTTGACGGCATCCCTTTGATGGTGCGTCAAGGCATATGGTTCCAGCATGCAGACTACGGAATTGGATTAAGAAACTTCTGAAACGATGGATATCTTCAAAGATGGATTGGAAGAAGCGGGCCCACCCCGATCACCTGACATAACCAAACCCGACTTTCTTCTGTGGAGATACGTAAACGAACGTGTATACCAAGAATTGCCTACAAATTCAGACGATATGAAAAATAGGATACTCGAAGCTTTCAGGTCAATAACGCCCGAAACCTTGGAAGATGTTAACACAAGTTTTTCAAATCGTGAAAGGCAGTGTTTAATAAATAATGGTGTCTGGTGGGTTGTTTGAAGTTATTGTAAATTAATATTTACTGTTTTGCTTTGTACTGTTCGTTTTTATGTAAGTTGAGTTAGTATTGAATGTTATACATCAGCAAATAATAATAAATAAATATCTGATGCAAATAATATTATTGTGTGCAGCTTCCTTTAATTTTAGTTCAGGATTGGGAGAAAAACAAAATAATTTCATTATCCCTGAAACTTTTAACTTAGATATAAGACATATTTAACAAAAATGAAACACAATTTAAAAAACAGTTCATGCATAAAAATATACAGGGTGTTCTATTTAAAATAGTCAACTTTTGCCATTTCTTCCGTAGTCGTTAGAAAAAATTCAGTACGTACGGCCCTTTTAGAACAAATTTCGTTCAAAATCAGCATATCGATAAACAAAAGGCTCTTTTTTTGTTTATGATAATCTCCAATTTCGATGCTCTGCTGCCAACGGTTGAATAGTTATGATTTTTGTACTGAATGTTACTTTTGGGAGAGAATTTTTTAACACATTTATTTTCTCATAATGAGTGGACTTAAGTATGTGAAAGGTCAAACAAATTTGGCCCAGAATTGAATGTAGAAATATTAAAATTTATAGGGTGTTCCATCTCAAATAATTGAATACGGTACTGGGCATACGAAACCGGAAGCCGTGCGGAGCTTAAAATATTTTTAGATTGTAAACAAGGAACATCTGGATAAAAATGACTCGTGACCTTTTCTCCTAAAATTAATAATAAAGGTACTATCAAATAATGTAGGGCAAGTCGGCAACCCTGTATAACGTAAATCTCACAAGACATTTTTTGTTTTTTGAAATTTTTTTAAACACGTCTTGAAATGCGTAGATTTATAATAGAAAGCATTAAGAGAAAATATTTTACATAAAATAGTATTTAAAACAGGCAAATAAATATTTTACTTTGTCGCAGTGGAACCGGGCCTCTACAGGTTCTTACATTACCATACTGCCGATAAAAAATGTAACCAGTATTAATTATACAGACTACGTACACAAAAATGAAAGTTATTCGGTATTGGATTTGACTTAACGAAATAATATACACTGACACACTCACACACTCACACACTCACACACTCACACACTCACACACTCACACTCACACACACACACAACACACACAACACACCCACACACCCACAACACACACACCACACACACACACACACACACACACACACACACACACACACACACACACACACACACACACACACACACACACACTCACACACCACACACACCACACAACACACACTCACACACACACACACACACACGCACACACTCACACACTACACACTCACACACCACACACCACACTCACACATCACACCTCACACACTCACACACACACACACACACACACACACACTCACACACTCACACTCACACACTCACACACTCACACACTCACACACTCACACACACACATCACACACTCACACACTCACACACTCACACACTCACACACTCACACACTTCTTTCGTAGTCGTTAGAAAAAATTCAGTACGTACGGCCCTTTTGGAACAAATTTCGTTCAAAATCAGCATATCGATAAACAAAAGGCTCTTTTTTTGTTTATGATAATCTCAATTGATGCTCTACCAACGGTTGAATAGTTATGATTTTTGTACTCACACACTCACACACTCATACACTCACACACTCACACACTCACACTCACACACTCACACTCTCACACACTCACACACTCACACACTCACACACTCACACACTTACACACTCCTACACGCACACTCGCACACACGCACACATACAACCACGCTCCCACACACGCACGCATACACGACCGTCCGACCACCCAGCTACCCACCCACCCCCACCCTCCCACCCATCCACCCATCCACTCACCCACCTACCGACCCAACGAACCACCGACCCACCGACACACACACACACACACACACACACACACACACACACACACACACACACACACACCACACACACACACAAACACACACGGCTTCCTTTTATTTGTTTACACTCGCTACAAAAGAATAAAATTTATTGTTCTTTTACTATTTTTGATAATTTCAAATCTTTTAATTGAAATTCCTATTGTTTTCGTGAGATCTCAGAATGTTTACCTTTCGATATATTCTGAGTAGTTTCAACTCGCAAAGATAACATTCTGTAATTTATTTTTAAATAGATTGCTATAAAGTTTCCGTCTTACTTATTATGCGAAATCATTATTGTTTATCGATTATTAAAAATATCTTCAAAAATGATTCTATTAAATGTATATGGAATTTGAAACTTCCTTGAGATTACTTCATTTGCATTAAATCTTTTAATGTTCACACTCGTCTATAATAAAATTAAATCGTTTATTTAATTCAACTTAACCCAAAAATGCACAAACGCTTTGTTTACATTGACAAACAAACAATTTCTTATACTAACCCCTACTGATTATAATGATTTTTCATAGTTCTTATCATCTAACATGCACATATAAATGCCATATCAGCAATGAAAAATTCAATCAGTGTCGATTGTTGAAAAACGAATTAAGGAAATATAAAACACATACGTTTTCTTTTTTACATAGGTTTAGCAATCTTACTTGCTATTTTACATAGCTCGGAGTGGATTATTACGCTCATATGCCTCTAACTCTGGAGCTGTAGTTTCTTTGTTTACCAAATATATTGTTTGGAAGTCCGACGCTGATTCTGCATAATTTCATTCCACTTTTCGCTAATTCACTCGATTACCAATTATCTGGTTATATTGATAAGTTTTAATTTTCACAACAAAATGCACGCTAGAGCAAAGGCAGTTTCCGCGATGTGGCTCGCTCGACTACACAATCTTTAGGTTACACGGATTTACTTTATTTAGCCATTCATCTTTATGGTTATCGTCCTTAGTTTAATAATTGACTACACTGGTTCGATTTTCGCATCTTCAGTCGTTCGTTCACAACTACTACTATTTTAGGTTATTGTGTCACCTTTCTTTTCACTGATTTAACGATATTCGCATTCTTATTTATTTTAATACCTTACCTTTTAGTATTCTTATTTCTTCCCTATTACAAACTAACTTTTATTTTATTTTCTAATTTTAGAGGGTAGCGTGACTATATTCAAACGACACCTGAGCCTCCCTTTTACCAGCTGCAAACATCAATCCATTAACATCAACTAAAAACTAAAAATCATTTAAACTACATCTTCCCCTTCCTTCTACAACTCTTATGCATCCCTCAATTGCCGCGAACTTTCAATGTTTTAATTAAGTATGTACACACCGTATAGAAGTAAATTCAAGATTCTTATATCAGTATTAATTACACTTATAAAATAAACAACAAATAATCATTTCTTATTCTATAAAATACCATATAACCTAGAGCGAAACTTGCAAATTCTCAGACACCCGTTACAACGCGCACACGCACACAAGCACGCACGCGTACACGCACACATTCACACGCGCACACGCGGGCTGGGGGACACGCACACGAACACACATACACAGACATACATCATGGCTGTTCTTGGCGAAACTTGGCCAAAAGTTGTAAAAAAATTCGATTGTATAACCTTCTATACCTACATATGTATATGTAGGTTGGAAGGTAAAAATTATAACTAAATTATTTCGTTTCTTATAATTTCCACTCTGTATGTTGGAAGGTCATGTATTGTTTCACACCAGATATTTTTAAGCTTGAAATTTAGTTGTTGAAGTAATATGCAAAACGTTATATGAGTAAAAATAAAACATTGTTTTTAAAGTTTCACTATATTACTTAAAATAATAATTATTTCGACAACACTGTGCCCTCCTCAAATTGAGTATTTAAACTCATGTGCTATGGAGCTTCATCAAGTAAAAACCAATTCAATGAATATATGTAAATTATGCATTTGTTTGGCTACTTGTTTGTATGAAACTGTATTTACTGGTGAATGATATTTAGTCTAAAATGACCTTGAGTGAATTTACCCAATTTAGACTTCCGGAAATGACTTAAGGAATGTATGAATTTTAAGCTTAGCCTATCAAAGTAATAACGTATATCCTGTTTGTTTGCATTAGTTTTAAGGTTTAACAATCTCGCATTATTTTATAAATAGGTTTGTGTTTAGAATTAACATTTACACATGAATGAAATTGACAACATCCAGGTTTGCTACTGTTTCGTCTAAACTAACATCGACCGATTTGTAAACGTATTATTTACATTTTAGATTTTACATTTTGTAAGTTTATATTTGGGTTCACCAATGAAATACATCTTTATTAAAATTGACGTTTCGCTGCCGAGGACAATCCCACAGTATCATTGTGTTTAATCGCACAAGAATTTCAAATTTTAAAGGGTTCGGTCTTTAAAATATTAAAAAAATGTAAATACAGATCGTACAAATTTCATAATCACCAACTGTATAAAGATGACAAAATTAAATGCACAGATTTTTGTGAAGCATTATTTAATTTATTCAATGACATTGATAAAATTTTAAGAAAAACGGTCTTCACAGATGAAGGACCATTTTCCTTGATTGGAACAGTTAACTCCCAAAATTATCGGTATGTACCAATCTCCATTATCCATTTCCATATTCCTAATTGGTCACGATCGAATCCTCATTCACAAAATCTAACACATACACAATATAACATCACAGTTAACGTTTGGGCTGGAATAATCGACAATGTTTTAATCGGACCCTACTTTATTGATGGAAATTTGAATGTGAAGTTTTTAGAACTACTTCGATCTCATATTATTCCACGAATAGAGGAGTTGAATATTGACAACCCCTAGTTCGAATTGGATGGGTATCCACCACATTCTACAGGACCAGTGACAAATTTTCGTAGTACAACGTTTCCAGGCCGATGGATAGGAAGATTTGATCATTTAACTTGGTCACCGCGATCGCCAGATCTATCGCCAAATGATTTCTTTCTCTGGGGTTATTTGAAATCTAAAATTTATAATGAATTTCACATACAGGATGCAGACCGATTAAAAAATCGTATACTTACTGCATGTAATGAGTTGAACCTTATTTTTTACAAAATTCCGTTCAAGAATTTCGTAATCGCATAGGATACTGTTTAGAATGTCAAGGAGGACACTTCGAATATTTATAGTAGTTATTTTCATATCATTCTCAATTCCCATTAAAGGTTTTTCGTTACAATTTATTTAGCATGCATATAACCCACAAAGCAACTTTTGGTGGTTGCTTTGTGCATATAACCTACAAATACTGAAAAGGCTGGTTCAGTTTCAGTAGTGAATTGCGCATATCCTATACGTTAACACTTTTTTTTTACACTGTACATATGGATAATTGCATTGTGTACAAAATGTTCGGATTAAAGAAAAATACACGATATATATACAGGGTGAGTCAGTTTTTTGTAGACAAACTTTAACAGGAGATAGAACACATGTTTCTAAAAAGAAAAGTTCCTATAAACATATGTCGTAGAAGGCTTCGTTTCCGAGATACAGGGTGTTGAATATCATTTTTTTTTCTCAAATTTTCATTATAACTCATAACCGAATGCTTATATTTTTTTCATGTTGGGGGGATAATGTCTATTAATTAAGGGGAATAAAACAAGCGATACGAATGTTCACAAACTTGCACAGTGGCGGAGTGGAGGGGGTGCTCAACCACTTTCATAAACAGAACTTCTACGCCAATGACTATTTTTTTAAAAAAACTGTTATTTTCATTCTCCACATACAGTTTAACAAAAATAATGTACCTTCTTCTGTTTCGAAATTCCTGTGCGTTTCCGAGTTATTTTGATTTTTAGTGTTTGATGTGGTACTATATTAAGTAATGTGCTTTATGTGAATAATTGAATATAAGGTTTATAATAAAAAAGATATAATAAAACATTTAGAGCCATTTTAGTACCTAACGATCGTTTCTTTAAAATTTCAAATACATTTTCATTTATAAATAGGTAGGTTATCGGTTTTTTAGTATCCATTATTATCCTCGTATAAAAGAAATGCATAATTATTATTGTTATACGGTCAATGCTTTCTGTATAATTATGTATGTATCAATTTCGCCATAAACATGTATGTAGTTTTTAAGTGAGATTCTAATAAGTTATAGACCGCTGCTCACTTGCTCCATTAAAGAGCCGCCACTGTATCAAGCCATACTCAAATACAAACTTTTGTAAATTGAAATCTGTTTAGTACACTAATTTTAACAATCCTTATTTATTATTGTAACAATACTTAATTAATAATTGTGAAATTAATAAGAATTCTTAGCAGTAACGATTTATAAATAAATAACAATAACACTAGTATAATAAAATTAGACACTTTGTTCAAAATGTAAACCGTTCTTTTCAATACACATTTCACAGCGACGTACAATAGAACGTCTTAAGTTAATTAAATGATGCACCCTTATTTCATTGCAAGCATCTTTGATGCGATTGTAAGTTCTTCAAGTGTATTAACCGGAGTGGTATACACTTTTTCCTTCATGAATCCATACAAAAAGTCAAGTGGCGTTAAATCGGGGATCTAGGAGGCCACGCCACTGGACTTCCACGACCTATCCACCTCCGGTAGTTATTGTTTAGCCAATTTCTTACATTTCTTTCATAATGGGCCGGACATCCATCAAGCTGAAACCAAGAATGTCCTCTTAAATTCAAAGGAATGTCTTCCCACATATTAACATGTTCTTCTTCTAAAAATTGTAGGAAATTTTCTGAATTTACACGTTGTGGCAAGAAATAAGGTCCAAATACGTGGTTGCCGTAAATTCCAATCCAGACATTTGTACTAAATTCATGTTGAAAACTTCTTGGTCGAATGGCATGTGGGTTTCATGCCCATATATGCAGATTGTGAAAGTTTACAGGTTTACAGGTTTACAGTTTAGAGTAAAACAGGATTGATCAGTACACAGTATGTTGGATAAGAAATCTCTATTATTTTGAATGGAGTTAAGAACCCACCTACAATAATTAAGTCTTCGTTCGGCGCCACCTGGACATAAACCATGAACAGGTTGAAAATGATATGGGCGTCTGTGATCCCGTTTGAAAACCCGGGAAACTTTACTTTGGGAAATACCAAGAGCAACAGCAGTACGTCGAGTACTTGTCGTGGGTTCCTATTAAATTCACGCAATATACCTTCCAATTCTATCTCGTCCACGGTTGTTCTGTCGGCCCCATGTACATTTTTCAAACCCTGGTTAACAAATCGAAGATGGATACTCACAGAAACGGAATGATGAGGTTGTCGTCTATTTGGAAATCTTCTCCGATACTCTAGCTGCGTACCTTGAATTCCATTTGCGAACCCATAAATAAAATGAATGTCGGCTTATTCGCTATTAAGTAAATGTAAACGGCGTGTTACACTAATTAAAAGCTGGCAAATCAAATGAAATAACTTTTGAACTTAAAACAATAATTAATAACAGTGAAATTATTCAAGATGAAGCAACTGTTTGTAAAAAGTCAAACTGTCGTTTCAAAATATAAAATTTAATACTTACTTGTTTTCCAAGGAGTATCATATTTTGTTGCAATGAAATAAGGGTGCATCATTTAGTTAACTTAAGACGTTCTATTGTACGTCGCTGTGAAATGTGTATTGAAAAGAACGGTTTACATTTTGAACAAAGTGTCTAATTTTATTATACTAGTGTTATTGTTATTTATTTATAAATCGTTATTGCTAAGAATTCTTATTAATTTCACAATTATTAATTAAGTATTGTTACAATAATAAATAAGGATTGTTAAAATTAGTGTACAGATTCAATTTACAAAAGTCTTGTATTTGAGTATGGCATGATACAGTGGCGACTCTTTAATGAGAGCAAGTGAGCAGCGGTCTATAACTTATTAGAATCTCACTTAAAAACTACTACATGTTTATGGCGAAATTGATACATACATAATTATACAGAAAGTATTGACCGCATAACAATAATAATTATGCATTTCTTTTATACGAGGATAATAACAATGGATACAAAAAACCGATAACCTACCTATTTATAAATGAAAATGTATTTGAAATTTTAAAGAAACGATCGTTAGGTACTAAAATGGCTCTAAATGTTTTATTATATCTTTTTATTAAAAACTTTATATTCAATTATTCACATAAAGCACATTCCTTAACTTAGTACCACATCAAACACTAAAAATCAAAATAACTCGAAACGCACAGGAATTTCGAAACAGAAGGTACATTATTTTTGTTAAACTGTATGTAGATAATGAAAATAACAGTTTTTTAAAAATAGTCATGGCGTAGAAGTTCTGTTTATGAAAGTGGTTGAGCACCCCTCACTCCGCCACTGTGCAAGTTTGTGAACATTCTTATCGCTTGTTTTATGCCCTTAATTAATAGACATTATCCCCCAACATGAAAAAATCTAAGCATTCGTTTTGAGTTATAATGAAAATTTGAAAAAAAATTATATTCAACACCCTGTATCTCGGAAACGAAGCCTTCTACGACATATGTTTATAGGAACTTTTCTTCTTAGAAACATGTGTTCTATCTCCTGTTAAAGTTTGTCTACAAAAACTGACTCACCCTGTATATATATATATATATATATATATATATATATATATATATATATATATATATATATATATATATATATATATATATATATATATATATCGTGTAAATCAAATAGGGTCACCCATGTAACTTTTGAACGGGTCGATAGATTTTGTTCAAGTGTTGATGAGCTATATTAGAACCAGTTTGGGATTTTTTATACAAAACAAAAACTAAAATGAACAAGAAATGAAACAAACGCTGAAAATTTAAATGGAACAACCTGTATTTTTTTACATGTTTGATTCTATCAAATACATACAGCTCATTTGCCAACTGACAACTCAAACGCCATTTTACTTTGACAGTGTCGGCTTCAGCAGTATGTTGTGTCAATAAAATTAGAAAATTAAAAATTACTGCATTATTTGGGAACTAAGGAAATTACTATACATATCGTTTTACTAGTACTTCAAAAGGGCTATTTAATATACAGTGGCCCATGTATGTTTCTATCAACAGTGAGTTTTAGTTAAAAACCGTAATTTTAAATTTGATCGTTAACAAACTTCACAAAAAATTAATTATTAGGAAAAATAATATTGTAAATTGTACGTCAATTACCTATAATTTAGATGACGACATAATGATCTAAAATAAAAAAAAAAATTAAAATGGTGTCTGACTTGACATTCGACAGATGAACTGTATGTATTTGAAGCCCTAGAATCCAAATATGTAAATATACAGTGTTCCATTTAACGGTGAAACTAAGTCCCATATTGTTTTTTATGTAAAAATCCCAAACTGGCATAATATAACCCATCAAAATTTGAATAAAATCTAACGACCCGTTCAAAAGTAACAGGGATGGCCTCTATTTGATTTACGAGATATATATATATATATATATATATATATATATATATATATATATATATATATATATATATATAACACACACACACGCACACGCACACGCACACGCTCACGCGCACGCGCACGCGCACGCGCACGCACACGCACAGCACACGCACAGCACAAGCACACGCACACGCACACGCGCACGCGCACGCCACACGCACGAATACGCGCACGCGCAGCGCGCACACGCACACGCACACGCACACGCACACTCGCGCACACGCGCGCACGCACACGCACACACAGCACACGCGCACGCGCACACACGCACACGCACACGCACACGCACACGCACACGCACACGCACACGCACACACACATAAATTTCTGTTAACGGTGGGTCATAAGATCAACATATTCGTTCATTAAACGTGCTTTCTGCTTATATTTAAAATTTCGAATGCTTCCAAAACATGTGATTTATCTTTCTCAATATAAAACTGTAAGAATTTTATGTTGTTTGTGAAGTTATTAGGTGATTATTTACTATTAAACGTTTGGCGTAATTTGATTTGTCTGTATGTTTATATTAGCAACATCTAATGATATAATATAATCTTTGGCTTTAATTAAGCATATAAGAGCATTGGTATCAGTTTTCAAAGCTACTTTGTAATTCTTGTTTTTTTGAGCTACTTTCTCTCTGACACTTTTCCTAATATGAAATGTGTATCAATTTTAATGTTTAGATTTAGAAAATTAATGACCGTTTTATTTTGTTTCTTTAGTGCAAATTTTATGTCAGGATGCAAATTGTCAATCTTAATTAAGACGTTATGAATAGGTTCTGATAAGCTACCAAAACATACTAAAATATTATCAACATAACGAAACCAAAATACGATCTTATCAGAAACTTTTAATTGAAAAGTGCAATCTTATAAATTATCCATAAAGATATTAGCTAATTAGATACAAAGAATACATTAGATGCTACAAATATAAACTCACAGACAAATCAAAGTATTCCAAACATTTAACAGTAAATTATCACCTATGACGTCACAAAACAATGTTAAATTTTTATGTCTTTGTAGTAAAACTAAATTAGATATTTTGAAAGCATTCGAAACTTATAAACGGAAACTACTTTAATGAACGAACAGGTTGTGATCTACTAGATTCATCATAAGCAGACGTTTTAAATGTACAATTATAATTTAAAAGTTTGCGGCTTTTATAGTTAAATTATAGTTAAATAGACGTAGAAATTTAGGTATAATTTATTTAACTTTATTTTTATTGACATTTTTCTTTTTTATTTTAGTACTTTGGAAACTTGTAAAACAAATGAACCTGTTGACAAGATCCAGAGTGAGGGGGGTTATTAGGCACAGTTTTTAGTTTTCAAAGATATAATAATACCAGTAACATATCGATTAATTATGTTCTATGTATTCTTTTGATACGGCTCATTATTTAGAGGCAAAAAATTTCTGAGGTTGAATTTAAGTGATCATTTTTTTCAATATCTGTATAACGCTCAACCTTATAGGAAATTGTGTAATCATATTTTTTAAAACAAATTTAATTTTAGATAACTTTTCTGTATAAAATTTCTCAAGAAGGTCTAAAAATTAATTGAGTAAGATTGAAAATGCTTAAAATTGTATTATCGATAGTTTATAGAAGCGGGCTATGCAATTTTGATGATTTTCACAATGTTACCTATTTCCGTTACAACCGTTACAAAAGAGGTTGCAGAATTATCCTAAAAAAATTATATTATAATAATTATTTATTTTAATTTCGATTTTGTAGGTTCCACACCAAAAATTTAATGTTGTATAACTCATTTTGCAAGTTCCATTATTGCTCATTTTATGTAGCTTGTTTGTTTATATAATCTTAGTAAAATATTAATTATAACGTCAAAAACATAAATAAAATATTCAGACCACTTTCATAATAAAAGCAAACCGTATATTTTAAAATCGGAAGCTTATAACTTAAACTTCAGTATTTCAACGCAAAACGGTGAACAATAGAAAACTTTGTCATTGCAGAGACCACATTCGTTGTGCAAAAAATGTAGCAAATTACGTGAAACTCTTAGGCCCGGTATTTCCATTTTACGTATAAACCGACCGATAACTAATGCCGACGTACAGTTATCCTTCACATTTATTTGCCGGATAGCAAAATTGGGTATTTCCATGAAATTTGTCAATTAACTAACACTCAGGTAAAGCCTGTCCGGTAGAACTGAACGGGTATCGGATTAACAAGGAGGATTGTCAATATATGGTTCTATTGTGCTTGAAACCGCCTTAATGCTTTGCTGTCTCGTACTTATTGTACGTGACAAAGAAAGATGGATATATTATGAATAATGCCTCTATTTCTGCCGAACAAAAGCGTTTGCAACTTTCACACATAATGACAAGGCAATAAGAATCAGATGCAGGTAGAATAGAAATTCAATAGGTATAATAAAATGCCAGTGGTTCTCAACACTGCTTTAACATTATATAATTTGTGAAGAAATGCAACTTTTGTATAATAAAAATAATAATCGATTACTAATTACCTATAAGTAATTTCAATTGACACCTTTCACTTATACTTATAACAACAATAACAAATACATTTTTATTATAGTTAGTAAATATTAATTAAATTACAAAGATATACTTTTATAATTAAATGTAAAAATTATAATTGTCATTCGGCTTCAGATTCATCACTTCCTGAGTCATCCAAATCTTGGAAAAGATCATCGTCATCACTTTCTTCAGTGTTAACTGTGAAAATAAGAGGTCTTACTTCATCCACAATCTCTTCATTAACAAAAGTATCTTTAATTATTTTATCCGTATGATCAATACATTTTGCCATATTTCCGCACTAACTGTTTTTAATGCGTCGTTCCACGTATTAAGAACATCTTCGTCTTTCCGGATGTCGCAACGATACTTTTGTCGTATTTGTTCTTAGTAATGCCCCATACCAACTCAATTGGATTGAAATGGCAATGATACGGGGCAGGCGCAAAACTTCATGTCCATATGATAGAGCTAGCTCATCGATTACATATTTTCGCATTGGTCTACTTTGTTTCTTTTGGCCAATTCCACTAACTCTGCCTTTGTCATAAAATTTTCCCACGCTATTTTTTAGCGGTTAACCATTGCTGTATTTCTTCTTTTTCCAAGAAACTTTGACTGCCTTCTCTGCCTTTCGAGAATGATAACTCGCATTGTCAAGGACAATTATTGATGGTTCCTCTAATTTTGTAAAAGTGATTCCTCAAACCATTTTTCGAACAATTCTGCGTTCATACAAACTGTCTCGAACTTTCGGAGTTAAGATTTTTGAGATACTTTCTCAGAAAAACGTTTCTTTTGGCGACAATGTGCTTTGTTCACACAAACCGCGTCTATTGTTGGTTTTGGAATTTAAAGCCCATATTTTTAACACTAGAGCCAAACTGGTTTTCCTATTTCATACGCGGTTCTCAATTTTAAGAAGTTTAATAATGAATTTAACGTTACGTGTTCCTTCTTCGCGTACATCTCGTATATTAATGCACGAATTGTTTGTTTTCCATTTTCTGGAAAATCTGTAGTGCAAAGTTTGACACGCTGTTTTTTCACTGGAGGTTCCAACTCGCCGCCATTTTTTTTAAAGCACAGATTTTCCCCACCGTCGAAACCGAAAGTTTTAACGCGTTTGCTGTTCTTTGTTGAACAGAAAATGTAGATAATAGTGGACCACCATTTTCTTTTCTTCTTTAAAATAATCGACTGTATTTAAAACTAATTCGCGAATTTCTTTACTCAACTTTTCGGCATTATATTAATGGTTAGTTTATATAAACGCTTACTCAAAGAATAATGATAATATAGATATTGCAGTTGTTTTATTTATACCTATATGTACCTACTAAATGGTATAATAATCTATTATTAATTACTTATTGTTACAGTATTGCATATTTATTTGGATTCTTTTGTAATTGAGTACACTAAAACGTCATTACCATACTTAGGTATACAATGAACTTTCTAAATGTAAATTGAAATACCTATACTTAATCGAATATTCATTATTATGAATGGCTTTTATAAATGTTTATTATAAAACTTGCATTCTTCCATAAATTTTAAATGTAATGTTAAAGCAGTGTTGAGAACCACTGGCATTTTATTATACCTATTGAATTTCTATTCTACCTGCATCTGATTCTTATTGCCTTGTCATTATGTGTGAAAGTTGCAAACGCTTTTGTTCGGCAGAAATAGAGGCATTATTCATAATATATCCATCTTTCTTTGTCACGTACAATAAGTACGAGACAGCAAAGCATTAAGGCGGTTTCAAGCACAATAGAACCATATATTGACAATCCTCCTTGTTAATCCGATACCCGTTCAGTTCTACCGGACAGGCTTTAGTAACCCTACAGAAACTTGTTTGTTAGGCATGGTTGCCAGTTTTGTAAAAGTTGAATAAGAGCAAAACATTGGTGTTTCAGGTGAGTTAGAAAGAGATGAATAATTTAAGATTTTATTGGTGTTCAGAATTCAAATTAGAATTTCACATTGTACTGTGCTGTAAGGGTTGATGTTTCAGTAACAATATGGATGTAGCTAAAAATACACCCCGCAAACGCTCTATTAATTTTCAAATAACAGAAATTCGCACATTAGTTGATTTAGTGTTACAATATAAACATGTTATAGAAAATAAAACAAGTGATGCGGTTACTTGGCAAGAAAAGAAAACTATCTGGACAGAAATCGCTAATCAATTTAATGCAACTTAATTAAATAAGTTTAAATGACGTATGTTACAGTTTTATGATTTAGAACTTTATGAATATAAAAAACAAGTTATAACGCTGTAATATATAGAGAGGCTTAATTAATAGTATTTTATATAACGAGTTTGGAAAGTATCATACCAGGAAACTACCGAGTATAATATATGTCACTTTACAAATAGTCATGTACGCCATTTTTCTCACGGTTACAAATTATATACCCATAATCAACAACGAAAATTATTTTATTCCGCATCGATATAATAATTTAATTAATATGATTTTTATTTCTTAATTAAAAAAAAGAACCTGTCAACAAATAAGTTAACAAAAATTATAAATTGGGCTTTTCATTATAAATATAATAGTGATGGTGCTACGACAAATAGAAAAGGTACCTGCCGTTTTTTTATTTAAAATATTCATTGATGTTGATAATTATATAGTTTGATTTGTCGATAATTCTGTCACATTTGATGAAACGGCTCCACCACAATTTACTGCTTTTGAAAATTAATTTGCGACTTCCGTTTTATCTTTTACTGAGCCATCTATATCTATAGCTTTCTGCTGTTGAAGTAGTCTTCTACCCTCCATGTCGTTGTAAGATCGTTATATATCCACCCGCCTATACTAATACAGTTGCCGATGTTCTATGAAAGCAATGCCTCATGTAAAGTTCTGACTTTTTGAAATTTAAATATTCAGCACTTGTTTTTAGAACAATGCCAAGTTTGTTGATTTCTACTGGCAGTTTATTGCATTTTAGTTTGATAATTTAAGGAACAACAACGGTCATTTATTCCGAAAGGTTTTAGTGTAGTATATTTTTTATATAACAGATAAACCCGTCATTGCAAAATATCGACTAATTTTAGGTTTAGCATCTCTTATGCAGCATTTCGTAAATGTTTCTGACTTTTTTGGTTTATAATCATGCGATCTTTGCTTCAAAATTACTCTTAATTTCAAATAATTTGCAGTATTTACATTATGATAAATAAGGCTCAGAATCGAATATTGTACCCATACAGAATTAGGTTCTTCTGCTTGCGTAACAGTAGAAGGGGTCGACTTTCCCCCCACCGCTTACTTACTTACCACTTACAGCTGATTATTGGTCGTGCACGCGTGTTGCCCCAGGGCGCCCGTTCTGATTGGAGGACCAAGGACCGGCCAGCCCCTGATTTCTAATTGTCACTCCGCCCAGCCTCCCGGCCTAAGGGCTGTATTCTGATTGGTTGGTTTTATTTGTATTTGTAGTGCCATCTAGTGATGTATTTCTAGGACTAATGCATGTTTTCTGTAATAGAGGTTGATCGTGGCTCCATCTAGTGATATATTTTTAAAAGTAGATGTAGGCCTCTGTAATTGTTACGGCGGGAAAACTTGAAATTTGAAACAGTATTTTAATAATCATAAGACAGCTGTAGGGTTCCGGAACTTGGTCTTGGGTGTTTGCCCCTTGTCGGGTCTTCGCCTCCTTGCCGGGCCTCCTTGTTTATTATGGCGGATAAACTAGAAATTTGAAATAATATTCTAATAAGGGGCCCTGCATACTATCATATACGACAACTATAGGTCTCCGGAACTTGCTCTTGGGTCTTCGCCCCTTGTCGGGTCTTCCCTTTGCCGGGCCTCCTTGTTTATTATGGCAGAAAAACTAGAAATTTGAATAGTATTCTAATAAGGAGGCCCGCATACTATTTCATACAACTATAGGCCTGCGGAACTTGTTATCGGATCTTTGCCCCTTGTCGCGCTCCCTGATTGTTGCTGGTATATTGTTAAAACTAATTAATGTTTTCTGTAATAGAGGTTAATCGTGGCTCCACTTAATTGTATATTTTTAAAAGTAGATTTAGCTGTTATGGCGGGAAATTTGAAGCAGTATTATAATATGGGAGCCCGCATACTATCGCATAAGACACTGTTAGGACTCTTAAACTTGTCACAGGGTCTGAGTCCCACTGCAATCGCCCCCTTGTTAGTGTTTGTGACGCCATGTAGTTGTGTATTTTTTAAAAGCTAATTGTAGATTTCTGTAATAGGGTGTGATCGTGCTTCCATATAGTGGCATATTTTAAAACTAATGGAATGTGGGAGAATGGCGCTATCTAGTTGTGTATTTTGTTAAAAAGCTAATTGCAAATTTCTGCAATGAGGTCTGGTCGTGGTTCCGCTTTAAAGGTATCGGTAGGCGGTAAAATTTAAAATTGGAAATAGCATTCCGAATTACATTAGGGTGACGTAACTAGGCATTGAGTCTCATCCCATTTCAGAGTCCTTTTTGTTTGTTTATGCCTCCGTGTACCTTCTTTCAGTTTTCTTCTCTACAACGCTTCCTGGTTTTCCGTCTTTGTTATAGCAGATGAAAAGGGTAAAAGGTTTTAATAGTTTATTAAATGTAAAACAATATGAGGTTTAGATATAAAAATTAGTGAATAAGTTAACAGTTTGAACCTTACTAAACATTTAAACAAATATTAGGTTAGCTGCCTTTTCAGCAAGACCTAAGCTGTATATTGCTGTTGATGAATTAGCAGCTTGAAGCTTACTACTACAAAACAAAAATGCTTTTATTAATTCACTCAATTTCATCATTACACAGCATAGTGATTATAATAAAACTGTTTCTTCTAAACGAATATTAAATTGGTCGTTTTGCCTACCGATCCTAAAGAACGCATTGAAACACCTTTCCTCTTCAATTCCTCATTAAATTGCTATATACGACAGCCCTCAGACTTTAAAAACTTATGGTAACGCATTTAAATTCCTCCATCTCCACCACCACCCTCCCACCGTACTTTCATGACATGATGTCCAAATTGAATATCTTGTATTATATTCCTGGATCTAAATACTTAACGTTTTTAAAGGATTTAAATGCATTTAGAGCAGTTAAATCCATACCTGTAATTATAACATTAAAAGTCTGCACAAGTAAATAGATAAAGTAAATAAAATAAGGGGTAAAACCAAAAAGGATCACTTACCAGCATGTGTTGATGATCATGTTGAAACAACTCCTTGTAATCTCGACATGTTTTGTTTATAAATACATAATATACAACAAATACTTATGCGTTTTCCCCAATCATTAATTTAAAAGTAAATATTTTATTGTACATAAAACGCATTAATGTGTTTACATAAACAGCTATGGTTATATAAGGTGAACGTATAATCACGAAATCTAATTACCTTTTTATCTATAGAAATAGTATTAATAACCTGTGACCTATCATATTAGAGGTATTAATCAACCCTTATGATACGATTAATTATACGTTGATTTGAAACTAGTCCTGTCAAGAGGGCCCTCGATTTATAAACAAGTTTGAAGAATTCGTTCATAACCGATCACCTCTTAAATTTCAAGCCTAAAATGCCGATTAGGATTAGCTTACAGTTAGCAAAAACCAACCTATACATATATTTATAATCAAACTTGAAATGACGTCTATATTATTTTACATACAAGTGCTGTCTTATCTGAAATATTCATGTAATATTTGGTTATAGCCCTATACGATAATTACCGTATAATAACAGTCAATGCATTAGAAACACTGTTAAATTCGAACATTTCAAGCCAAGTAATATAAAAACAAACTTAAGGTGTTGATCTGAAACCAGTTTGTATCAAAATACCTTAATTATAGAAAAATGATTTAAAATTCAAGCCTGAGATATTGATTTGAAATCAATCTCTGTCACAAGGACCTTAGATATTTATATACAAAACATAATTGAATAATTGATTTTAATACGTAAGACATGCTTACAGAAAATGTAATGACAATTATTTTTAACGTGTTAATAACAGCACAGGCCAAAATCATGGATTGAGCACGTGATTTAGATTTAGATGGTATTTAAATGAAACTATAAACATAATTTTGATACTAGAAGAGAAAGGTAAAACCTAATATTGGTCATAGCATTCATAACATTGTGTTATCTACAAAAAAAATCTCTAAGGCGTTTTAGAAAAACAGGTCAATTAGTTAATTACATAAAAAGTCACTGAAATACAGCTATGATGTTTACATTCTTTGTTATTAAAACACTTTAAGGTTTTTGATTGATTGAAGACTTGTAAGAGCCATGTTAAAGCATGTAAAATATGAATGGATTACTATATCTGAACGTTTTAAGGTTCTCCAGACGAATACCATTTTTAAATTTGGTATAACCTTAGCTGTCAATGTCTATATCTTGTCCGCCTATATACGATTAATTATATTTTGTTTTGAAACTAGCTCTGTCGAAAGGGCCTTAGATTTGTAAACAAGTTTCAAGAATTCGTTCCAACCCGATCATCTTATTCGGTTTATCAGTCTGCTGACCTGAAACCAGTTTCACAATTATTAAATTCGCTAAGTAGTATTAGAAACGATCTGTACCCAATTTTCTACCAAAAGATCTTAGATACCGAAACAAGATTTAAAATTCAAGTCTAAGATGTGAATTTAAATCTAGCCTCTGTTAAAAGATCCTTCAATTTATAAACAAGTTTCAATAATTCACTTCAACCTGATTACCTTAGTTGATCGAACACCTTATTTGACTTACTAGTATACTGACCTGAAGTCAGATGGTCCTTGGTACAAAAATATGATGATGAAAGTCTAAAATGTTGATTTTAAGCAAAAATTTGTTAGCAACGCGTTTAGCATAGGCTTATTTTCAAGGTGTCAACCTCACAGCAAAAGGACACGCCTGACCAAAACGTCACTCCAAGATACCGCTTATACCCAGCGTCAGCCAAAGTGGATCCTGGATACCGTTGCAACCCTCAATGAAAGGTGCTGATCGAAACCGGGCAAAGTTGAGGTTTTAAACAACACAGAGTTCTGAGTACCGTTTGTATCATCAGATTACACAGTTTGAAATTGTCCTAAACCCCACCCACGTCCTGGTTGGTTCTCAACTCGTACAACTTGTTCAAGATGCAGTATGTAATAGACCTTCAATTCCAGGGACCTACATCTACTTTTAAAAATATACCACTAGGTGGAGCCACGATCAACCTCTATTACAGAAAACATTCATTAGTACCAGAAATACACCATTAGATGGCGCTTCAAACAAACAAACAAAATCAACCAATCAGAATACACCGCCTTAGGCCTCCAACCACAGCACAGAGCCAGGAGGTTGGGTGGAGTCTAAGGACCAATCAGAAACCAGGGGGCGTGGCCTACAATTAAGCATTCCAATAGAATGAGCGGCCTTTGCCAGTATGCGCGCGCAGAACCAATAAGTTGGAAGTGGGAGTTGACAAGTGGGAAAGTGGCGGGTCGTGTGACCCTTTTTAATTGTGACATCATCGATTAAAAGTGGTGGGGGAAAGTGACCCTATTCTACTCATAACTCACCAAAATATGCCATTAATGTGTTTTTTGAGAAGGACGGTTTAATCCTGTTTTCTATACGCCAATCCATAAATAACTTGTACGTTAACTTCTACCTCTTTTGAGATGTCTGTGATAATAGATAGAGGTGTTTTGGGTCGCTTCCGCTATTTATGGAGATGTACAGGGTGACCAACTAAGAATGCGAGGTACTGTATCTTGGAAACTATCCATCGCAGAGGCTTGCGCAGAAAAAAGTTATTAGTAAAACGGCCAATACAAAAACCTGGAAAATATTTTCAGTTTCTGAAATGGCCGCTAGGAGGCGCAACTACAATCTTGAATCTAAAAAAGTGATGTTTCTGTGAATTCTGCTATATTAACCTAATAAAAAAATAACTGATCTTTAAAGTCGAAGATAATCTGAACTTTTTTTGTTTGGCACTTTTTGACTTATCTATGAAAATAAAGTGGTGGGGGTATTCAAAGGTTTGCTTAAATCACCCCCTGTATCTTCGAAAATAAGTGTACAAACTAACACATGATTAGCTGATAAGATTACCCGAAAACGAAATTGTTCAGCGTCATGTCGATTTGAAACTCTAGAACGTAAGCGAAATATTCCACACTCATCTCTGAAAGCAGTCAAGTTACACAAACGAGGATCTTTGTCAACATCAAAGCTCTCGTTTTGAATTAACTTTGTAATGTGTGTCTCAGCAGCTTCTAATTCATTTAGAGGGGCTATTTTAGACTTAGCAGCCAATAAACGAATTAAAATGTTGCCTCTAAAGAAAATAACTGAATCATAAGAATCTTTGCTCGCATTACAAAGAACCTGTAGACTTCCGAAATCGAATTGATCACCATGAATCCACCTGAGTATTTTAATCTCTGTTAAATAAAGTAATTCGTCTAAGCACTCGTGAAATGCATTTTCAGTTTCAGAATCTACAGGAGCATCCCAGACTAATTTTTTCTACCATGTTTTTTGTAGCAATAACTTTGGTAAATGTGTTGAAGGTGCTGAAAAACCAATAGGATCAAATATTCTCTGTGCAAAAGAAAGCATTATTATTTTAGTGATAGACTTATCTTTTAGCTCATTCACACTCTTTAAACATACTTCATTCAGGCTTATAGTACCATCATATTTGTTCCACATCATTCCTAGAACAGCTGTATGAGGTAAACCTTCCGAGGTATGAGACACGTGACCCGAAAACTCCCACCCTCTAAGGTGAAACTTCGCTTCATTCATGAGCGTGATGGATTCCTTAATGAACTTTTGCAGATTATCGTCATGTGATACACTTGTGACATAATTGTCGACAGAAAAGCTTTTCATCAATTGCAAAATGGTCTCTTTATTATATCGTGTACTATTATTTGAGCACCATTGCAATGCTTGCGAAAGATGATATTCTATTGTCGCCCCTGATAGGAACGGACTACTACTTACTCCGAACACAACACGCCTGTGACGAAAAGCCCTTTTTCGATCATCGGAATCAATCCACAAAAAACGCAGAAAATCTATATCTGCCTCGTTAAGGCTAATCTGAAATTTCCTTTCGGATATCCGATACAATACCGATTTTACTCTTTCTAAATTTTAACAAAATGTTTGGAATTAATTCAAGACATTAGGTCCTTTATCTAGACATTAACTAAGTGATGGTTGATCCTTTGTCTTCACCTATGCATCGAAAACTGGCCTAATGCGGGTCGTACTTCCCTCTTTCACGACTTGACGATGAGGTAAGTAATGAACATTCGCTATAGCAGGTACCTCTTCAAATACCTCTTCAATTATATTATCACTTGGTGCCTGTACTTTGGAGTCTAGTTTTAACAATTTTGTATAAATTTGGTAAAGGCGGATGACCCACTAGGCATGGCAAACGCACTTCATACCTTCCCTCGCTGTTAACAGTCACCGTTTCCAGAAACACTGCTTTAGTAGCTAATGCTGACTCTTCTTGCGATTTCTTTTCTACAAGGCCATCAAGGTCCAAGAGTTGAGGCAGAGTCGCGTCATTGGCAAAAAGTGCTACATCAAGAATGGTTTTGCTGGTGCCACAAGAAAACGGTATTTTCCCCATTAAAGTCCAACACAGAAATGTTTCTACTGCCACTAATCCGCATGAGAGAACGTGCTTTCTACCAGTATATAAGAAGCCAGCTATATCAGAACCTATTAGCACATCAATCTTATTACTTGTATTCAAACAATTAAAATTATTATATATTTGTATAACACATGAACTCAATTCCTCAATCCAATCACCGTGCAACACCGGTGGAATCTCAGAACAGATAACAGGTTGATTTAAAAACTCCAACTAAAATTACCATTACTAATTTTTATATCATAGCATTGATGAACATTCTCGGATAACAATCCACCAAAAAGTCAATGTAGTATTGTTTCTTCACGCTTAGACATCCGCTGTAGTCTGCAAAATATATGACCTTTGTGAACCTGTATCAATTAGCGCCCTTATAAATAAACTGCCATTAATGCCTTCTAAACGTATTCTTAATGTCTGCATGAAAACATGCTATTAGTTCTATTGACACTTACCAACTCATTAGATACGGACTTGTTACATGTCTCTGGCGTACCCAAGTCTTTATGCTTGGTAGGTAAACTAGGACACATCAAGGGAAAATGGGATTTACTACATATCACACATTTCAAAAGAACCCTACATTTTCGAGCTTGATGTCCAATTTTTAAACAATTAAAACAAGCATGATTTTGATGCTTTTGACTTTCATCAAGAGAAAACACATTTTAAAACATTAGAATTAACATTAACTAGACCTACGCCGTGGGCATTCCTTGCTCCGAACATTCCGATTTACGTCGAGATGATACCCCTGAACGCCCGGAATCTTTTTGACTAGACACACGCTTTAACCCAAATCCGTTTGAAGCTAACTTTATACATTGATCGTTTTCTACTTCATTTTCCAAAAAAGACATGAGGCTTCAGGCAAACACGACTCTATCAAGGGAAAAATCATAACTGCGCATTTATCTGATTTAACAGTTAATGTATCTAAAGCGCGCATTTGTGTTTCCATTTTATCGTAAAGTACAGCAATGTCTAACTTATTCGCGTAAATTGCGTTGTTTAGAATTAATTCACGAACGTGAATTTGCAAGTCCTCGCGTCCGAATCGAGCAGTTAAACAGTCCACGATTTGAGTATAATTATCTCCAGTCGCTGGAAAACTTTCAACTAGTTGCCGAGCACGACTTCCCGGAACAGTAGCCTGTATTAAGTACTGTATTTTATCTGCAGGGTCAATATCAGGATCGTCGTGTACCTTTTTAAACTGCGACCAAAAACTCAACCATTCTTTTATGTTTCCATCAACTTAAATTTTCGCTTAACTGGCAGACATTGGTCAATTGAACAGTTACCTTGCAATCTAGTTTGCAAATGTACGAGCTCGTAGTTAGATTTAGTTACTGTGTTATAGTGCTGTTGTATCCGAAGATCCTCTTGGTATATTCTTCACTACCTTCCATTTCATTTAACAAATCGTCTTCACCAGCATCAGCTTCTAATAGCAAATCGTAAACCTCACCATCAACAACTTTAAGCGCTTCATAACTAGTTTGGAAAACATTCCATATAACATTAATATCTGACATGCTTGCCTCTTCATTATTAAACAATTTTTCAAGATCAATCAATCTTTCTTGAAAGAGCAGCTCACATACCTTTACGACTTTTCTTCTTGGTCCCCATTTCTTATAAATATTGTGCAATGAAACGTTCAAAACAATAATCGTTTACCGAAAACAAGTGGCAGCTCGATTATAATTTTATTGCCACTAATGCCAATTTACAATATAAACTCAATACATATCTTTTAAAACAACACTCGTTCGACTAAAAATGAGGCGGCTCGGTGTTTACACTTGGAACATATACGTATTTTTCAGCACTTGCACATCGGTCAGAATTCCAAATCCTTTCGTCACTAAATATTGCATCTGCCACAGTCCTGTCACAGTTGCCACTAATTTATGTTGCGTCCAAAAAACGTAGCAACAAAGGTTCTTTATTAAACCAAGTGAACAGATATAATTACACTAACTTCGACATGAACTATTATATTCTACTTGTACTAAAATTAAATTGTCAAAAAAAAAGAAGAAGGTGATTTTTTTTTTTAACAATACCATCAAAGCACCCCAACTTACACACAAAAGTGGTGAACGACACTCTTTTAACACCAGACCTTGTTAAAATCAGGGTGTTCCTTAATGAATCGTAAACAAACTCTAAATAAAACATGGGTGGCAAAAATATCACTACGTTGTATGGGTAACTTTGTTGTTATAAGAGATACAAAGTTCGTTAAATTGGCAAAGTTGGGCAGAATTACACGAAGATTGGGAACTCGGCTAGAAAATTGACCATTGTTGCCAAGTTCACGATTTATTTGACAAAAACTGAAAATCGTTAACATTTTTAATCAACGTTGGCTCGTTAGTTATTAAAAATACAGTAGTCTGTAAAAATACAACTCTAACTTACCTTTTTTTAAATAGCAACCATAAGCGAAAGTTAGCTTATTAAATTCCTTATTTTTTTCTGATTTCAACGATATACGGTTTTGTATATCTAACTTTAATAATAATCCGTAAAACTTCAAAATTAAAAAAAAATGTTTAAGAATTAGTAGGCATTCACATGTAATAATTCAAATAGCTGAAATCAGGAGTAAACCGTAAACACTGATATGAAGAGTTTAAGAATTGAAAAGAGATATTATTAGAGTTCATCATGTAATTCATAATAGGTATAATGTATTATAGTATGACCTGTATGTATATAAATAACTTTGTAAATAAATTTGTTTTCCTGTTTTTATTTAAGAACATCCAATGACACCCACATTAGAATTTTTATGTATTGTAATTTCAGTTCATTATATCTATAGAGGTGTTTTCATATTTCATTTTTCAGTTTCTAAATAATTTAAGACTGCACTATAATTTTCTTATCCAAGGTGGAAAAGTTTTTCGAGACGACTTCTTAAAATTTTTTAAAAATCTTTTCTATTTGCACAATTTAACCTTCAATTAAACAGGACGCGTTAACGTCTGAATGACGTGAGATGTAACAAATTTTCTGCAGGGTCTATTAAGACATTTTGTCAAACCTTTTAATTAAGATAAATAACTAAGATACGGAAATGCCGAAAATTGATCTTATTCGGTATTCCGTATAAATCTTACATTACTGCTAATGTAAAACAGCATATACTACAAGCCCAACATTTTTCTGCAGTGTTGAGCAAAAAACAAGTAATTAGAAATTTACATAAGTGCACACAAATCCTAAATTATTTATTTGATGCCAAGGTCCCGAGTGTAACAATAGAAAATATTGATGAATAACCGATCTCTTATAAGACAGAATGGACCAAAGTTGTTTTTAGAGCTGCGAAATAAAAATAGCCATTTATATTAAAACAAATCTTAATAAAACCAAATTCATATTCTGAATTACATGTCAATGTAGAATTCAGTGTTTGAGTTAAATCTAAGTACCAATACTGACAACAACTTTCCAATTACTTAATAGTTATGTGAGGTTCTTAAGAAGTTGTACAGCCTAAAGGTAATTAATTAATCAGAAATATACGAACGATGAATATGTAATACATATACCACAAATGCAAGACATACTTATAAGCCAATACATACTTTTGCAGCCAAGTTCGACGATAGGATTTTTGAATGTTAATTTTACTTCCACATCCAACGGACGGGAAGTACTGTATCGCTAAAAAAAATTTCAAAACTTTTTATTTGCTCAATCGCTTTAAAATGTTCGAAAACGTCCAAAAACAAAATTTGAGCAAAAAAATCTTGTCTGTTTTGGGGTCAGGGGAAAGGGGTAAAATTGGGGGATAAGTATCCCATTTGCAAATTTTTATTTTTTTAGATTTTTTTTGTTTTAATATGTGATTAGTAATATAATTATGAGTATTTTTTGTTCCTATAATTTTTCTGTACAACATACGGTTTACAAGATATTAGCAAAAAAACCGTCACTTTAAAAAACCGGTTTTTCCTAAATATCTCCAGAACTGCTTAACATACTCAAAAAGTGTGAAATACCATTAGATAGGAAATAAAATTTCCCACAAAAAGTGTTTTTGCAATTTTTTCGAAATATTTACAAAAAACTCGATTTTGGAACCCGTCCACATTAGTTGGAAAACCAAATTTCTGATCGAAAATCATTATTGTAATTTTTTTGTAAAGTTAATCGTTTTCGAGTTATTTACAAAAAACCGATTTTTAAAATTTATGCTTTTTACTAATATCTAGAAAACCATTTGTTGTACAAAAAAATTTATAGGGACAAAAAATACTCACAATTTCAATATTGATCACATAATATAAGAAGAAATGTGTAAATGTCATTTTGACACCATAATTTAAATTTTTGATGTGGAAGTATTGATACAATTTGCAGCGGTTTTTACATTTAATTTGCCATTCAAGATTATTTTTTTATGAAAAAATCTCTTAGTTATTAAAATTTTATTTCAGCGAAAGAGAAAGCAAATAAATAATTACATAACAAAAGCAAATAATGTGGGAAATAAAGTAAATATCAACCTCTTAATTTTAATTTATGTTCAAAAAATCCTCGGTTTTCATTTAAACAAAGTAGAATCCACTTTGTGCAGCGTTTGTTCATTAATTTGTCGAAGACAATTTGTATTTGTTCCTTCCAACTCTTCAAGATTCTGGCCCTTGGGTGCATCCTAAAAAGTTTATTTTTTAAAAATCCCCGTAGAAAGTGATCTAACGGGGTTAAGATCCGGAGAGTGTGCCTACCAAACAATTGTTACTTCACATCCAATCCATTCAAGAACCCAATTCCTAGCCACTTTAAAACAAATTAGTAATTATCTAATAGAGAAGATTAAAATTTAATGTGTTTACATACCTCTAGCATAATGAGAAGAAGCGCGATCCTGTTGGTAAATGTCTTCAAAGTCTCTTTGCAAATGATTTTCAAGCATATCCACGTATCTTTCTCCTGTTAAGTTTTCTCTAAAAGAATAGGGTCCGATAATGTTTGTTCCGTGTATTCCCACCCACACATGGACTTTAGGATAAGATTGGTCACTTGCGCCTTCTGTCCAAAAAGAATGTTGATCCTACCAGAAACGATTGTCTTCCCTCTTGAATGTTCCATCGAGATAAAAAGTTGATTTGAATAACATATTCAGTCATGAATAGATATTACAGTGTCACACTTTTTTGTCAAAAGCTTATATATTTAGTTACACTTTTCTATTTTTGTATCTAAGCAAACGATTACAAAAATATTATTGTTATTTATAAACCATGATGAGTGTATCATCCAACAAACTGGTTTGTGGGTTTTTTATATTGTACAGTGCGCACTTTACTTGGGGTGGTATAGAGGTTAGAAAGATTGTTATGCAAGGTAAAGACGTGCTATGTCAGTAACAATACAAACAGTGTATTATCATGCGTACTGTACTATGGTTGAAACTATAAATATTTTCAACGAGTACAGAGTGGCCTTAACGTAGAAACAAAGTGCTCACTTGTGAAACATAACTTAAAGAATCATATATAAAATTATTTAAATTATTTATTTTGAACAATCCCCTCATTTAAGTTAATGTCTTTTAAATTAGAAGTTCATTTGAATTAACTTATTTTTTATTAAAAATAGATCGTTTCGCTATCCATTTGTGACGATAACTGATAAACAACTTTCTTTAAATTTTTTAGATTCACCATACATAAATGCATGTTAATCTAGTTTTAATGTATAACGATAGTTGTTATAATTCAAACCAAAAACATTCTGCAGTTTTAATGCAAAATATGAATGTTTAGAGTGAAAATTATGAATGGATAATGCAATTAGTAATTAGCGTCTAAACTAAGAGATTCTTCTATAAATATGTTCCTCAATTCAATTGTATCTGGTAAGACACAAATAATATATGACTGAGTACTACAGCCCAGCCAGTGAAGTGTACATAAAATCTGTTCCATTTGTTGAAGTGAATGGTTGCGCATAACTTCTCTTTGCAAATCATGCAAATTCCTTGGTTTGAGAGGTCAACAACAAGTTGATTCACACAGAACTATTTCTTGAATGAGAAGTCACTGAAAATATTTACAAAGGTTGTTTCTTTGTTTAAAAACCCTTGATGAACATAACTTTTAAAAGGTAGACTACAACCTTACCTTACTACAAATTAGATACCAAAATAATCTTAATTTTTTTGTGTTATGGTGCGAAACGCTTCCTAATAACCGTGGATGTTGAAGAAACCAAAAATGAATTGATATATGATTGGTATTACTGTTTAACAACAAAATTTGCGGATTAGGTCAAAACTTTCCTAATTCTTAAAAAAAACTTGAGGATGACATCATAATGTGAGGTTAGATCAACAATTATTTCAGTTAGTAGTAAATTTATTTTCTCTGTTGTAACATAATTTCATAAAAAATCCTAAATATTCGTAGGTATAATTAAAAAGACAATTATATCATTAGTACAACTTACAATTTGATTGTAAACAGAACAGTTTCATTTCAGTAGAATCTAAAAAAAAATGGATATTTCGAATCGTCATTTTCGAGTGATGATTTTTTATGACCTTCGATACGATTTAACGCCACACCAATGTGTGGAAAAACTAAAGTTGTTGTTTGGTGATGAAGCGCCCTCCAAAACCATGGTCCACAAATGGTTTCTAGAATTCAAACGTCGAAGATCAACTTTTGCTGACGATTTTCGCGAGGGTTGACAATGCACTTCTGTTGTCCCAAAGAGTATTGATGCTGTGCTTGACAAATACATACCATTTTGAAACAACATTTAAATGTCAGGAAGATTTGCAGTCGTTGGATTCCTCGCAATCTGATAGAAGCTAAAAAAAGCACGTGTCAAGTGGTGCCAGGAAATGCTTGAAAAACTTGACCATGGTCGTTCAAATTCTGTATTTTACATTGTAACAGGTGACGAAACATAGATATATTCATATGAATGAATGTTCCAAAGTGAACCTAAAGCAACAAAAGTGGCGTGCTCGTGGAACGTTTCAATGAAAATGACTGCTTGTTTTTCGGAAAATTCGGTCATGTTGCAACTGTTGCAATGGAGTATCGAAGAACAGTTACTGCTGATTGGTATACTTCTATTCGTGTCCCCCAGGTGATCGGTGAAACTAGAAAAACAATATAAATCATGACAATGCAAGTGCCCACACATTACGACAAACTGCAGAATTTTGAACTAGTTAAAATATAAAATTAATGACTCATTGCCCCATTGACTTTGTTTTGTTCAAAAACATCAAAAATAAAATGCACAGTAAGCGTTTTTCATCACTTGAAGTACTTGTTTTGAAGGTACCTCGCTCAGAGTGGGAAAAATGTTTTCAAGATTGGCTTTACCGAATGAAATAGTGTATAAGAAGAATATTTTGAAAAATAATAAATATTTTTACATAACATAATGTGTGCATTTTTTATATCTTTCACGAATTCTAGTAGTTACTCTCGTATTATTGTTAATATCCTATGGGCATCAATAATTATACGAAATAATGTTTTCCACGTACACATACAGCCGCATTATCACTGCGTATACGCACATAATGTTTCTTCCGATCCTTTTCTGACCGTACCTATCCTTAATCACACCATGCATACATACTTAGTGTATAATAAAATACTTATCTTTTTTGGGATTTTTTAATGCTGTACTTTAAATTGTACAATCTAAACGTTTCGATAACACTTACAGTTATCTTCGTCAGTAGTAATGTTTCTTAAAAATTGTTAAAGATGTAGTAAACAATTTTGTCAAATTTGAAAAATTAAAACATAAACATAAGCCTGCTATTAGTATAACAGTTTGGGAAACATAAAGCCAACTATAAAATTTTTTTAGTGAATACTTCAATCATTTTAAAATTGAAGTTATTCACAACTTTACACTTACATCATAACTCGATTAAATTTTGTTAAATGTGTTTTTTGGAAAATTACATTGTTAGCTTTCGTCGTAGAGACTGTTCTGGTTTGTCATCTTTGAGGCAGTTTAATAATATTTAATTTTATGACCTAGTTATTCTTTACTAACAAAATTTTATAGTTGGCTTTATGTTTCCCAAACTGTTATACTAATAGAGCTTATGTTTATGTTTTAATTTTCAAATTTGACAAAATTGTTTACTATCTTTAACAATTTTAACAAACATTACTACTGACGAAGATAACTGTAATATCGAAACGTTTAGATTTATAATTAAAGTACACCATTAAATCCCAAAAATAAGTATTTTATTATGAGTGTTAATGGTGAAAGTTTACATTTTCATATACTTAATGTATGTTGAGAATCCATAATTGTAGCTGAAGGAGCTTAGAAGGCTCAAGCACTCCGCTCCTCCTCTTCGCGAAGGAATGAAACGTGCTGCCGTTTTCTTCATGTCCGAGTGATATTTAATTAGTAATTGTTTTGCCATGACGACTTTTTGACAGTCTCACAACAAGTTTGTCATTGTCACCACTATTCAAATAAATTATTTATTCAAAGCTAAAGACGTATTATTATTCCAAACGATTTATTCAAAATTAATTAAAAACATAATTATGGAAGGTACAATACCTGTCAAACAACAAAGTTATATTGCTTAGTAACCGAAATGATAACTAGCGATAGACTATTTTCAGTGTAAGTTGGCTGTGATTAGTTAATTTTGTGGTTACACTAAAAATGGATGAATTCAATTCACTGTTTTGCAAAAAAATTCACTAGTAAATTATTTCCGGAAATTTTTTCGAGTTCATGAACATTTTGAAGACGAGGGATAATTTTCTAAAAATATTCCCGAGCGAGAACAGATTTCTGTATTTAATTTAACGTGGTATTCGGTAAGAAAATTTTTGCACAAAAGTGTGTTTAAAATAATTTAAGAAGAAAGGTGGTGGGAGAAGAATACAAAAAACACATTAATTATGTAAGTGAGATGCACATATCAAAATTTTAGTTTATAAAAAATTTAATTACGTTTTTGCGAAATGTAAATACGTTTAAATAAAGAAATTGTCAAAAAATTATTCTGTCATTATGTCAAAAAATTTCCACTATAATTCGCTGTTGGTGACTTACCGTACAGAGAAAAATATTTCCGATAAAATACATGCGTTGCCAAGGTGACCTGTCAAAAAAAAACATTTTGATTGGTTAAAAGGTATGGGTGTGAAATTTTCGTGTATAATACAAGTGGTAGGAATATTGCCGGTAATTTTTGTCAGTCAGATCACGAATACTTGTGACGAAAATTGTTACGAGTGCTTTAGCACGAGAGGTGATTTTCTAAAAACAACAACCACGGGTGATTTCTGACTGACAAAATTACCAAAAGATTCCTACCACGAGTTAGATTCAGCAAGACAATCCAAAGAAATATAGTAGAAAATTGTTTATTGCAATTGTGTTATAAATAATTATTATTAATACAGTTTATTATTGAATTTTTTACCTCTACTCTCACCTGTATTATCGCTGTAAGAACTTGCTATTTAGTATGGGAAGATTGCCAGTGTAATCAGATCCTAATTGGCTCAAATTAAAAAATAGACTGTTTCGGTTGCTTGCTAAATTTTGAGTTGGATTGTCAAATTAATATTTCCTAATTTAGATTGCAGCAAATACATTTTTCAAAATCTTAATCGAAAAAATAAACAAAATTAGCAGTAACCAAACTAACATAGCAATAACAGTGTAACCGTGTCAATAATATCGAACATACATGTAAGTAGAAAGTACTAGAAAGTAATAGAAAGAATAAATAAAATCCGCACTAATCTATCTGCCGAAGAAAAGACATTCGATTTTTAAACCGCCTTACATGCAAATAGCATGCAAGATACACAATTAAAAATATAGGAACAAATATATATATATATATATATATATATATATATATATATATATAATTATTATTATTGAATTTGATTTAATCAGATATGCGGATAATGAAATATTGATGTATACATAAATTATTATTATGATCACTGGTATAATAACTATAGATTATTGAATTATGATTTGAATAGTTAAATCATTTAGGTGAAAACCCTAAAAATGGTGGGATTCCTGCTAATGACGGGAAATTGATGATAAATATTATTGTAATTATTGGATAAAAATTTAATTTTTGAATTAATTTATTAATAAAATAAATTTTATTTTTATTTAAAATTAAAATTAGGTTGATTGTTAAAATTGAATAGGTTAAAGGATAAACTAATCATGTTGTTTGTAAATAAACTATTGCAGCCATTATTCATCCTATGTGATTAATTGATGAATAAGCTATAATTTTTTGTATTCTGAATTGATTTAATGCTATCAATCCTCATACAATTATTGCTATTAGAATAACTATTACTATAAAAGATTCAAATTTAATATTTAATATTAACAGGACTATAGGGACAATGTTAATATTGGGCAGTTACAGAATGCCATAGTGAACGCCGTCTTCGAGAATATTAAACGTAGAGTAAATGTATGCTTAGAAAATAATGGACAAATTTTCATCACCTATTATAAGCTTTCGGGGACAATCTGTCTCCGCCATCAATCAAATTAAAACTTAATTGAAATAAAAACATTCCATTTACTTATTGGCATTTTTAATAATAATGTTAAGATGAAGAAATATAGACTATTTATGTCATTTCAAATGTTGCTGTATTCATTGTTGATATATCACCAACTTTTGAATTTACCGCCCAATCAGTAATACCCGTGTGTACACCACTGGAAATAGTTGGGATCACTAAATGAGATAAGTGGACAATAGCTTTTTTGAAGTAAGCGGACCACTTCAACCAATCTGGATCACCCTGTATATACAGTTTCATCTTATTTTGCATTAGAGAATGCCTTTGAGATCTAGGGAGAGTATGGCAGCATTGTGAAAAGAACAAAAAAGCTACTATCGTAGCTTCACTTTTGAAAATTGTAGGTTATATTTTGAAGTAAAGCTAATGCAGCGTTGCAACATAGTTTTTCACGCTATTTAGACTTTTAGCCTTCAGACTTTGAACGGCTATTACTTACATAAAATGGAAATTGTACATTTTTACATTGGTCATAAATCACAACATCGGGTCTTATCTTATACAATGAGATTTTCTTTTAACCAAATTTATGTAAAAACTAATAAGAATGCCTTCTCCTTTTTTTGCTCCTGCAAAATAAAAAAACATGGCAGGTATGTGCAGGAAATCCAATGTGAAGACTTGCTTTCATGTAAAACATATTTACTCCATTTCTCTCTTTATTTTGTGGCTATTAAATACTATGTAGAACTATGTTTTTATGCAAATTTAATTATTCGGCCGCAAAGTCAATATGCAACTAGAACATCAATTTGTAATCATTTAATTTAACTTATCCAGGATATCCAGAGTGCTCTTTCATAAGTAACCCAATATGAAGATTTGCTTTCGTGATGAAATTTACTACGTCGTTCTTTTCTTGACTGTTACGTACACATGAAGGTAAATAATCAGAAATGTATCTATTGAAATCGTTGCTAAATGGAATTAACCACAAAATTGCTGCTTTCCTATCTATGGACAAGACCTGACCAAACATTTAAAAGTATTTTTACTAAAATTTTGATACCAAAAAATGCGGCCTTATTCCAACTGCAGAATATCACCAGAAAGAATCTGAATCCATATCACTATCTAAATCTGAATCGGATTCTCCTTGTGCTATAATAACAGGTGGTATATTTTTAATTGAAAAATTTCCCTAATGTTTCTCCCAATAATTTGAAATAATCTTTTCCGTGTGCGAACAAAAATTTTGCCACATTGTAGGAGAACGTTTGGATAAAGTGTCAAGGCATACTTCCTGAACCCTATCTTTCGATGGAGGTTCAGAACTTATTTGCTTATTGTAATAATTTTTACAAAAACCTCTTGCCGTTTCAATAGGGTTATATTGACAATGGTAAGGAGGCAATAGTGAAACTTCATGCCCATGCTTAATCAAAATAATATCTAGATCCAAAAGGTTGAATTTTGTTCCACAATTGCCTATTTGTAATTTTGCCCTCAATTTCGACTCCGTGCTTAACCAACCACTCCTGCAGCTGATCTTTCTTACTAGAAAATGATGGTGGCTTGTCTAACTGCACCGAATGTTGTGGTGCGTTATCCATAACCACCACACAATTTTATTATCCCGATCCTCGTTCCCCGAATCGAGTAAACAGTAGCAGTTTTTAAAAAACCCTAAATTACACCACGCGTGTAAAATGGGATACCTTTTACCTTCACTTTTAATATTGAATGGATTACTTTTAATGTCAGAATCGTGCACCAAACAATGGATGTCAGAACCGATTTGATAAATTTTGAGGTTTGCGGTTATGATGTCTTAGATACCTTAAACCAAATACATATTCAATGTGCGCACGAAAAAGTTCTTACGTACTTGAGATATACCCGACACCATTACGATAAGTTCTCCATCACTAATTTTCACTAATTTTTAGGTGCTTCTAGCAACTTAAAATTTGCAACTTTGTACTCTTTGCAATGACTTTTAGCATTCGTTCATCAAATTATTAATATGAACATGCAAACTTTCACCATTATTACACATATTTAAAATACTTAGCTTTTTGGATTTTTTTAATGGTGTATATTTGTATTTATGTTATACAAAGCTAAGTATTTTAAATTATTAATAATTCAATATTAGACTTCATCATCATATGCGTTACTCAAGTAGGCAACACAGTACGATTAATTTTGACATGACTGTGTCAAATTGACTTCTTGTCATTTTGACAAATGGGATTACCACTAGGGAAAAAATGATGGCCTCCTCTAATGTAAAATAAGATGGAACTTTTCTTTAATTTGAAATAAAATTGACAGATAGACAAAAGTAAAAAAGGCTTGCAATGTGAAATTTCGCTTTAAATAGAGTTTATCCAACCTCATCTAGCCAAAGGACATCGTAAGAAAAACTTTAATTGAGAATATTATGCAGTTTTGTGCATCTTCCGCATTTTTTTCATGCTTAAATAGGTTTAGAATAATGTAAATTATTACAATTTCATAACAATGAAAAGTTACGCGTGTTACCAAAAAGTATACCGTGACCGTTTTTGTGACAAATTGTCACAGTTCCTGTCATCTAAAACTTTTATGAAATGAAAGCATGTCATTGTGGGTATTTGTCATGGCATCTACCTTGGAAAATAATTCTAGACTACGCAAGTTGTAGGAAACGAAAATTAGAATTTTACATTTGTCGGCCTACAGTGAACTGTACTTATACTGGAACGCGCATTGACGGTCTCTGCCAAATAAAATTCGCGAGGCAAGAGAGATAGCGCAAGTGTCACGCCTGTCCTTTTTGTAACGCTGCGCACGTAACTCCAAAACAAACTAACTAAAATGTAACTTCAAATCGGCAATTATCATTTACCTATTAATTATTGATTTTTACTATACTGCTTATTACTTGTTGCATTTATACACCGATTTATATAATTGTTGCCATCACGTTTGTTTTTTACGATTATATTTTTTATTTATCTTTACAAATTGATTACGATTTTTATACATATTGATAATGTAGAATGTATTATGCGAACACGTGTAACTATATTTAATTTATAAAATGTACTTTACGTCTTTTATGGTTAATAAAAATCCGAAGTTTAACGCATACCATTAATTATACCTTGAAATTATTTTCATAGTCCATTATTTTTTAAAATGACTGAGTATAACAGTAGGTAAAATGAGTTTCAATGGATATTTGTTAATACTCATGGTATTAACAAATTATCATTGGAAAAACTCATCATTAAAGTATTCAAACAATATCAAATTGTGTGTAACAACCTTTTTTTGGTGGTTGTATTTATAAATACGTTAATCTAAAATCATTAATTTATTTGGCATAATATTAGAAAAGTTTTAATTATTAATATGTAGAATTGAAAACTGGCAATTTAATTGGCATTTCCTAGAACAAATCTTTTGGGTGTAATATTATATAAATAGTAATAGTTGCCTCTCTTAAAAAAAATTGGATTTATATTATGTAACTGCGCAACGCAAGAAAACTTTTACACTTGAGTTATTCTGAAAGCTTTTTGTAATTGAGTTAATGCTGAATGTTAACAGCAATAAGAATGATTTTTAATTAATTTTTTACATTCGTGCCATCAAGAAAATTTTGGTGGTAAGTTATTTTTTAATTCAGTATAGTTTAAACTAAGCATTTGTTTGATTTTTTAGGCACGTTAATTTGAACGTTAATTTGAATGTTAATTTGAACGTTAATTTGAATGTTAATTTGAACGTTAATTTGAACGTTAATTTGAACGTTAATTTGAACGTTAATTTACACTTTTCAAGTATGCATTTTTTTAAGTACTTACTTTTTAAGTACGCCTTTTTTTGAATAATTACCTTGTATACTTAATAATTTTAATGGCAAGTTTTACTTAAGTACTTATTTTCGCAAGTTTCTCTTCATTCAAATAACAAGAATACAATAAGTTTATTGGATTGAAAATTTCTACAAGACATAGTTGATCGCGTTATTACAAGACTCGCAAGGACGTTGTGAAACGCTATCATTCTAGCTGACCGTTCCTTATCCATATTAAACACTGGAAGCTGTCGTTTGGAAAATTGTTATACAGAGGTATTTATATAGTGGTGAATTTTTTAGTTTTAAGCTTAGCTTTAAAAACCTTTTTTCTTTCCTCTCCTTTTAACCATAAATTTAATTGCATATTGTTATTTTTTGTTATTACTAGAAAGCTTTTAAAGTTCATTAAATAGGTTTTGTTATTCCTATCAAAGATAACATGGTGCCGAGAATTCATTTAATTATATTTTCTACTTAATACATAATTTTTTAAATAGGCATAAGTAAAATAATAAAGCTATTGAAACGCAGGCAGTATTTCAGGTGCGTAAATTGAACCCTCCCTATCTCAATCTACTGATGAGTCAACGGTACTTTATTTTATACTTTAACTTCATTATTGTTATTACCATTTGGCGATAATATAACAAAGTTAGGTTATACTTTGGCGAGCAGGGACTTGAAATTTATTACATTGATTCTTATTACTTACTTTGATTTTTATAGCTTGAAATTTATTGTTTTATTACATTTGTGTTAATATTTTTGTGGGGCCAGAAAAGGGTTATGCTGATGTTTCAATGCTAGTTATTAATACTTACTTGTGTTTATATTTTTGATTTGATTATTTAGTGTTTACAGAATTTTAAGGAGTGTTACGATTTAGGTTACGCTTGGTTTTTTATGTGTTTCTTTATTGATTGTGTGTTATATAATATTTTTTACGATGTCAAATTTTAATTATTTAGTTGATGTTCTTTATAGTGATGAATTATTAATTGAACTACAATTTCGCAATGTAAGTGGAGCAGAACGGTTAATTGTGGAAGAGAAGCGTAAACGTTTAAGACGTCTGTTAAATGCAGAAAAGATCAATCCAAATTTATTGATTCATACCCAAAGTGCGATATAAATCAAACAGTAGAATTGGAATTATTGAAGGAAAAGTTAAATCATATTCAGTCTTCAATTAAACTTTTTAAACATAAGCCCTCGAAATCAGAATATCTTAGGCTACACACGATTATTACATATTTTGAAACGCTTGAATTATATTACATTTGATAATGAATTTTTACATTTACATGATCAGTTGTTGACCTTATGTAACGAATCGTTAGAATTAATTGAATCTATAAATGAAAATATTGAATTAAATAATGATGTTTCAAATTTAGATACTTCTAATATTTCGATGTCACAAAATGACCCCGTTAATACTTCAGTTAATATACCTACAGTTAATTAATAATTTGAAAATTTCTAAAGGTTCTGTTCCTGTATATAAATTAAATTTAAAGTTTAATGGTAGTGAGAAAGAAGTTTTACATTTATTCAAAGATGTGAGGAGCTAATGATTGCTCGAAATATTTCTAGGAAGGAAATGCTTTTATCAGGTGTTGATTTATTTGCAGGAAAGGTTTAGTTTGGTATAGGGCGGTTAAACCGTTTTACATACTTGGGATGATCTTATTACTAAATTAAAAGCGACTTTTTACCGGAAGGACATGACGAAGTTTTGTTAGATGATATTAAAATCGTAAACAGGCTTTTGATGAAATTCCAACCCTTTTTATTTCTGAAATGGTTAATTTATTTTCTCAATTAGAATTCCTCCTTCGGAAGGTGAACAATTAAGGATTATAATGAAAAATTTACAACCTTGGTTTGCTACTCAATTAGCCCTTGTTAGTGTAAATGATATTTTTCATTTAGTAGATTTTGTAAAAATTACAACAAGTGAAAGCTCAGAATTCTAAATTCAAATTTAATTCTTATTCAGATTCACAAAGACAATCTGATTATAAGCCTTCTTCGGCGGTGAAACAAAATATTAAACCTAAAGTCCATTTTTCAGGTATTAAACCAAAAAATATGAATTCTACTTTTACAACTCCAAAAATTAATACAGCTAAGTCTTCAACAACATGCTTTAAATGTAGACAGTTGGGTCATACCTATCACACCTGTGATAAGGGTGATGATAGAATCTTTTGTTTTAAATGTGGTTATTCCAATGTTACTTTTTCTAATTGTCCGAAGTGTAAATTTTCAAAAAACTTGTAAATGGGAAGTGTTCCGTTAGTCGACACATTTCTTATGATTTTCAGAGGCTGACAAGCATGTTTTAACAAGTGGTTGATTACTGTTAAGGAATTTTTTGGAACTTCAAAAATTGTTCTAAATTTGTTGAGAAGAATGATGATGTCAGACCTTTTATTAATGTAAGGATTTTTAATGAGAATTTTATTGCTTTATTAGATAGTGGAGCTACCGTAACAATTTTAGGTAAGCCTGCTTTGTATTTGATTGATAAATATGATTTAAAATTAAATAGGAATTCGCCTTTTTCATCATTGGTTATTGCTGATGGTTCTTCACAATCCATTTTGGGGAGTGTTGATTTATCTTTGACTATTAATGGTATTACTAAAACTATTTCTGTTATTGTTTCTGAATTTATTACTACTGCAATTACTTTGGGGGTAGATTTTTGTCGTTTATTTGAAATTAAAGCTGATTTTGGTGAAAATTCTTATGTTGCAAACTCTGCGGAGACAACTTTTTCTATGATTAAGAGTATTGATGATCTTAATAATAATCAAGTTTTTGAATTAAATCAAGTTATTGACCTTTTTAAAACCTTATCTACAACAAAGTTAGGTAAGACAAATAAAGTTTTTCATTCAATTAATACTGGTGATGCAGTACCAATTAAACAACGTTATTTTCCATTATCTCCTGCTATGTTGGAGCATGCGAACAGAGAAATTGATGATATGTTAGAGCAAGGAATTATTAAACCCAGTTCTTCTCCTTGGAATTCTCCAATGGTTTTAGTTAAGAAGAAGTCAGGTGATTTTAGAGTTTGTTTTGATGCTAAGAAATTAAATTCTGTTACAAAAAAAGATGCTTACCCCTTACCATTTTTAAACGATATTTTGGATAAATTAAGAGATGCTCGTTATTTAACTTCAATTGATTTAAAGAAAGCTTTTTGGCAAATACCTTTAGACGCTGAGAGTTGTGAAAAAACTGCTTTTACTGTTCCACGTAGAGGATTATTTGAGTATACTGTTATGCCCATGGGACTTACAAACGCACCCAGTACATTACAACGATTTATGGATTCCATTTTAGGACATGATTTATCTCAATCAGTTTTTGTTTACTTAGACGATATTATTATTTTTTCAAGTACATTCAAGGAACATGTTGCGATATTAAGAGAAGTTTTTAAAAGGCTTAAGGATGCCATTTTGAATATTAATTTAGATAAATGTGAATTTTGTAAACCTCGATTATCATATTTAGGTTTTGTTATTGATAAGAATGGTCTTCACATCGATCCTTCAAAGGTGGAAGCTATTACTGAATTTCCTCAACCACATACTTTTACAGAAGTTAAACGTTTTATTGGAATGTGTTCTTGGTATAGACGTTTCATTCATGATTTTTCCACTATTTTATCTCCGATTAATAATTTATTGAAAGGTAAGAAGAAATCTCAGAAAGTTTTATGGAATGACGAAGCGAATGATTCATTTTGAAAATTAAATCTTTATTAGTTAATGCTCCTATTTTAGCGAGCCCTGATTTTTCTAAACATTTTATTTACAATGTGATGCATCTAATTGTGGAGTTGGATGTGTATTAACACAAGGAGTAGGAGAGGAGGAAGTTGTTATTGCCTATGGTTCTCGTACTTTGAACAAAGCCGAGCAAAATTATTCTATTACAGAACGCGAGTTACTTGCAGTTATTTTTGGTATTCAAAAGTTTAGACCTTATATTGAAGGTACCCATTTTAAAGTTATTACTGATCATCATTCATTGATTTGGCTCAATAATTTAAAAGATCCTTCTGGTAGATTAGCCAGATGGAGTGTTAAACTTCAACAATTTGATTTTGAAGTTATTCATCGTAAAGGTAAATTAAATGTAGTTCCTGATGCACTTTCTAGAGCACCTTTGGAAGTTAGTTCTTTAGAATTTTCTGTTGTTGATTTAGACGATTGGTATAAGAAGATGTTAGCCAACGTTTCTAAAAATCCTGAATTATTTCCTAATTGGAGAGTTGAAGATGATAAACTCTACAAATTTATTTCTAATGATTTAAACATCGAATCGAATTTAGTGGAATGGAAATTAGTTGTTCCGAAATCTTTAAGGAAAGATATTTTACGAAAATTTCACTTTTTCAAAAATAAAAGAATTTTATTACTGGCCAAAAATGAAGTCAGCTATTTCGAAATATATTAGGAATTGCAATGTTTGTAACCGAAGCAAGTCTTCACAATTTAATCATTATGGTTTTATGGGTAAAGAGAAAAATGTTTCTTATCCTTTTCAATGTATTTCTATTGATTTAGTGGGTCCTTTTCCTAGATCGAAGAGTGGAAACACAGTTTTATTAGTTATTTGTGATTGGTTTACTAAATTTACTTTGATTCACCCTATGCGCAATGCTACTGCTAAAAGAATTTGTCAATATATTGAGAATTATGTATTTCTAGTATACGGTGTTCCTCAAATTTGTATGGTGGACAATGGTCCTCAATTTAAAAGTTCACAATTTAAAAATTTAATGAGTTCTTACAAAGTTCAATCCGTTTGGTTTAATGCAAGTTATCATCCACAAGTAAATTTTGTTGAGAGAGTTAATAAAGTAGTAGGTAATGCGATTAGATCTTATATTCAAGATGATCACAAGGAATGGGATGTTGAAATTCACAAAATTGCGCATGCTATTCGTAACGCTGTTCATGAGTCTACGAAATTTTCACCTTCCTTTTTGGCGTTTGGTCGGACAGTTCCTATTTCTGGAGATTTTTATGGTCGACTAAAGGATTTCAAAGAGGATGATTTATTTATTACTAACCGTGAACAATTAGTTCAAGATTTAAATGAACTTTCACCCATTTTTAAACATGTTAAACAAAATTTACATGCAGCTTACGAAAGAAATTCAAAATCTTACAATTTGCGACGTCGTCCGTTGAAATTAAACGTTGGCGATTTGGTTTGGAAAAGAATTTTACTTTATCTGATGCGACTAAAATTATAGTCAAAAGTTAGCTCCAAAATTTGTTGAAGCAAAGTTATTGAAGTGGTAGGTCCAACTACGTACCGATTGGCCACCTATTGATAATAAACCCTTAGGTGTTTTTCATGTTAAGATTTAAAACCTCATTAGTTATTTTTTTTCGTATTCTTTTTAATTATTTTTCTATTTTAGTATTTTTACATTCTGGTTTTCTTATTTATATTTTTAATTATTTTGATAATTTTTCAAAATAATTTTGTTTTGTCTTATTTCGCACATTATTTTATTTTATATTGTTGTGGCTTTGCAAACCATTTAATTATTTTTTACATTTGTTAGCATGATTTTTGCTACATTTGTTTAGCACGATGGTTGATATTTAGATCCCATTGTGTGATTGAATTACCGACTTTGTGGGACATTAGTTCTCAGGCAGATTATCTTCCTTTATTGGATTTACAATTTGCTATTGTTACAATAGTAAAATTGAAGATAACTATTTTGAGTTTACCTCTGATCGTTAATTTGACGTGTAAAACTCATAACCATGGATAAGAAAACTAGTAATGCTTCTATACATTTTTATTTTTGATTAATTTAATTATTTTATTTTTCCTGATTTTGTGTTACTATTCTTGGACGGTGCTTGAGGACTTCGGTTCGCCTCGTGTCAACCTCGATTAGTTCACTTCTTGATTATGACGTTTTGGTAGTTTTAGGAGGGGGTTGTTGTGTTCGTAAGAGTGCTTCATCTTTCTCTTTGCTATCTCACCTAGATTTCGATTTATTTATAAAATGTGCGTGTTAGTTAGGGTATGTTGAGTCTTGGACGATGACTGTGGAACAACATGAAACCTGAATCTCGTGAAGGGTAGATTGGCCTCTCTTGTTCTCCACGACGAAGCATCCTGAGCTAATTTGCCATGAAAATAGTCGTATCTTGGGTTTACCGATTTTGACTTACTTATCGAACGTGACTGTGGTAGTTGTGTTATGTACCTAGGAGGCTTGGTTTGAGACCACCGGGGTAGGGTAATTGAACCGCTCTCTCTCGACCTCAAGTCTCGCGATTATTTATTGTTAGTCCGAAAGGATTGTTTTTTTAATACTTATACTCTCGAGTAGAGTGGCGTTTAGCCTTGATTTTTTATGAAGTTGCACGATGACCGTTTCCGGGTTCTCTGCCCACTGTCCCTTCAGGTCATGGTAGGTTACGGTTTCCGTTCGTTTTTTTACCTTAGATTCAAATTTTTTTACCGGATACTCATTTTGCTCTTCTGATGGTGGTTTGCTTCACTAACCCCACCAGTTAAAGTTTTTACTTTATTTAAGGTTTCGGGTCCTTGATTCTCGACTAGTGGCGTGTGCGGGTGGTAGCGCGTCATTAGCTTTTTTGGTGTTGCGAGGGGTCTTTCCTGACCAACGTCACCACATTTTCCGTACTTCTTCGTACATTTTCTTGTTATTTTTTCAATATTGCTTATATTTTAATTAGCTTAACATTTTGTATTTTTTATTAATTTTAATAATTTTTAATTAGCTTAGTGTTTGAAATCTCCGCTTTGGTGATCTCCGAGTCCAAATTTTAGGATTGTGGGTGTGTAACAACCTTTTTTGGTGGTTGTATTTATAAATACGTTAATCTAAGATCATTAATTTATTTGGCATAATATTAGAAAAGTTTTAATTATTAATATGTAGAATTGAAAACTGGCAATTTAATTGGCATTTCCTAGAACAAATCTTTTGGGTGTAATATTATATAAATAGTAATAGTTCCTCTCTTAAAAAATTGGATTTATATTATGTAACTGCGCAACGCAAGAAAACTTTTACACTTGAGTTATTCTGAAAGCTTTTGTAATTGAGTTAATGCTGAATGTTAACAGCAATGAGAATGATTTTTAATTAATTTTTACATTCGTGCCATCAAGAAAATTTTGGTGGTGTTATTTTTTAATTCAGTATAGTTTAAACTAAGCATTTGTTTGATTTTTAGGCACGTTAATTTGAACGTTAATTTGAATGTTAATTTGAACGTTAATTTGAATATTAATTTGAACGTTAATTTGAACGTTAATTTGAACGTTAATTTGAACGTTAATTTACACTTTTCAAGTATGCATTTTTTTAAGTACTTACTTTTAAGTACGCCTTTTTTTGAATAATTACCTTGTATACTTAATAATTTTAATGGCAAGTTTTACTTAAGTACTTATTTTCGCAAGTTTCTCTTCATTCAAATAACAAGAATACAATAAGTTTATTGGATTGAAAATTTCTACAAGACATAGTTGATCGCGTTATTACAAGACTCAAGGACATTGTGAAACGCTATCATTATAGCTGACCGTTCCTTATCCATATTAAACACTGGAAGCTGTCGTTTGGAAAATTGTTATACAGAGGTATTTATATAGTGGTGAATTTTTTTAGTTTTTAAGCTTAGCTTTAAAAAACCTTTTTTTTCTTTCCTCTCCTTTTTAACCATAAATTTGGTAAATAAATTTAATTGCATATTGTTATTTTTTTGTTATTACTAGAAAGCTTTTAAAGTTCATTAAATAGGTTTTGTTATTCCTATCAAAGATAACATGGTGCCCGAGAATTCATTTAATTATATTTTCTACTTAATACATAATTTTTTAAATAGGCATAAGTAAAATAATGAAGCTATTGAAACGCAGGCAGTATTTCAGGTGCGTAAATTGAACCCTCCCCTATCTCAATCTACTGATGAGTCAACGGTACTTTATTTTATACTTTAACTTCATTATTGTTATTACCATTTGGCGATAATATAACAAAGTTAGGTTATATGTATTCAAACGTTGAGACATGACAATCCACTGCTCTACGCATGCGCGTACGCTTGAGAGTAGGACAGAGATGTCCCTTGCGGCCCGGTCTCTCGGATCGGACTGGCGGACGGAGCGAGCGTTCCAGTATAAGTAAAGTTCAATGATTGCCTATCATTGACACCTGCCCAACTTGCCAATTTTTTTGAAACGACACCCCTGATCTACACCATCATTATGACAATTTATAATAAAAATATTATCTATTATCTTTGTATGTAGGTATATTACATGTAGAATAACGGTGGTTAACTTCAGAGTCACGACTCATAGAATTCGAGGACGCGTAGTTTATGAAATGAAAAATTTTAAGTATACAATTTGTAAGACTAGGCTACACCTTAACTACTGTATTTTAAGTGCGGAAGCGTTCAAATTTTTGTCATTTATCTTTGAATGCGCTAACCATCGCGTGGTCCAGAAGTAACCCACCGTTGATCTACTTTTTCGCTAATGCACATATGCAACACGCCCCCTCGCTGCGCTTTTAGAAACTAATAGCCTCGAGATTATTTTCATACTTTGACACTGAGAGATTAATAATTGAGGTCAAGTCAAATGAATATTGTTCTGTACCAAGGTGTAAATCCATTAGCAACAAGTTGAGAATGCTCTACTAGCATTTCCAGACCGAACAAAATTGCAATGCAATTACAAACTAATAATTTAAACTTTATTCTTAAAAAAACAATAATCTATGTCAAACAGACGTTTATGACTTCATGTCAGATATAGATTAATAGACATCTAGATGCGAACATAAAAAAATTCCAAAGCCGCCTGGTTCTATAAAAATATCGAAAACTACATAACATATTTATATTAATAATTTTGCGATCACCGAAGTTAAGCAACGTCGGGCGTGATCCGTGTTTGTGTGGGTGACCTATTTTGACCCCAGATTTGACCATGTTTCCGATGAGATACGAAGTTGGTAGAAACGGTGACACTTTTTACTTTTTGATCCTCTTTCAGAATCTGAAGCCAAATTTTCTATATTCCTTAACACAAAAAAGCTACACACGCACACAGATTTAACCAATTCATATAACGAACTTTTGTTCGGTGAAAAGCACCCAGAATTACTGTTTCATATGTTTCCACAATCAGGACAACAAAAGGTAGGACTGGAAAATATGTTAGGAAGTGTGAGTTGAAAAATTATTAATAGGAAAGAAAGTTAGCCAACACATTTTTGTGAAGAATGCTGCTTAGAAGGCAAGTCGTTTATTATTTAAAAAAATTACAATCTTTACTGTAAACATAATTCTACGATACAGTGTTGCTATTTATTTTCATGTAAACGGTTTAAACACCAATTAGAGTTTTAACTTATATTGTTACACACTTATTTGCCAATAAAGAGTAAAATAAGTAATATTACGTAATAATGCTTAAGCAGGAAAAATATCCATCCCAACAAAAAACTTTGAAACATGATAAACCATCTACATCTGAAACTCAAATATGAATCAATAATCGTAATTCAAAAACGGCCAGAATTAAACCACTAAAACAAGAACGAACATCGTAATGTCGGATATATCACCGAAAAGGAAGATGCTGCTAACGTATTATTAAATTTTGTCATTGAATAACTTTCACTCAACGATTTAGTTAACCATGAACTGGGAACCATAATGTGGTTAGAGAGAGATAGAGAAAGAGAAAGAGAGATAGAGAAGAGAGAGAGAGAGAGAGAGAGAGAGAGAGAGAGAAAGATCGCCGTTCAAGTAAACACACCTAAAAAAATTATATTTTGCTTTGTGTAAATTTAGGAGAAAAGAATTCACCTCTTACAACTTATATGAAGATGAAGCCGACCTATGTTATGCAGTTGTTTGTAATTGGTCCTGTGATATACAAAAACTATTTTATTGACACTTCTCTAATACTTATACAACGGTGTTGTTCCAAGTAAAAGTGAAATAGATCATAGTTTACTAAAGTACTTTTCAGGATTTTAAGACATTCAAATTATAATTAATTGTAATGCAATTGCTAGCCCATAACCAAAGTGTTTGTGATGTATACCAAGATTTATTCTCGTTACAAATAAACTCAAACTGTAAAATTTATCACCAGCTGCAAGAGTATAGCTTGACAAGAATACGTCTGCGGGTGAAGTAATAAAAATAAATCCCGCCTATTGTTGCGCAGTGGTCGACAGAGAATTGGAAGAAGAGACGTTCAGTGTTCAACTTCAATACTGAAGAAAATTGTTCAAACATTTAAATAATACATATCTATTTATACCTGGATATCTTAAATTATGGCTAATTTGCAATATAAATTTTGGCAACTGAATTATCTATAATTCTAGATCTGTATATGAATCATTACATCCTTATCTTTCATTTTAATATTTTCACATTTGACTGTTTAGTAATAATTAAGTAATAATTTAGTGTCATGTCATACGTCTTGTAAGTTATCTATGGAAAATAAATTAAAATTTTTATTTGATAGTAATGACAAATTTATTTTATATGGTAAATGCTCTAAAATATGTACATATTGCCCGTCACTCATTTAAATTGAGATAAGTCATAACATAGTAGATGTACTGGAAAGTGCATCTAGAATCATCAAATTAAAGCTTAAAGAAAGTTTTTTATTTACATTAAACAGATTACTGTTTAATACAGTTAATTTGAATTAATTAAATTATTTTAGTGGTTTAATAGAAATATCTTTATTTATTAATTAATTAAGAAAAATTTTATTTTATTATAGTATATTATTAATGTGAATGACATTTTAAAAGTTTGTAAAAGAAGAATTAAGTCTACGTAATACTGTATGCACCTTGAATCGTGCGCGCGTAGTAACTGTCTTTTTTCCTCCGAATGCGTTCTCTCTTCTTTGTGTACGCAGGAGGCTGAAATTCTTACCCGCGGAGCTATCCTCGTCAAGCTGTACATGTGGAACGCTGTAATCAGCGTATTCAAATATTTAAAATAATGTCAGATATATCTCCTTGGTCGTTATTATATCAAGTAGAATATAATCACTATCGCATATGCAATTCCTAATTCGTCGTCACCGATACTAGCTAGTGATACATTTTAAAGATAAATTGTAGGTTTATTAATGTTTTTATAAATAAAAAAAATTCTTTCTAAAATTGATATTTCATTACAAATCTTGTGAACGTATTCTCAAAGTATTTGTCCTTAATAGTAGTTAAAATATTTTTGTGTTATTGAAATCAAAACAATGATTAAACTTGCCATACCTTCATTAGTACAGCATATGACGTGTGGTTTTCCTTGAGCACATACACTCGGCCAAGGAATGAAATGTATGATAGGTATGCATTACATTCTCTAATGAATCCTGAGAATTTACAAAACAGAGAACTTAATGAGTTGGTTATACATAATAGCTGCATAAAACAGCAGTCAAAAAGTGACATAAACATTAATGAAGAAGTAATACGAAATTTAATTTATTCCTGCATATGCTCAATTTCTAATAAGAGGTGTTTCTAAATTGAAAATTGCAGAGTAACCCATCAACGCATTAAAATGCGACACTTCGTGACCAATCTCGCGGTTTTATCTCTAAAAACATTGCGAGCGACCACACTTAATGTATGTATGTGATGTATTGAAATAATAAAAAAAAGTACGAGGGATGTACAGTATTTGTTATCCCTAGCATAGATGACTTTGAAATATGTTGCCCCTAGTAACCGCACTTGTTTTGTTATTTTATTGACAAACAAACTGCTAATTTTGGTTAGTCGAGCTTTAATTGTTGCAAAGTTGAAAGTAGTGATTGTACGAAGATTTTGGGAAATGGAAAAAAGTGAGCTTCTTGCTGTCATCAGGTACCTACAAAAGAAAGGTTTAACATCTAAAGAAATTCATACAGATACGGTTGGCGTGCTTGGAGATTCTGCCCCTTCCTATCAAGTACTAAAAAATTGGTCTCGAGTGTTCAAATGTGGCAGAACAACCTGCAAACATGCAAAAGGTGCTGGTCAGCCGCATTTCGCGTGTACTCAAGAAAATATCGATTTTGTGAATGACCTGATCAGAGAAGATCGTCCATAGACAACAACACGAGTAACGGAGATAACAGGCCTTTCAAATGGTACAATTGGAACCATAATAAATGACTATTTAGGGTTTCATAAGGTGTCAGTAAGATGGGTACCCCGAGTTTTTCAAGAAAGGTGTTGCTATGCTTGAACATAGGTGTCTTCGCGTTCAAGGGGATTATGTTGTATTCTACACTAGGGATATTAAATACTGTACATCCCTCAGTATATTGTGTGATTAGAATGTAACTATAATTTACATTCACTATGAATTGTTTAAATTTTGACAAACAGAAAAATAAATAAATATGATTTTTACATTTAGCAAGCTTATTTCCAGTATCGAGTATTGATATAACTATATACAATTGTCCACTCTAGGTAAGATGCCACAATCCAAATTGAGAAATGAACATTCCCTATTTCAATTTATTTAAAACCTATTATCTGTTGCATATAAAATTCTGTTAATTGTTAATTCTATTAATTTTATTAAATTGATCTCTGACCTATAAACCATAAATATCAATTCAATTTTAAATTTGTTTCAGTAACTAAATTAATTTGTAGTTAAGAATTAATATGCAAACTTAAACACCTTTTTTTCTTAAGAAAAATTTGACTGAAGCCGATGAGCATTTAACTTATTTATCACTATAGCAAGCTAGAAGGCAGTAATTAATTAACTTAACCCGTGCTTAATTACACTTCAAACATAATTTCTTTTTATAATCTGAAGTTATACCTTGATGTAAAGCAATTTGTTTTAGATAGAATTTCAGCCCATGAGTAGCTTTCAGCACTTACTCTAAAAATTATATTTTATCTATGTTGACCAATCAATTTAAATCACTAAATAAGAAATAAAATTCATTATAAACAAAGTGGAATGGTTAAGTTCCAATATAAACACAATTTAATTAAGTATATATATATATATATATATATATATATATATATATATATATATATATATATATATATATGTGTGTGTGTGTGTGTGTGTGTGTGTGTTGTGCGTGTCGTGCGTGGTGTGTGAGTGTGAGTGTGAGTGTGTGTGTGTGAGTGTATGATAGTGTGTGTGTGTTTAGTGTGTGTGTGTGTAATGAGTGTGTGTGAATTGTGTAGTGTGAGTGTGAGTGTGTGTGTGTGTGTGTGTGTGTGTGTGTGTGTGTGTGTGTGTGTGTGTGTGTGTGTGTGTGTGTGTGTGTGTTTGTGTGTGTGTGTGTGTGTGTGTGTGTGTGTGTGTGTTTGTGTGTGTGTGTGTGTGTGTGTGTGTTGTGTGTGTGTGTTTGTTGTGTGTTGTGTGTGTGTGTGTGTTGTGTGTGTGTGTGTGTGTGTGTGTGTGTGTGTATTTTATTGTGTAGTGTGTGTTAGTATGTGTATGTGTGTGTGTGTGTGTGTGTGTGTGTGTGTGTGTGTGTGTGTGTGTGTGTGTGTGTGTGTGTGTGTGTGTTATATTTTAGATTTCCTCGAGTATTCCATGTTTCCGTTTCCATTTTTTCCGGATCCTCCATTTCGTGTGTTGATGAGGTTCTTAAAAGAACCTGAATTGTCTTGACGGCGTTTCGACAAAATCCTATTTGTAATCTTCAGGTCACCAATAACTTGACTCCACTCCTCGTTATTCGGATTGGACTGCCGTCTGCTGTTGTATCCTGGTTATACATAGGAGCCGCTTTCTCCACTTTCACGTTCTCTGCGTTCGTTATTTTCCTTTCCCTTTTTTGCTGTGACTGTTCCGTCATTTTTTCTAGAATTTGTCGCCTACTTGTTCCTTCGGTTCAAAGGAAACTTTATTCTCATCTTTAAGACAACTGTTACAATTATATAATAATTCATGCTAAATTTACGATCGTCAAGATTATAAAAAGTAGGCAAAAAGTAAAAGAGGAATAATAGTAATAACAATAACTTCAAAACTTCAAATTGACCATATAACGAAAGAAATCAAAGTGATTTAGGGTAAATTAAAAAAAAATGAATACATTAATATTAACTGATATTAAAACGATTTAACATTAAAAGAGAAAATAAAGAAAAAGTAAACATTAATCTGATTTATTACGAAAGGAAAGAATATAGCTGTAGATATTGCTAAGTTTATCAATGTCTGATTTTTTGTTTAAACTGTTTCTGCACACACCATTTCTAAAAATAATCTTTCAGATAAAATATTTTCTTGTTTTAGGATTTTAACATTATTATAGTTTCTGCAATGATGTTCGTTTATAACTGGCATTTTCACCACACATATCTGCACATACCCAAACACACTCCTTCACCCTCACGAGCATGCCCACACACTGACATACAAGCAACCACACACATACTCATACAACACAACACACATACCTACCTCACACACACACACACACACACACACACACACACACACACGCAAACACGCAGACATCATACACACACACACACACCATCTACACACACCCACACACAACCATATACATCTACACACACGCACACAAATACCCACACATACCACACTACCCATACACATCCCAAACCCACTAACACTCTCACAACCACATCCACACGCACTTTAAACTTCATTTAAAGTTTTGAATAATTTCAATGTATCACTTGTTAATAAAATAACGTTTTATTTTCCGTTGGCCGTCGCCAAGGCATTTATAGTAACTGTCTATTAATAAATAAAGTAAATTGCATTAACTGAACCTTATTTGAAATAAGGAATGGAAAAACTTTGAGTATGACGTAGCTGCATGATTGGCACCCTGGTGCAAGGTTGGGGCGCTCCTTTGATTGCTGCCAACGAGCTTTAATGCAGCTGGTCAAATGTGTTAAATTGTCATGAAAATTCTTTTGCCTTGTGTACAAATGCCCAATGGCTTATCAGCAGTATTTAAAGTTTCAGCAGAATTTCCCTTATCAGATGAGTGGTTTACTAGACCATTGTGTCAAAAGGACTCATAATTGATCAAGTTCTGTTTACTTCTCCTTTGGTGAAGTGGTTTACCTTAACATTGTGTCAGGAGGAATACCACTACAAAATGAGGATGTTACAATATCCGCTAATGGTAATAGTGGTAGACCTTTAGCAATATCTTCAAGTTCACTCCAGTAAATAGGGCCCAAAAGAATGAACAAGTTGGATTCATGTTGGCAATACGTACTTTAGCAAAGAAAGATATTCCTTTGCTCAAATCGTCTCCAATATGTAATGTTTTTACCTAAAACGTAAAATTTGACATTATTTTAAAGTATGCAATTGAAATCAAATAAAAGAGTCTAATATTGTAAGTACGTTTTTCTCTAAACTTCCTAATGCACCGTAGGTATTTAAGCCTCCATCTTATATCATCTCGTATAGTAAGAATAGTTTTGCAATTCATCTTTTAAAACTCAGAACCAATACGTTTCAAGAGATTGACGACAAAAATTCTGTAGATCATCATCACCATAAACAGCACAAAGGTTACCGTTCATCGTTGGTGGAATGTTTGCAATAAAAAAATTATGCATTTTACGTTGAATACTCCGGTTATTTGTATGAAGACGATGATTGATTTGTACACCTTTTCAGTAGCACAGATGCTACGTCCTGAACAACATAAATCTTTGCTTTACTTTTTTAACACTGCATTCACTATGACTGAGAAATAATTAAGTGCGTCCTTGCGGCTTAAATATTCTCCCGGACGTCGTTTGCAGAAGCAGCTTGATTTTCCGCCTTCATGAAGAAGATAGAATGAAAAAAAAAATTTAAAATTTAACTTCAATCATAGAATTATAGAAAATACTCATCATGTTATCCGACGTGTGTATTAGATTAAGGTGTTCTGAAATGAATGACAATGAAAACCATAATGTAGTTTTAAGTAATTTTAATTTTCATTTCAACCACTTATGTTAATTTAACATAAGTGGTTAAAATTAAAAATTACATAAAACGTACTACATTAGGTATGTTTTTCATTATTAATAACACTTTCACTTACTGACAAAGCTATTTCTTTGTTAGATTTAACTGGATTATTTTAATTGATGTTATAATGCTCCCCTACTTTTGGATGCTATACTTATATTGCGCCCTTCTGGTTTGGTAACCCAACGCGGTTTTACTTTGCCTCGGCTTTGCTCAATCGGGTTTATTTTATAAACGGGGTGTGGTTCGTAGTAAGTACTGGATGGGCTTAACACTGTAACCTTAAATAAAAACCGTAAAGCATTTTTAAAAATGTATATTAAAGAAATATCAACAATAAATAAAATAAAAGGTAATTAACAAAATGTATGGAACTTCTTTGTCCGGGTCTGGCGGCTGGTTCTCCTGGTTGGCGTCACTGTGTGCGAAGTCGCTTCTGTGAACAAAGATAGTCTTTTAATCTATTCCTTACCTAAGAGGTAAAATTTAGATTACGGTCCTGCATGTACAGTAGCGAGCGTTACCCTTGATACCGTTGTTGGTCGGGGCGCCAGCGCAATGAACTCGAGTCGGTGTGGGATTGAGAAATCGATATCGTCTTAGACTTTAGTAACTCTGGAGCGCTGAAGCAAGGATGTCCTCCTCTCGGGAAATAATACACGCGAAAGGCGCGTAGGCAAACGCGAGATCTCGGGCGGTCTTTCTCTAATTATAACCGGTTTAATGTAGGTAATTAGATTATTTATCTAACTAAATTAATTACTGATCTCTATACTAAGTTTAATTATTTATAATTAATCAAGGGATCAAAACTACTTAATATTAAAACTACTCTAATCGGTTTACGTAAAGATAGAAAAATCTACGTACTCTCTAATTTATTTACAAACGTTCGTGCACCAGGTATTTACGATGGTTCGGTGGACGACAAATTTATCTACAAATTTATACTACAGGTTATGGAGGTACTCTTCTGCGATTCACAGACACTGTGTATGGTTATTGTGTTTGTCTGTAGGTAGTGTATGAGTTTCGAGCGGATTTCAGTAATGCCCAGAAGACGTAGGCGACGGCCTGTCTTTACTGGATATACTAAGAGAAAGGTCGTAGGTCTTTACAGCCCTGTAACAACCCTTCACCCTCAAGTCTTTGCGAGATACGGCGGGGCTACCCTGCGTGACTCTAGGTGTACTTTGTAGTGGCAGTGACGACGGGATCTACCCTTCGTGACACTCCAGGTGTTAGTGTACTTGGTATTACGTCGGGGTTACCCTGCGTGCTACTCTAGGTGCTAGTGTACTTTGTATCTGCGAGTTACGTCGGGATCTACCCTGCGTGACTCTAGGTGTATTGGTATAACTCCTGGAGCTCAGCCCGGAATTATTTACGGTCTGTAGTGTTTGAGTGTAAATTGTTAGATTGTATAACTTTACAACTTACGTGTCTATCAATAGCAGTACAGAATTGAACTTTAGGTTGCCCGGTGCGTCGTGGTGCGCGTTATCGCCAGATCGCGAAGGACTCTTCGTCGGTGAACAACAGGTCGGTGCTTACACTAAGCAAACGGAGCGGCTGCGGCTACTGGTTTCTGGAATGGCTTGACTTGAATCTACGGAGATTCATCCATTCTTATGCGCGTCGTGAGTTTATAAAGGTGCATCTGTGGGCGGCTTCGCGGCTACCGTGCGGGGAAGGCCGTTATGTGATTGGTTAAAATCGTTCTGACGTGCAGAAACTTACGGTTTCTTAGAAATACACGTCAGCGGTGATGAATAAATTATTCGTTGTGCAATATCGCGTAAACTTATGAAATCTTACATACAGGATGGTCCGCACCTAATTTATTCTAAAACACATACGTACAGGACGCTGGTTCTTTACAATGTCATGTTTCTATTTGTGAATTTTTTTATCAATTTCAAATTAAAGTTTTCCACAATTTTACACTTACATCGTAACTTGACTAAATTTTGTTAAATTTATTCTTTAGTTATGACATTTTTTACCGTTAGCCTTCAACCGTTAGAGGGTGTTCTGATTTGTCATCTTCAAGGCAGTTTAACAATATCTAATTTATTAATGGTCTAGTTATTTTTTACTAAAATTATATTCCATAGTTGGCTTTACACATTTATCAAACTGTTATATTAATAGTAGGCTTATGTTTGTGTTTTCAATTTTTCGAATTTTACATCTTCAACAATTTTGAAAGATAATATTACTAATGACGAAGATAACTGTAAGTTTTATTGAAACCTTTAGATTGTATAACTTTAATATTCAAATACACCATTAAAAAACCCAAAAATGTAAATATTTTAATATGTACAATAATGGTGCAAGTTTACATTTTGATCTAAGCTAGTTTGGAGGTTAAAAATAGAACAGCACTTAATTAATAAATTTTTTTATAAAATTGGTTAAATTGTATGCGTTTGATAGGCCGCATTTTGTTTAGGAAAAATTACATATTAATTTCACACATAACTTTTGTGTACCATTTTATTTTTGTAAAAACATTGTCAAGGAAGACTACTTGTAGGAGAGGATTTGAAAATTTAATAGAAAATTAATTAAAAAATGGAATTTATAATCGATTTTGGTCGATTAAAAACAGAGTTCAAGTGTATTAGGAGATCTAAGTTTTATTTAAATTATTAGATCAGAGTTTCACATTGGATTTAACAAATTATTCAGAGATTTATGTTAATTAAAAATAAGGGAAGCAAAAATTTGCCAAGATCATCGTAATATTGGACATGAAGGGTCATATGATGCTTTTGTTATATTTCATTGGAGATCATATGTTAAGCTACGTCAAGGAAGGCGACACATCTAAAAGAAATTTTGGAATAAGAAAAAGACAGTCTTCATTTAACTTCCACGTAAAACCGTCGATAGTCAATTCTCGTGGCCATTTTGGAATATGTCTACATAAAACCTTATAATTTCAAATTTTAAATTTGAAAAGTTTTCGCTATCAGTTAATGAACATATTGTTATTTAAATCTACTTGTGATTGTATATAAATTGTTAAAGGGCCTAAAGGTCATATAAACATATCTGACCCAAAATAATGAATATTGAGTGATATACTCAATTTAAATATGTGAATATATGTGTGCTTAACTGAAACGCATACTAAAACGCTTAAGTACTATAGCGGCATTTCAACATTTTTGAAATAAATATAAAAAGGGTTTTTTAATTAATAGAACTCCGTGATTTGGCTTCATTGTCACAAAGTGTCATCGATACGTATCTCAACATATGTATATATATATATATATATATATATATATATATATATATATATAATTTCCCTTTTTTACTTCAAATTTTAAATTATTATAAGATTTTATGTTGACATATTTCAAAATGGCCACGCGAATTGACTATCGACGGTTTTGAGGCGGTCTTTCTTCTCTTTCTCTTATCCCAAAGTTTTTTTTAAGTGTGTCGCCTTCCTGGGCGTAGCTTTACATACGATATCCAATGAAATATAACAAAGGCATCATATGACCCTTATATTACGATGATCTTGGTAAATTTGTATTATAAGTTTTTGTTATGAACCAATAAGTTCAAAGGTAAATATGTAATTAAAACTTATTATTAATTTTTATTAAATACATAAATAAAACGTTTACCTTGAGTAGGATTTGAACCTACGACCTGTACTTTGCTAGAGTACCGCGCTAACCAACTTCGTCATCAATCGATGTAAATTTTGTCTTTATGTATGTAAAACTGATGTACATTCTAAATGTAATGGGGTTACAATCAAATTACTTATATTAATGGAATGTGAGCCTGCAATATCGCAAGGATTCACACATACCAAAGCAACTTGACTAATATGAAATTATTATATTTAAGCCCCCATCTTATACGATCTCGATTAGTAAGAATAGTTTTGCAACTCATCTTTTAAAACTCAAGACCAACACTTTTCAAGAGATTGACGACTAAAGTTCTGTAGATCATCATCACCATAAACAGCACAAAGGTCACCGTTAATCGTTGGTGGAATGTTTACAATGAAAAAATTGTGCACTTTACGTCGAATACTCCGGTTATATGTATGAAGACGATAATTGATTTGTATACCTTCTACTTTCGCGTGTTTTTCGGATTAGCTGCTGCTTCGGTTTGGACTTTCTTTTTGGTAACATAGATGCTATATTTTCAACAACGTAAAGCTTTACATTACTTCTTTAACAACCGCACTGCATTCACTATGACTGAGAAATGATTAAGTACGTCAATAATAAGGCATTTCACCTTACCCCTGAAATATTCTACCGTAAGTCGTTCGCAGAACCAGCTTGAAATTCCGCCCTCATGAAGAAGAAAGAATGAAAAAAAATGTTACAATTGTAACTTCAATCATAGAATTATAGAAAATACTGATGATTTTACCAAGCGTGCATATTAGATTTAGGCGTTCTGAAACGAATGACAATGAAAAACATAATGTAGTACGTTTTATGTCATTCTTAATTTTAATTTTAATTTCAACTACGTATGTTAAATTATAGTGCTGTGATAATTTAACATATAATTAAATTACCACATCACTATAATTTAACATAAATAGTTGAAATTAAAATTAAAATTAAGAATTACATAAAACGTACTACATTATGTTTTTCATTGTTAAATAACACTTGCACTTATTGGCAGCGCTATTTCTTTCTTAGATTTAACTGGATTACTTTAATAGATGTCATGTTTCTATGTGAATTTTTTTATCAATTTCAAATTAAAGTTTTTCACAAATTTACACTTACATCATAACATAAATTTTGTTAAATTTGTTCTTTGGTTATAACATTTTTCACCGTTAGCCTTGGACCGCTAGAGGGTGTTTTGATTTGTCATCTTCAAGGAAGTTTAACACTATTTAACTTATTAATAATCTAGTTATTCTTTACTAAAATTGTATTCCATAGTTGGCTTTATACGTTTATCAAACTGTTATATTAATAGCAGGCTTATGTTTGTGTTTGCAGTTTGTCGAATTTCACACAATTGTTTCAACATCTTTAACAATTTTTAAAGATAATATTACTACTAATGAAGATAACTGTAAGTATTATCGAAACGTTTCGATTGTATAACTTTAATATACAAATACACCATTTGATAACCCAAAAAATATAAGTATTTTAACATGTATAATAATGGTGAAAGTTTACATTTTTATCTAAGCTAGTTTGGAGGTTAAAAATAGAGACAGCATAAAAATAATACTAAGTTAATAAAATTTTTTATAAATGATAGGCCGCATTTTGATTAAGGAAAAATTACATATTAATTTCACATATAACTTTTGTGTAATATTTTATTTTTGTAAAAATATGGGCAAGAGAGACTACTTGTTGGAGCGGATTTGAAAATTTTATAGAAAATTAATTGAGTTCAAGTGTATTAGGGGATCTAAGTCTTATATAAATCATTAGATCAGAGTTTCACATTGGATTAGCAACTTATTCATAGATTTATGTTAATTAAAAAATTTAAATTAAATGTTTGGGTTTGGTGTGTTGGGTTTTGGTTGGTGGTGGTTGGTTTTGTTTTGGGGTTTTTTTGTTTTGGTTTTTGGTTGGTGGTTTTTTTTTTTTGGTTTTGGTTTTTTGGTTGGGTGGGTGTTTTGTTTGTTTTGGGTTTTTTTTTTTGTTTTTTTTGGTTGGTTTTGTTTTTGTTTTTGGGTTTGTTTGTGTTTGAGTTTGTGTTTTGTTTTTTTAAAATTTAAAGTTATTTTTGGTTGTGTTTTGGTTTGATTTTTTAATTAAAATTTTGTTTGGTGAAAGTTTTTTTTGTAGTTTGGGGTTTGGGTTTTGTTTAAAATTTTTTTGTGGGTTTTGTTGGTTTTTTTTTTTTTTGTTTTTTTTTTTGTTTGGGGGAGTATTGTTGGGGGTTTGTTTTTGTTTTGGTTGTGTTTGGGTTGTTTATTTTTGTGGTTTTTGGTTGTTTTATGTTTATGTTTTTTTTTAAAATTTTTTTTTTTTTTATTATTTTTTTAAAATTTTTTTTAATTTATTTTTGAATTATTGTTATTTTTAATTTTATTGTTAAGTTGTTTGGTTGTGTGAATTTGGTTTGAGGGAATTTTAAATTGTTTTGTTTTTTTTGTTTGTTTTTAAAGTTTTGTTGGGGTGAATTGTGGGTTGGTTGGGGTTTGAAAGTGGTGGTTTTTGGTTTTTTTTTTGTATTTTTTTTGTTTTTTTTTTTTTTTGGTTTGTTTTTTTGTTGTAATTTGGGGGGTTTGATGTTTTTTATTTATTGGTTTTGGGTGTGTTGGTGGTGTGTGAGGTTGGGGTTTTGGGTGTGTTTTATTTTTTTTTTTTTTTTTTTTTTTTTTTTGTGTGTGTGTGTGTGTGTGTGGTGTGTGTGTGGGTTTGTTTGTGTTTGTGTTGGATTTGTGTGTGGTTTGTGGAATTTTGGTTGTTGTGAGTGTGTGGGTGTGTGGGTGTGTGGGTGTGTGGGTGTGTGTGTGTGTGTGTGGTGTGTGGGTGTGTGGTGTGGGGTGTTGTGTGGTGGTGTGGGTGTGGTTGTGTGTGGTGTTGGGTTTGTGGGTGTGTGGTGTTGTGGGTTGTGGGTGGGGTGGTGTTGTGTGTGTTGTGTTGTGGTTTGTTGTTTTTTTGGTTTGTTGTGTTTGTTTGTGTTTGTGTGTGTGTGTGTGTGTGTGTGTGTGTGTGTGTGTGTGTGTGTGTGTGTGTGGTGTGGTGTGTGTGTGTGTGTGTGTGTGTGTGTGTGGTGTGTGTGTGTGTGTGTGTGTGTGTGTGTGTGTGTGTGTGTGTTGTGTTTGTGTGTGTTGGTGTGGTGTGGTGGTGTGTGTGGTGGTGGTGGTGGTGGTGGTGGTGGTGGTGTGGTGGTGGTGGTGGTGGTGGTGGTGGTGGTGGTGGTGGTGGTGGTGGTGGTGGTGGTGGTGGTGGTGGTGGTGGTGGTGGTGGTGGTGGTGTGTGTGTGTGTGTGTGTGTGTGTGTGTGTGTGTGTGTGTGTGTGTGGGTGGGTTTGGGTGGTGTGTGGTGGTTTGTGTGGTTGTGTTGGTGTGGTGGTTGTGTTTGGGTTGTGTGTTTTGTGTGTTTTGGGGTTGTTTTTGTGGGGTGTGTGGGTGTGGTGTGTGTGTGGGGTGTGTTGGTTTGTGTTGTGGTGTGGTTGTGTGTGTGTGTGTGTGTGGGGTTTGTGGGTGTGGGTGTGGTGTGTGTTTGGTGTGGGTGTGTGGTGTGGGTGTGTGTTGGGTGTGTGTGTGTGTGTGGGTATGTGTGTGTGTTGTGTGGTGTGTGTTGTGGGTTGTGTGGGTTTGTGGTGTGGTGTTGGTGTTTCTTTGTTGTTTTGGTGGGGTTGTGGTATATAAATTTGTGTTGTGGGTGGTGTTGTGGTTGTGCTGTTTTGTGTGTGTGTGTTTGTGTGTGTGAGGGTTTAAATGTGGGTGTTGGTTTTTGTGTGGTGTGTGTGGTGTGTGGTGGTGTGTTTTTTTTTTGGGCGTGTGGGGTGTGCGTATGTTGTGGTTGTGGGTGTGTGGTGTGTGTGTTAATGTCTTGTATATTGGGCGCGTGCCCTTTTGCGTTACGTGTGCCATGTTTGGGGATACGTATCCTTGTTGTGCGTGTGGTGGTGTGTCTAAGAAAGTTACATCAAAGGTTATATAACTTAGAGGGAGGAAATGGTAAACCGATTTTTTTGCCAAATTCGGTGCCCATGAAGCGTTTCCCATTTTTATTTATAATCTTAACAAACTTGTGTGATATTTTATAATGTGTAAATTGGGTAGGTCGGTATAAGTAAGGATTAAGGCTGTATATTATTCATTTCATATAAGTGAAAGTATCAATAAACTGGAAATAGCCGTTCTCGGACTGACGAATGTTATCCCAATGCATCCTTCATTTGGTGTAATAAGATATTCTTTCTTTGCCCTATACACATTTGGCCATGGCACCAGTAAAAAACATGCACTGAATGAACGATCTAGTTTGCTCAATAGTGATGGAAATTTACGTTTCCATAAACGTGTAAAGTTTGATGACGTTGAAAAAGTAATAGAAATTCATAACTTATTGATTGGCATATAGACCTTAAACATATCGATTTATTAATATCATTCTTTGCAATTTTTCATTATAAAGTTTCTTAGTACACACCCAAATAAATATAAAAATTAATTAAATAAGATTAAAAATGCTTACATTTATTATGCATATTTTATAGAAACGACTATTAAGTTCTACCTGATTTTTAAAAGGCCATCTAACATATATTATTATCGTTACAAATGTATTAGAAAAGAGATTACATAGTTATAAAAAAAAATTATTATTATTAAAATTATTTAATTTTTGTATGTTGGAAAGATCTTGTGTTGGCCACACCAGATATTATTTTACATACTTCCTGCCGTAATATTACATCATTTGTTGGTATATAAATATCGAAATTTATTTATCATATGCATTACCTAATTAAATGGATTTTAGTAATAAAGTATAAAAGTTGCCATTCGTTATGACTTTCATAAGAAGTTGGTGCACTTTCTACATTGTAAATTACACTAATAAACTCAATGGAAATGAACAAACTAAATATATTTGTTAATTATTACCACAAAACTTTCACCATGCTTACATATAAAAATGTATACATATAGTTAAAAAATCCCAAAAAAGATAAGTATTTTATTATGAGTGTTAATGGTGAAAGTTTACATTTTCATATATAATTAAAACATTTACCTTAAAGGTTATCGTTATTTATAGTCATGGTCAAGATCTAGGTCAGTACGCCAATGTGCTTTGATAAATTAATACATTTAAACATATTGTTTAGTTAATAAAAACGTCATGGTTTCTTAAAAACTTGTTCTGATCAGAAACTTAATTTAAAATCTATTGAATTCTGTCTATCATACCTAATGAACTTACTACCTGATTACCAAATACTATGCTCAATAAATTTACCTAACGGAAATTCATAATGGAGTAAACACACGTAGTAGGTGGTCTATAAAAACTTTACTATCAAATTATGTATTAACACGTATATCCTTCAAGAGCTACGCAAAAGTCCTAAAGAATTATGAAATTTACTGCAATCTTTTATTCAGCAATTTTTTTAAACGTGAATAGGTCTTGGTCTTAGTCGATACGTGACATTGTGTCCCTGATTTGCTTATTTTCATAAAGGACATTAAACTATTACTCGCTTTGCAGTAACTATTACCATTGACTATGTAATAATATCAAACCTGTACCTGTATGAGAACCAATCAGTTCTCCAATTTTCAAAAATGTACCTACAAATGATGTGTCGGTTAAACAATTTTAATAAGCTGTCATAATAACAGTGTTCCAATTCTATTGCCAAAATAAAAGCAAGCTTTATTGTTAAATCCACTAAGGGAAATATAGAGCGAAATGTTTAATTTAAAGGATACCTGTAATGTTAGTTTGCTTTAACTACACCGAAAGGGAAAAAGAGTTTAATCCAGAACTCACTACACAAAACGGCAGTAATGGTCATCACGATAATTAGCACTGTTTAAATGAAATTTCACTGTGGAATGATGCTTAAATTATTTGCGAGGCTTTTACCATGTAAATAAACGGTTGAGGTCATAACAAAATCAGCTTGGTTTTTTGACAGGTATAGGAAAATAGTCATATTTATCACAAAATATTTTTCGAAAATAATGCCGTAGTGGTTCATTTATTCTATTTTATCTTTGTATTAAAGGGTGCAGAAGTTATTAATTTGTTGATTAAAAATAAATAATCCAATCATTTTAACAAGTAGGAGGTGAGTTGGCAATAAAAAGTATGGCATGCTAAAACATTATTTGATTTATAACACATGACAAAGAAAAGTGCCTTGAGGTTAATGAAGACTAAATTGGTTTCTGTTCAACTGTAACATGTTTGAAGCGTTCACGGATTAGAGGATTAGAGGACTAAAAGACACTGCACTTTGCATAATATATCCATCTAGGGAACGAACCTGTTCTGCTCATCAGTCGCAGAGCACCGGTTAGATACAACGTGGCACGTCAAAAATGTCACTTCGTAACCATATCTAATTTTTTTTTATTTTACCAACTAACTTTTAATCGATGACTTTCCATAAACTTTAATAATTGCGAAACTACTTACTGCGATATTCTTCACATTCGGTTCCTCTTTTTCACTCTCACACAGAAAATTATCATCTGACGAAATGTCTTTGTATTCAACCTCCCTTTCTTTATTACTATTAAAGGGTACACATTTCTTTTGCGGGATTCGTGCTTTTTGGGTTAAGCTGACGATTGATTTTTTCTTCAATTTCGTTTTTCTCTGGCGAGCTTGTGCGATAATGAATTTTCCCCGTTTTCTCCCTTTTGGGTTGTTTTTCCTTTCTTGGGCTTTCGATAGGGGGATATTTGCGAAGGTGTTACAAGAATGAACTGCGCTGATGTTGATGGTATGTCAAAATCTGCAGTGACATGAATATTACTTGTTTTGCCTATAGTAGCTTCTGAAGGAGCCAGAGTAGGTCGATCGGGGAGATATGATGATAAAAAATTTCGTCATTAAAAACGAATGGAACTATTCCTAAGCATTGAAAACCGGACTTAATATTAACTGGATTAGCAACCCTGTCTCATGCTTGTAATCCTATAATGGGCAAATTATAAATCGTAATTGTTTCATCGGGATGCTGGATCAACCAGGCATTCACAACATTGTTGCAGAATGTCTTTAAAGGCCTAAAAGCTGTTCTGTCGAGCTGTTATAGTTTATTCGATGTATTCGAAGGTAATTTCAAGATAACAATAGCATTGCTTTGGCAATAATCGATAGCTACCAGTGATAGGTGAGATTCGTTATTTTCTATGATGCATTCAATAGAACATCTATTATTCTTTACTACGAGGGAAGATCCACACTGGGTGTAAGAAGTACCAACTGCACACATGATGCATACTTGAGTAACTAATTCACTTCTTTGGCGTGATGCGATTTGTCGAAGGTGGTGCTTCTCTTTTATACCAAACACTTTCAGTATCTTCTGTACCGTCATTATGCCAGTCTGAAATATAAAAACACTTTGTATTTAGAATCATCAACATTATAAATTTGCTATTTGATTTTAGGTTATTTTTTACAGCATAATCGAATGCTATTCTCCTGGTAGCTTAAGGAGTTAGTCCATAAAACATTTTCGAGCAGTTTGTTAACTATCTTTTTAATAAAATCTTCATTTCGTTGGGATTTTTTGAAATTGGAAAAAACTCGATATTTTCAATCCTTTTGTCTCGAGCTATTCCCAGATAATTGCATAACAACGAATTTTTATAGTATGTTTTCAAGCGCTCATGCAAATAGTTATCTCATTATTAGAACATCAGTGACAACTGCTCTCATATCACCAGAACCATACATTCATTTTTATTTCTAAAATTAAATAAAACTTATACGTTAGAAAATACCTACAAAACATCAATGAAATAGTTACTGGAAATGAAATGAGGAGACTATGTACTGTCCTGGGTTACATCACCAGGGAGAGTTTTCTCAGTCCAGAGTTTTCTCAGTAGCACATTTTGTAAATAAATTACAATAACGACAAATCTAACCTGTATTACAGATTTTTGTAATATCAAACGAAAGAAGATTCTCTGAATAATGGCATGAGGTTAATTTCATGTAGATCAGATAATGATACATACTTCTGAAGTAAAATAGGTTCTCTTTTGCCAAGTTTTGTTGTAATTTTCACTAATGTTTCTGCACATCTATTTCACAACTTAAATTTTTTAAGCTCTTTTTTGCAAGATAATTTGCAAAATAGGTAATAGAACATTCTTCTAATGTTATAATTCTGCGAAAGGATTTAAATTGTTCAAGTAATAAAACGTCCCAATCTGGCTCAAAGTTAGAGGTAAGTGCTGGATTCATTAATGAATTTATTGCATGGCTACGGAAAGCAATCTCAGAAACTTGGTGGTTGGATTCTCATTATAACCTCCTTTTTTATATTATATATATATATATATATATATATATATATATATATATATATATATATTATTTAAAGATTAACTCAGTGGGACTTGAACCCACGACCTCTACTTTGCTAGAGTGGGGCTCTTCCATCTGAGATATCGAGGAGGCAAGTCACAATCAATTCAAACTTGAACTGTATGTACTTCCCTAGTTACGATGTATTATAATTATTATACACAGAATGAAGGATCACAGTCAACTTTTTGTGAATGTCATGTGAGCCCGCAATTCGCTAAGCTTTCTCACATGACAACACGTGACTGATTATTAATTTTTATTTGCTGTATGCAACTGTAATAGATAACTATAGAAATTGCTTTAGTGAACGAACAGAAGTTCAATTTAATAATCATTAATTGTATTTTATTTAAAATTAACTTTTAAAGTACATACAGTAAAAGATTAACTCGAGTGGGACTTGAACCCACGACCTCCACTTTGCTAGAGTGGGGCTCCACCATCTGAGCTATCGAGGAGGCAAGTCACAATCGATTCAAACTTGAACTGTATGTACTTCCCTAGTTACGATGTATTATAATTATTATACACAGAATGAAGGATCACAGTCAACTTTTTTTGAATGTCATACAATTAATGATTATTAAATTGAACTTCTGTTCGTTCACTAAACCAATTTCTATAGTTACCTATTACAGTTGCATACAGCAAATAAAAATTAACAATCAGTCACGTGTTGTCATGTGAGAAAGCTTAGCGAATTGCGGGCTCACATGACATTCACAAAAAGTTGACTGTGATCCTTCATTCTGTGTATAATAATTATAATACATCGTAACTAGGGAAGTACATACAGTTCAAGTTTGAATCGATTGTGACTTGCCTCCTCGATATCTCAGATGGAAGAGCCCCACTCTAGCAAAGTGGTGGTCGTGGGTTCAAGTCCCACTCGAGTTAATCTTTTACTGTATGTACTTTAAAAGTTAATTTTAAATAAAATACAATTAATGATTGTTACATTGAACTTCTGTTCGTTCACTAAACCAATTTCTATATATATATATATATATATATATATATATATATATATATATATATACATACAGGTGTCTCTACAAGGTGCGGAAATAATGCTACCACAAATTCCTGAGGCTAAAATATGATGATCTAACCCGACTTACCTCGATCCAAAAGTGGTTGATTTCGGAGATACAGAGTGTCAAAGGTTCAATTTGGATTTAGTGTTTAATAAATAATTTTTGTAATAATTGTTGTATTGTCACAATATTTGGCTAGGGAGGGTTTTTGCGGGGTGGAAAATTAAAATCTGCTCTCATTTTTCAATGTGAAATTTAGAGGGCGCCACCTACGGTACTTTGCATACATTTAAAACAAAATAACTTTTTTGAGTCAGAACTTTTAAATAAAAATTCTTCTGCTCCAACGTCTGTCAACTAAAAAATGTATACCTGGTAAGAGTTGATTTGAGCGACCGTTTCTGAGACATCTGGATTTAAAAAATTCATTTCGTGTATGCCCACAATTCAACACAATATGAAGAGAAGGTGTTTTAATAAAATAACTGATACTAAACAGCGCTGTCAAATCGAATCTAAAAAAATTGTAATACTTAACAAGTCAACCATACATTTTGATCATAATAGCATGATAGGTGAAGTTCGTGAAATTCGTGAAAGGCCTTTCATTGTGAACTGTGATCTTCTGTTGATTCTCTTGGTGCATTGTTGCTTTTTTGTCGGTGTTTATGATTGCGGGTAGTACTGGAATATCGTGAAAGACAATTAGCAAGTGTCGGTGAATTATCAAACAATTTGCAAATTTATTTTCGTCATGGCCGTACAGTATACCAACGAAAAAATGACCGATATGATATTGGTTTTTGGATATTGGCAAGGAAATGGTTTAGAATCTTGCAAGGTATACAGTGAAATGTTCCTCAATCGAAAATTACCAAACCATAAAAGCTTTGCGGCAGTTGAAAGACGTCTTCGTAAACCGGGTAGGTTTGCACATATTTCTATTAATTATGGTCGTGCACATACGGTAAGAACTCCGGAGGTTGAGGAATATATTATAAATCGGATTCAAGAAGATTGGGCTTACAGCTAGAGTTAAGCAAAAATACTGTTAGTAGGGTAACCAGAGAACAACTACTGCTTCCATTTCATGTTCAAAGGTACAAGATCTTTTAGCCCATTTGAAGCACGCCTTGGTTTCTGCCAGTTTATCCAAGAACAAATAAATCAAGGTAGAAACTTTACACGAAAGATTTGATTCACAGATGAAGACACTTTCACGTGGAGTGGCATAATTAGCTTGCACAATGAACATGTGTATGCTGAAGAAAATCCTCATGGAACGAAAGCTACCCATTATCAGCATGAGTTTAAGATCAATGTGTGGACAGGAATCATTGACACTATCATAATTGATCATGTCATTTTACCACCTCGTCTAAATGGCGCGAATTATTTGGGCCATCTAAAAACAAATTACCAGACTTATTAGATCCCCTACCCCTGCAACTTCGAAGGGAAATGTGTTTTATGCATGACGGTGCCCCTCCACATTTTACGTTAAACGTACGTAATTATTTGAACGAACAGTATCCAAATAGATAGATAGGTAGAGGCAATGATGCACCCGAAAATTGTTCAGCTCGATCCCCTGGCATGACCCCGATGGATTACTTCTTGTGGAGAAAACTGAAAACCGTTGTGTATTCTACGCCAGTACATACAGAAGATGAATTAAGGAGACGTATTCAAAATAGTATTGACGCTTTGAGACATGATGACGAAATGCTCCAAAGAGACCAATTTAATTGTTTACGACGTATTGATCTTTGTACAGACGAAAATGGAGTAAAAGTCTGTCCACAAGACTCGACAATTAAATTACGGTTCTTCTTCCATCATATTTTTAAATGAATTGCAAAAATCTAATCTGCGGTCAAAATCAGCTTCCACCAGCTTGGTGTAAAGCGATATGGTACGGATGTTAGTTAAAAACACTTAAATTATTTTCGTATTACTGACCCCTAAATCATTCGGTATTGTTCTCACACTTAAATGTGGATCCGCTTCTATATACACAAGAACACATATAACTGAATCTTCAGTTCGGACAGGTTGTTGTTGAAGGTTTGGGATGAACATTGCCAATTTGCCTAAGACGACTTGCCTAACGCTTAAACACTGTCTTGTTATAATGTTGCCTTTCAGGGAATATTGTCGCATATTGCCTAGGAGCAATGCAGGCGTTTTCAAAACATTGAAAATAAACGGTGAGCACGTCGTAATCCTCTGCGGTAGAATATGACATTTTTGAAAACAACAAAACGACAAAAACAGGCAATAAGTAAAATTCAAAACAATTTTAGACGAACATATTAAAAGTAGGTGTCAATAATCAACAACAGATAACTAAATACATCTGTTTTATTGTAGAGAATCCATTGTTTTTGCAAAGCATTCTAGATGAAAACGTTGCACTACAGCCGTTGTTTTTTTATTTAAAAAGTATATGTAACGTCAAAGATGGTTAAATTTAAAGCCACTAAACTGAAAAAGTAAAGATTTTAATAATTTTTATATTCTTTTGTACATAAATCCGATTTTTTATTAGTTACGAGAAAGTTAAAAAAAGATATGTGTAGGTAATAAAATAATGATTAAAATTAGAGATATATTTTCAACAAATTTTTTTACTAATTTCAGATATTTCCTGACTATAATAAAATAATGGTATGGTTACATTAAAAAATTTCGAGAAAAATCGAAAAAACTGCTAAATATTTAAAAAACGTTCTCTAGCGGTGGCTTTAAAAGCAAAATATTATAAATTTTTACAGTATTGTACTTAAAAAACCTTTTTTTGACAATTGACAATATTCTATAAATTTCGATTTGATGAAACTAAAATTATAGCGTAATTAATCAGATGACTTTCCCTCTCTCCTCCCGCCCTTATTTTGCTAGAGAACTGCAGTTCTCTGGCAAAGAACAGATCGTGGGTTCAAATCCCACTCGAGGAATTCTTTTTGTGTGTGCATTTTTAAACTTAAATTACATACAATTTATATATATATATATATATATATATATATATATATATATATATATATATATATATATATATATATTTAACCTCAGTGAAAGACCGAACAATTTTAATTTTATAATACTTTCGGACTTTCACCGATATTTTCGACAAACACAAACGAGCTTGATGGTCGAAAACGACAGGTCTTAACATGTCTCTGCCATTGTCGAGCACCAGCCGAAGGTCGTTGGTGTTTTAGGTTGATAAGATAATAAGGTAAGATTCTAGAAGTTAATTACATACATTTTCTTGTCTTTTTAGATTATATGATTAATTTTTTTATACTATTCTTTTTTGTTTCGTGATTTAAATGAATATATATATATATATATATATATATATATATATATATATATATATATATATATATATATATATATATATATATATATATATATATATATATATATATATATATATATATAATGACCGTTTATTGGGTAAAATATACGAGGTATCGGAAAAAGTTAAATACGAAAGTTTTAAGGTTTTAAATGCCAATAACAATTTCAAGTTTACAGGGTCGGTCATAAAGTCGTCGCACATCAAAGTTGATTTTTAATGGAACTCCTGTATGTTACTGGATATTTCAATTTTCCTTCAATTCTAAGCTAAAATTGTAAACACATAATGTACCTAAATTCAACCGTTTCGGAGTTATTGACTTTGGATTTTGAAATGTTACAACGAAAGTCATTAAATTTCAGCCTCGATTTAATTTAAGCTGTAAATGTTAACTTGACAACGAATGTCAAATTATTATTATAAGTATCACATTGTTCCCCCAAAATGGCATCTTTAAATGAAACCGAACGCATCGAAATTTTGAGTAAGATTGGTTATGTTGATAAAATGCGAAACTTTACAGAAGTAGTGAATTTATTTAACGAATTGCATCCCGACCAGGGTGAATGTCCAAGTCTATAGTTTCAAGAACTTTGAGTCGTTTGCGGGAGACTGGCAGTGTCAAAGATAGACCTAAAGTCGGAACGCCAGTAACAGTGACAAACGAAGAGAATTCTTTGGATGTAATATTGGATGTCGTAGAAAACTTCAACACAATAATTGCCATTAAATCTCAACACGAGTCGATATTCAATTCAAAAGGTTGCCAAGCGAAAAATATTTCGTCCCTTTAAAATCCATCTACTACAAGAATTAGGTGAAGACGAGTTCTGCAAAGTTTTCTGACGAATCTACTTTGAGCGCCTTATAAAATAGCGCTGCAGGACCAAATTTTACAATTTTATTAATAACTGCTCTTTTTTGAAATACATAGTTTTCAAAAACTATGCCTATGTCAGTACTTTATTTCTATGCAGTATACAAAATCAAGGATGCATACCACTCGTACCCATAAATTTTATGTCAGGCAATGATTGGAAGGGTAAACTGTATTTGACATTCGTTGTCAAGTTAACATTTACAGGTGAGATTCAATCGAGGCTTAAATTTAATGATTTTCGTTGTAACTTGTGTATTTTTTGTTTGTGTTATTTTTATTTTGTGTGTTTGTTTTTGTTTTTATTTTTTTGTTTTATTTTTTTATATTTTATGTTTTTGTTGTGTGTGTTTTTGTGTGTTGTTATTTTTTATATTTTATTTGTTTGTGTTATATATATATATTTATTTTATATTTATATTTATATATATTTATTTTTGTGTTTGTGTTTATATTATTTTTTTTGTGTGTTTTTTTTTTATTTTATTTTTTTTTTTTTTTGTTTTTTTTTTTTTTTGTGTGTGTGTTTTTTTTTTGTGTTTTTTTGTGTTTTTTTTTTTTTGTTGTTATATTATATTATTATTTTTTATTATTATTATATTTATATTGTTATATTATTATTATTTGTGTGTTTGTGTGTGTGTGTGTGTGTTGTATTTTTGTATTATATTTATTATTTTATTTATTGTTGTGTGTTTTTTTGTTTTTTTTATATATTTTTTTTTTTTTTTTATTTTTTTTTTTTTTTTTTTTTTTTTTTTTTTATTTTTTTTTTTTTTTTTTTTTTTTTTTTTTTTTAATTTTTTTATATTTTTTTTTTGTATTTTTGTATATTAATAATATATATTATTATATTTATTATTTGTTTTTTGTTTATTAATATTGTTTTTTGTGTTGTTTTGTTTGTTTTTTTTTTTTTTGTTGTGTGTGTTTGTGTGTGTGTGTTTGTTTTTTTTTTTTGTTTTTTTTTTTTTTTTTTTTTTTTTTTTTTATTTTTTTTTTTTTTTTTTTTTTTTTTTATTTTTTTTTTTTTTTTTTTTTTTTTTTTTTTTTTTTTTTTTTTTTGTTTTTTTTTTTTTATTTTTTTTTTTTTTTTTTTTTTTTATTTTTTTTTATATTTTTTTTTTAATTTTTTTTTTTTTTTTTTTTTTTTTTTTATTTTTTTTTTTTTTTTTTGTTTGTTTTTGTTTTTTTGTGTTTTTTATTATTTAAAAATATTAATTTTTTTTTTATTAAATTATAGGTTGGTTTTTTTTGGGGGGAATTTAATAAATAATTAAAATTGTTTATAAATAATAAATTTAGTTTTATTTTTTGAAATAAACAAAAAAAGAAAAGGTAACATTTGATGTTTGCCTATACTAACTAATTTTTTAACATTCGTCTTATTACTAGGGTGCTAACGTAACATTTATATTTGTAAAGAAAATTTGTACAATTAAGTAAAAGCAGGTCTTCCTACATGTATACATATTTCATTTCATTATATCACAATGTTGTGTGCAAGAATGCATTTCTATGCACCTCTAATGAAAGAGAAAGTAGTAATAATTAATTAATTTGGTTAGTATCAAATTATCAATAAATGTTAATTATGCAAAATGTCAATTAGCAACCTACCAAAATACTTTTACTTTTATGTTACGATTGATACAATTGAAACCATTATAGTGAAAGTGAGAGTGAAAGTAAACTTAAAATGTTCGTATGCAGAACATCAGAGAAGAACGTCTACTATTTAAATTAATACTATATTTCTAATAACGGGCACACAAAAAGTAGAGGCGAAATAGTTCAAGGGTATCCTACATTTATCTAACTTTTAATAATCCACAAATCAAACATTTTGAATAAGTTCAATTGGTAATACACATAGATTCCACTAATGCACTTGATAATTGATTAGAATTGTTTTTTATGTAAAGAGATGTACTTGAACTGGTTTCATTTCATATTAAATTTTAATTGTTTTTGTGTCAATTACACAAATTTCAATTAAACTTGATTAATTATATTTTATCAATCTAAAATAAATTTGATCATAGATAGAAGAGTAAATGTGTACTTGTTTGACGTCATTAAAATATTGGTTTTCCCAGTTTAGCGTGAAAATAATTTGCAGAGTATAAAAAATAAGCAACTCGTTCCAGATTTGCCAAAATTGTCGCACTGTAAATGTCAAGATGAAATTCAATAAAAGATACCCACGCTGACTTTATGACCCATCTGATGTCATCATATTTGACATCAAGTTTTTGTGCATGAGAAGACAGGTATTACCATTCAATCTTCTGTGGGTGTTATCCATGTTATATACCAATTTTATATAAAATGCTTAAAAAAATTATATTTTTGCATATATTGATACAAATATTTAAGATTATCTTTGAACTTTAGAATAATGAAAAATAAATAAATTTTAGATAACACTTTTTGAGATCATAAACTTTCTGGACTGAAATAATATAGAAATTATTTTCCCAAGAATACAATAACACTTTTTGTGATTTTCTAGGTTATCCTCATAAATGTAATTCTTTATTACTTCCTTGTGCAACAATAGCAAACCATAACAACAATATTTTTTATACATATTCTTAGTTTTAAACAATGTAAAATATGTCTTTTTTAATTTTCAGAAAACCTTACTGGACAGTATTCATAATGAAGATAATAGTTTTAAAGGCGATGGATATACAAGTATGTCAATTATTTATGCAGTTTTTGCATTATGTAATTGGTTGGCACCGTCCGTTATAAGTTTAGGAGGTCCAAAAGTTGCCATGTTTTATGGTGCCATAACTTATCTGTAAGTATGGTTTTGCAAAATATGTGTGGGTAACGGTGCAGTATAAAGTCATATTCAATCGAGATTATTACACTTTCAGTAATTGCAACATCTTACATAATTTGAGGTTATTCTGTTTTTTGTCTCCTACATAATTTACTTTAAAAGTCAACAACAATAATTAATTAGCAATTAATTCATTATAAAAACGAGTAAAAATTTATTTTCCTGATTTCAACGTTTCTAATTGCGAATTTTGTTAGGGAACTTAAATAATACTTTTTTGCAGTACCTATTATGTATAAATTGGCATATTAATAGAAGTCCAGTGTACGAATACAAAATAATACCCGGTCAGGATGTTTACTAAAACGGAGAAAACCCAACTAGACAAAACAATAAGCGGTCCTGCACACAGAACAAGAAGACTGGAATCGGGTCTTCACTACCACCAGTAATTAATAAACGATTTAATAATGTTGATTATGTAAAGAACACCAACAGTGGAGATTATCTTTATATTCCTTATTATTTTATTGAACAGAGAAATTAGAAGGCCCAAAATGGATCTCGGCATCACTGCAGTAGTATAGCTATGCCTTACAGGCTAAATATTCACTAGACCATCCAGCCCATAAAGGCAATTTGTGCCACGGCATAGCTCAGTGGTGTGGGCGGTGTTCTTACTGAAAGATGCAAAACGGAATTCGTAGCAACTCCAAACGGTAGTTCGATACAACTTCGATATTCATAACTAGTTCCATAAATTCTGTTCGGGTCCCAAAAAGGGTAATCTAGTACTACATTCCTTAGACTGACCATAATTATTCATTATTTTAATTGGTTTTTAATTATGAATTAGCCAAAAAATTAAAATTTTCTACTTACGCGCATTCATGAACCCAAACTCAAAAAACGTCGGGAAAGATTGCCGTGTCAGCAGCCCGCTTCTACTCGAATTCTTATCTGAAAAATTTGATATATGGTAAATTGGAATTTTCATGAAAATTAGCCTTTAATGCTATACATTTAAAGTCAATTTCTTTATTTAAAAAAAATTCAAGATGTTCGGTACTAACAAATAATGTATAAATTCAAAATTTATCGGCAAATCTTGATAAAATCATGGGTATATGATACATTTCTTTATTCTTAATTTACATGTATAAGAGAGAAACAAGACAGAGAATTACAATAAGTGAGAGAGAGAGAGAATCTGTCAAAGCCTCGCTCTTTTTTGCGGGAACTCCAGTTTATGCAACGTAAACTTTTCAAGGTCGCATCTCGTTGACCCCTAGTGTCATATTACAATTCTTGGAAATACAAAAATATAACCAGTTCTTGAAAACTCCAAAATTTATTCACCTTTAAAAGTGGGTCCAGGATGAGAAAGACATGAGGATTCTTAAAAATCTAAAAATAGATCTAGTTCCCAGAAACAAGTGGTCTTAGCGCAAAGTTCATTGACCTTTTCAAGGTCATTGACTTAAGCCAAAGTTCCTTGAACTGTAATCGGATGTGACGTTTCATTGTCCAGTGTCAAGGTTATTTCCAGAGTGCTTTATACAGTTCACAATAATAATAAGTAATCCGAAATCAAATTAACAGGTTGAAACCTGTTATTGCTCAAGGTCATAATTCCAGCAAAATGTACCATTTATAAATTGTGAAAAATGAGTATGTTAACACATTGATTCAATATTTCTAAAAAATGGATAATCCAGTTGTAACTGGTTTTTGCGCGTGTATATCATGTGAAATTTTGTAATCGCACATCAATAACTTCCACAGCATCGAACTTCGAACTCGAACATCGAACTCTTCTGATAATTTAGTCTAAAGCAAGTAGTAGTAAAACATTTCTGGAATGATCAAAACTCAAAAGTTTACTGTAATATAAACAACTCATTGCTGCAATCACAATATGAATAACGATAATTTGAGATGGTAGTATTGTTTATGCTCACAAAAATGTGATAATAAACAAATGGAAGCTTGTCTACTATACCCAAATGTGTTTTTGATGATTGTAAAAATCCCCAAATGAATACCGAATTAATGTAATATAAATAGGATACAGTACATTTCTTAAGCTTACACCAGTCCTTCGAATCAGATGTGGTCAATCTGGTAATGTAGTTTTGGAAATTAAACATTGGTAGGAAATTAGAAGATGCAACCATATGTGGAGATTCAATTTTCCAGCTCTCGTGAAGTCAAAAATCAAACCTATTGGTCCAAAGTCAACGAAGATATAGTTTATGACCAACAACACGAATCACTTTCATCTAATCTACGTGTAAATTACAATTAGAAAATTACTCAAGATTCGTATAAAATTCTGAAAACTGTAATACTGTATGCGCGAAAATATACAGTACTGGAAAACTATATTACTGTTATTGTTATGATTTAGTTATATGATATGTAAATGTTCAAAATTTTAATTTTAAAATTTATAACGATCACCAGATTTTGAAACATATTCTGGAACATAGGTTTTCAGAGTCCTAAAAACGAGACGATCTTCTGACGTAATGCAGGCACAGTTTCAATAATTTTAACATTTAAATAAATCATGGTGTAGATCGGGGAAATGTGAAGGGTGGGGAACTCAGTTAAAAATGATTCGTCCTGGAAAGGCCCAAAAATTGTAAATATTCAATCCTGACATGCCTATTTGTCCCAATCGTTGTCCAACCTGTATTCGGTACGGAAATCCACCGTCTTTAAACAATCCAATGACGTTTGCTGATGTTTAATTTCAGGGATGTTCGGAATACTTTTTGGTGACTGCAACACCTGTTGAGGACACGCCCGATTTCATTTTGGAACACAGTTACGGGCCTACCCTTTATTGACACAATACCTACCCGTATGACGAAAATTTTAACCATGACAGTATAACTGTGTTGATTGGTGCCGGCTTATTAAAGTGTTCACGATATTGTTCCTCCACAACATTATACTCGGCCCGCATTGATAACCATTTCCGTAAGAGCGAAAATAATATTCTACTATGAACACTTTTTCCTCCGCCGCGAGACCCATTGTCACTTTCAACCACGGAGCACAACGTTGGTTACGCAACTAGTAATACAAAATGGTGATGCAACAACACACAGACGCACAGGCAAGTGCATGCGGGCTGCGCGAAATCCAGTGCTGTATATTTTGGCGCATACCGTAATAGAAAGCCACAGTTGCTGTTCTTCCAATTTCAACATTCATAACAATAAATCATTTATTTAATTATCGGTTAGAATTCTTAGAATAATATAACTTATTCATGTTCTCAGTTGTAATCGATTTCGAAAAATCAAATTCTGTGAGGATGATATTTATAAAGATACAGAACATGTTCTAAATGTGAAATATAACATCAATTCACATAACATACTGTGTTTAAAAATTCTAATAATACCATATAATATACAGTTTTGTTAATATTTTAATTGGTTTAAAGTATAATTGCTTTATATATAGATAAACAAATTTAGCTTAGAAACGAACGAGTGCAAGCGGTTTAATCAATTCGTTAATTAGTAAACTTTCGAGTAAACAATATTGCGATCTTGGTGCAATAGAGAGAGATAAACGACTAGTACACGGTGATCTTCATTAAAATGGCCAATTTAAACACCACGGTATAATTTACAGAGGTTACCATGACTTAGGTGAATAATAATTCTAAACATAGATATAATATATAACATTTTGTATAAATTTTATTTTTCTAAAGGTGCTACCAGAGCCAGTGTAAAATAAGTCTCCATACAATGTTATAAGTTGGCAATATTTGACGGACAGGAGGACGGGTGGACAAATGGACGGACAGACGGAGGGACGAACGGACAAACGCACGAACGGACGAACAGAACGACGGACGATAAAACGGACAAATTAGGGACGAAAAGAACAAACGAACCCGGGGGCGGCACGGACAGAAAGACAGGAGAACAGAAAAGACAGACGAAAAATAATAGAGACGGACAATAAAATAATTTATAAAATGTATAAATGAAAAAGGTGTTCAAATTTTACAAGCAGATATTATGTTGAGTTTGCCTAATTACCAAAAAGTGGTTTACCCAGACAGTAATTTTATTTACTGATCTAAACCAATTATATCATATGTAAGTGAATATACAGATTTGGATAAAAAATCTAAGAATTTGTTTCTTAAAATTGGTTTTACTATACTGCAGATGGCTATTTTGAAAGCTATTTTAAGATTATAAATTGTTTATCGAATTATTATTGTATTGTATTTTATTTGGAAAGGAATAGATAATCATTTTTAACGTTTAATTAATAAAGTTAAATAAATATAAGGTAAATTATATGGGTATAAAAATAATAAGGATATTATTAAAAACTTCACGTTTTGATAGAAATAATTAAAAAAAATATATTTTTGTTATGTGTATGGGTTTTTATGTTGTTTGTGTGTATGTGTTGTACATTTATTGTATGTGTTGTGTATGTGTATGTTGTTGTATGTGTATGTGTATGTGTATTGTGTATGTGTTATGTATGTGTATGTATATGTGTTATGTTGTATGTGTATTGTATGTGTATGTGTGTGTTGTGTGTGTATGTGTTTTTTGTATGGTATTTTATGGGTGTATGTATGTGTTGTGTATTGTAATGTTATTTATGTTTAATGTTGTATTGGTTTATGTTATGTTGTATTTATTGTGTTGTATTGTATTTATTGTATGTGTATGTTATTGATTGTTGTTATTTTGTATGTGTTTTATTTTATGTTTGTATTTGTATTTATTTATTGTTATTTATTTTTTTTATTTTTTATTGTTTTGTTTGTGTGTTGTTTTATTTATGTTGTGTGTGTGTATGTGTTTTATTTTTATGTTTATTGTTTGTGTTTTTATTGTATTGTATTTATGTTATTTATTGTTATTGTATTGTATTTATTGTTTGTATTGTTGTGTATTGTATGTGTATTGTATTTGTTTATTTATGTGTATTGTATGTGTGTTTTTATGTGTATTTATGTTATTGTATTGTATGTGTATGTTTGTTTGTTGTGTTGTGTTTAATTTTGTGTTTATGTGTTATGTTGTGTT
>JARFJB010002176.1:10870000-11110000 GCA_036346205.1 Vesta saturnalis | reverse complement strand
TGTATTTGTATTTATTTTGTATTATTTATTTTTTTATTTATTTATTTATTTATTTATGTGTATTTTTATTTTATTTATTTATGTATTTTTTTTTGTTTTTGTTTTTTGTATTTATTTTGTTTTTTTGTTGTGTTTATTGTTGTGTGTGTGTTGTGTTGTGTATGTTGTTGTATTGTATGTGTATTGTATTGTATTTATGTGTTGTTGTTTTGTTGTGTTTTGTTTTTTTTTTGTTGTGTGTTGTTTTTTTTTTTTTTTTATTTATTTTGTTGTTGTGTTGTGTTTTGTGTTGTTTTATTGTATTTTTTATTTATTGTTATTGTATTTATTTTTATGTTTTATGTTTATTATTATTTATTGTGTGTATTTATGTTTATGTTATGTTATTTATTTTTATTGGTTTTTTATTTTGTGTTGTATATTATTTTTTTTGTTTTGTGTATTTATGTGTATTGTTATTTGTGTTGTGTGTTTTGTTGTTTGTTTGTTTTTTTTTTTGTTTATTTTTTATTTTTTTTTTTATTTTTTTATTTTTTGTTATTTATTTTATTTATTTATTATTTTTGTATTTTTATGTATTTTTTGTATTTTTTATTTATTTTTATTTATTGTATTTTTGTATTATGTTATTTATTTATTTGTATTTATTTAATTGTATTGTATTATGTATATGTGTATTATTGTATTGTATGTTTTGTATGTGTATTGGTATTGTGTTATGTATGTGTATTGTGTATTATTTATTATGTGTATGTGTATGTTTATGTTATGTATTTATTGTATTGTATTGTATATTTATGTATTATTTAATTATTTGTTTTGTTATATTGTGTTTTATTTATTATTTTTATTTATTTGTTTATTTTTATTTTGTTTTTTTGTGTTTTATGTTGTGTATTGTATTGTATTTTTTTTATTATTTTTTATTTATTTATTTAATTATTATTTTTATATTATTGTATTTATTTATTGTATTTTTTATTTATTTTTTATGTGTTTTATGTATTATTTAATTTATTTATTTATGTTATTTATTTTGTTTATTTTTATTTATTTATTTTTATTTATGTGTATTTATTTATTTATTGTATTTATGTTATTTTTTTATTTGTATTTGTATTTATTATTTATTTTGTATTGTATTGTTGTATTGTATTTGTTTTTGTTTATTGTTTTTTTGTTGTTTTGTGTATTTATGTTTTATTATTTATTTATTTATTATTTGTGTATGTGTTGTTGTGTATGTATTTTTTATTGTATTTTGTGTGTTGTTTGTGTTTTGTATTTTATTTATTGTATTGTATTATTTATGTTATGTTATGTATTTATTTATATTATGTTATTTATGTTATTGTATTTATGTATTATTAATTTATTGTATTGTTTATTTATTGTAATTTATGTGTATTTATTTTTTATATTTATTTTTGTATATGTTGTATTTTTTATTTATTTATTTATTTGTATGTTTTTGTGTATGTGTATGTTTTATGTTGTTTGTGTTGTTTGTTTTTATGTTTGTGTGTTTGTTGTTATGTGTGTGTTTTTGTATGTTAATGTTATTGTATGTTTTATTTGTATTTATGTGTTGTTATGTTTTTTGTTGTGGTTATGTTATTTGTATTGTTGTGTGTTGTATTTATTGTATTATGTGTTGTTGTATATGTGTATGTATGTATATATGTATGTGTATTGTGTATTTATTTATTGTATTATTTATTTATTTTTGTATTTTGTATGTGTATGTTATGTGTGTGTATGTGTATGTATGTGTATTTATGTATTTATTGTAATGTGTTAATTATATGTGTATTGTTAGTATGTGTATTATTATGTGTTATGTTGTGTGTATTTATTGTGTATTTTTTTTTTTTTGTATTTTTTTTTTTTATTGTGGTGTATGTATTATTGTTTGTTTTTGTTTTATTTTTTTTTATTTTGTTTTTGTTTTTGTTATGTTTGTTATTTTTTTTGTGTTGTTTGTTTGTTGGTTTTTTTTGTTTGGTGTTTTTGTTTGTTATGTTTATTTATTGTGTTTATTTATGTATTGCATGTTAATATTGGTATTGTGTATAATTAATTATTGTATGTGGTTGTGTTTATGTGTGTGTTGTGTGTATGTGTATGTGTTATGTATTTATGTGTTGTGGTTTTGTGGTTGGTTGTGTGTGTGTTTTGTGTGTATTGGGTGGTGTATGTGTGTTGTTGTTGTTGTTTGTTTTAATGTTTTTATTTAATTTTATTTATTGTGTATTGTTTTTGTTGTGTATTTTTTTTTTATTTTATGTTTAATTTGTATGTGTTTTATTTTATGTTTTTGTTTTTTTTTATTTTATGTGTGTGTGTTTATTTTGTATTTTATTTTTTTTATTTGTATTTTATTTTATTTTATTTTTTTATTTTTTTTGTTTATTTTTGTGTATTTTATTGTGTATTTTATTTTTTTTATGTGTTTTTTTATTTGTTGTTATTTTATTGTTATGTGTGTATTGTATTGTTATTTGTATTTTATTGTGTATTTTATTTTATTTTATTGTTATTTTATTTTATTTTATTTTATTTTTTTTATTTGTTTGTTTTATTTTATGTGTTTTATTGTTATTTTTTGTGTTGTTTGTGTGTTTTTTTTTTATGTTTTTTTTATTTTTTTTTTTTTGTGTTTGTTTATTTTATTTTTTTTTTTTTGTATTGTTATGTTTATTGTGTATTTTGTATTTGTATTTGTTATTTTGTGTTATGTTTATGTTGTGTATGTTTATTTGTGTATGTGTTATGTTGGTGTGATGTTGTATTGTGTATGTGTTATTTTAATTTGTATGTGTGTATTTGTATTTATGTGTGTATGTGTGTATGTGTTGTGTTGTGTGTTTTATGGTGTATGGTGTATATTATTGTTGTGTTGGTGTGTGTTGGTGTTGGTGTATTTATTTATTATTTTTATTTGTATTTTATTTTTATGTGTGTATGTGTGTGGGTTGTTTATTTTATGTGTGTGTGTGTTGTGTTTTTTATTTTTATTTTATGTTTGTGTATTTTATTGTGTTAATTGTTTTTTGTTATTTTATGTTATTGTGTTTTTATTTTTTGTGTTTATTTTTTTGTTTTGTATTTTTTTGTTTTAATTTTTGTATTGTGTATTGTATGTTGTTGTTATTTGTATTGTTATGTTTGTGTGTGTGTTTATTGTTATATTATTTTATTTTTTGTATTTTTGTTTTGTTTTTGTTTGTGTGTTTTTTTTGTTTGTTTTTTGTGTATGTTTTATGTGTTTTTTTTATTTTGTTTTATTTATTTTTTTTTTGTTTTTATTTTTTTATTGTGTATTGTTGTTTTTTTTTTTTGTTTTTTTTTTTTTTTGTGTTTTTTTGTTGTGTTTGTGTGTGTGTGTGTGTATTTGTGTTGTGTGTTGTGTGTGTGTGTGTTGTGTTTGTGTTGTTTGTGTGTGTTGTGTGTGTGTGGTGTGTAGTGTGTGTTTGTTTGCGTGTTGTGTGTGTGTGTGTGTGTTGTGTTTGTTTGGTGTGTGTGTGTTTTTGGTGTGTGTTGGTTTAATTTGGGTGTTTAATTTTTAAACGGAATTCTTTATTCAATTACTATAACTGATGAATTTTAACCCTTATATTTCCAAAAATTTAATACTCGGTACATAGTGTTACTAAATTCGACCGGCCACCCTTTACAGATTAAACTTTTCCTAAATTTCGAAGGAATGATATAAGATTATAAGATTATCACCTTATTTTCGGAATAGTAGGTGTTAAAGGTTTAAAGATAATAACCGTTTTTCTTTGATAACTGTTAAACGAGTTCAGTTGCATTTCCTTAACTTGGTCAACAGATTTGTTTTACAAAGGCGGAAATTCTGGCGCAAAAATTATTTTGTGACATTCCCCTGTAAGGAAAAAACATCAATAATGAGTGTTCACCAAATTAGAGAAATAAAATTGAAGTTGTTTATAAATTATTAAAGATAAACTGTGTTTGATTTAAAACGGTTGTTGTTTTTAATTTTTTATAGGCAGTATTTCAAGCATTACAATTGAAGAGCTTACATTTTTAGATCATTCTTTCTCATTTTTCGAGAGTGTTCACCTGTTTTCAATCGAATTTAGCCACACCCTGTATAAGGTGTCTGGAAATTGGCAAGGACCACGGGGCACGTTTAAAATAAATTGATAAGTTCATTCAAAAACTTAGTTGGAGAAAGTAATTGAACATTATTTTTTATTAATGAATCTAAATTTTAATCGCCGGATGTTATTACAACCTATAATCCGTCTTTTCTTCAGAAAGCTGACATTCATATCTAAGAAACTAAGGAGTTTGATAGAGTTTTTAAATTTACCTTCAAAATTTTTTACCTGACTCCTTGAATGTTAGAATTTCATAAGACGTAAAGACAGTCATCTAGTTCTTAAAGAGTTAGAAAGCTAGTTTACATAATTATATTTCTCATTTTAAGGTGGATTAAAATATAAATTTACATTTTACCTTGTTATTTAAACGCGACATTTATGTCTTGCATAATTGTCAATAGACTTGCAAACCAAAGAAAGAAAAATTGCAAATTTAATTAGGTCACTTTCACAAAATTAACATTTCTTAAACGCAAACTGTAGTAACTAATTACATTAAAATTAGGTTCACACAGTAGTTCCGATTTCGATTTCACGGTATACATCCTGACCTAATAATAACATGCAATTTTAATATGGTACAATACAGCCATGCTTCTCCAAAAGCCACACCGTTCATATATGCATGACAGACCTTTTTCACTTCTAGGCCATGGCATTCATATATAGATGACACTACATGCATTTTAAACGGGCGTCTAAAAACGTGGCGCCTCTGCACAACGTTTTGTTATACTTGGTTTGGACAAATATATAAAGATAAAGATTGAGGGTCAAGAATAAGAAGATTTTAATTTTTATATCTAAAGATGTATTACACAGTTATAGATAAAAGTTTTTAACTGTTTTTCATTGAAACAATGTAAGTACATTTGTGACAGCCTTATACATACACTGCAGTAGGTATAAACAATTTTGGCGTGTTTTCTTGCCTCTTTTCGGCCACTGGTCTTTCGCAGTTTGCAGTAACATAGAGCACTTTTCCTTTTTTTCCTTTAAAGAAATCCTTTGCGTGAACTAGTGAAGTTCACAGTCTGGTTCCCTTGGTCAAGTCTTACTTCTGTTTTTATACTTAGCAAATCTGTAGTCAGTTTACTACGCATATTCCCAACAATAATTCCATTCCTATGTTGTTTGTACCACTTCACTCCCTGTTTCAGGATAGTAGGGTACGAAGTCGTCTAATCTCACAAGGCAATTCCTGATTTGCCTTTATTGCATGCTAAAATTGATAACGGTTATTCTGCGGCTTTCCGAGGTCTGTAAAGCGGTCGCCTTTTTTAACCCTTTCATTATCGATAAACTGTAGTAGCATACAAATTCCTGGTTTTGATCAATAATCAGGCAATGCATAGAGCCTCATCAGTCCCATCCAAAGTGTTAAACCTAGAAACTTTTTAATTTCTTCTTGATTATTTGGTCTCCATTTGATAATATGAGATTATTTTTTCGGTTTCTGAGAAACCATCATTTGCATTACAGAGCTGTTTTTTTCTGAAACAATGACTTCCACAATTTCATCTTCATTTAGAATTAAAGAATGCATAATTGATCTGGCAGCTCTCTTGGTAGACCATGGGAGCCCGTGAAAAGAAAAAAATTGTTGCGTTGTCCAACATATTCAGTCTAAATGCTTTCAGCTTCAGATATTCTAGTACTTTATTTTTGAAAAATCGGTGGTCGATGGAAGAAAGTGTGAACAAAAGAAAAGCAGTGTCATTCATATATGAATAACGTGGCTACCTGTGGTAAAAATTATCGTTGGGGCCCGCGTCATTCATTAATGAATGACACTAAAAAATTAAAAGAATTGTGGAAACCAAACAAAAACACAAAACCATCATTTTTCTTCTTGTGGTGGTTATCCGGTACGGATGTTGCTGATTAACATGCCTAATCTCATTTTATTGGTTGCAGCATGAAAAAGTCCAGAGGTTGTTAAGGAAAACCATTGTCTCAGATTCTGAAGCCAGGAATTTCGTCTTCTCCCCTGGCCTCTTTTCCATATATTTTGCCTTGTAGAATTAACAGCAGTATGTATTATCTTACTTAATTTCTTGTAACGTGACCTAAATATTCTAGTTTACGTTGTTTTACACTCAGAAGGATATCGCATCCTTTGTTTAGTTTTCGTAGAATTTCGGTGTTGGTAACACGGTCTACCCATGATATTCTTAACATGCGTTTATAGCACCACGTTTCTAAAGCCTCAAGTTTCTTCATTGTCGCTTCAGTTAATGTCCAAGATTCAACTCCATAAAGAAGGACTGAAAACACGTAGCACCGTAATAGTCGTATCTTGGTTGTTGGTGGTAGGTCATGGCTCCCAAGGACATTTTTCTTTTTACTGAATGATGTTCTGGCTATCTCAATGCGTTGCTTTATCTCTTTTGCGTGGTCCCATTGCTCATTAATGTTGGTACCTAGGTAAGTATATTTATTCACTCTTGTTATTGGTTGTCCAGTTGTCACTTCCTCTGTTAGCTCATTTCCTATTTTGATGTTAGCTGATTGATTATAGTTATAAGTTATTTATAATTCTAAGGTCTTTATAATCCAGATCGATAGTTTTTAGTATTGATATTAGTTTATCATGCTTGAACGCTTTACTATAGTCTATGAAGCATATGTGGACTGTACCGTTGACATCTCTACATCGTTGTATTAGAACCTGAACTGGGAATAGGGCTTCTCTGGTCTACCTAGTCACGAAATCCAATTGTGGAATTCACCATATACATTGCCTGGCCCTGATGGTTTGCCATCTTTTATTCCTTTTATGGCATATTTTACTTCGTCGTATGTTATAGGTGGTCTAGTGTTGCATTCTGTTGTTAGTGTTGCAATATTTCTATCGTCTTTAAATCTATTTTTGACATATTTCATCCAGACATCTTTCATTTCTTGTTTATCGACTATAACATTCCCTTTGTCATCTGTTATGCTTATTGGTTTCTTGGGTCTGTAAAATCTTGCCACTTATTTTACTTTCTTATGGATATTGAAGGAGTCGTGTTTCTTTTTCGGGTTCTCTATTTCCTGACATTGCCCCTTAAACCATTGGTTTTTTGCTTCTCTAATGGCTTTCTTTATATCTTTGCCAATTTTGTTACAGTTCTCTTTATATTTGTCTTTATCTTTGTCTTTTTTTTTCTATTTCTTTTCTTCTTTCCTCCATCATTTCTAATATTTCGTGTCATCCACATTTTCCTTTTTACCTTTATTGGTCGGCAATATTTGTCGAGAATGTCTCAGTTTATTTCTTCAACCATCCTAGAAACGTATTTTTATTTGAAATAAATGTGATAAGATGTGCAACCCAATAAAAAACTCATGTAAGCTTGATAAATACGTTAGCGGAAGAATTGGTATTTAATTACCAAAATGTCCATAATTTACTTAGATGCTGTAAATATTTCTAGATAATAAATTTTATTATTACATAACAAATAGTTTAAAAAACAACACTGTGCCTATAAAAATAACATACATTTTTTGCAGGTTTTTTATTTTGACATTTCTGTGGCCACAAACATGGTTACTATACCTCGCCAGCGCTATTATCGGTACGGGGGCAGCTATGATATGGACTGGACAAGGAAACTACTTAACACTAAACTCAACTCCTGCTACGATTTCTCGAAACTCAGGAATTTTTTGGGCTTTACTGCAAATGAGGTAATCATATAGTGTAATTACTGCATTTTGTTATCTATTATTTTTAGTATGTTTATTGGAAATCTTTACGTATTCTTCCAATTTCGAGGACTAGTACATATAGATAAAGACACTAGAACTATCGTAGCCTCAGTACTTGGAGGTATAGCAGCTGTCGGTGTTGTAATATTAGTCCTTCTACCTCGACCCAAACTTAATACTAGCACAGAGGGTGTAAATGTAGTTGAACCTCAAAGAGGACCAATGGAAGCGTTAAAATCAGCTGGAAAATTATTCATTACAAAAGAAATGCTGCTATTAAGCGTTACTTTCTTCTACACTGGTATTGAACTGTCTTTCTTCAGTGGTGTATATAGTCCAACTATTGGGTTTATCAAGAAATTTGGTGAAAGTGCAAAGCAATTAGTGGGATTGTCCGGAATATTGATTGGAGTTGGAGAGGTTTTGGGTGGCGCATTATTTGGTATCCTTGGAGCTAGGTTTACAAGATGGGGACGAGATCCAATTGTTATTGCAGGATTTATGTTTCATCTAGTTGCATTTTTTGCAATATTTTTAAATATACCGAACTCTGCTCCATTAGGAGAGACAACTGAAGATGCGTTTATTGAAAGTTCAGCAACACTAGCAATAATCTGCTCGTTCCTTTTAGGTTTCGGTGATGCTTGCTACAACACACAAGTATATTCAATGTTAGGAGGAGTATTCGCTCATGATAGTGCATCTGCGTTTGCAATATTTAAATTTACTCAGGTAAGAAGCAAATGTTTAATTCTAAGTAAACAATTTATGTTTTAGTCAGTAGCTGCAGCTATAAGTTTTTACTATGCCACCGAAGCAGGTCTTTATATACAGTTAGGAATTTTGCTTTGTTTAGCAGTAATCGGAACCGCAGCATTTGTATATATAGAATGGGGTGAAAAGAAAAAGACAAAGAAACAGAAAGAAAAGGAAGCATTAGACGATGACACAGACTCTAGCGTACAGACTGAAAAATGTTAGGTTACTAATAGATTAAGTGTATATCCGCAAAACTGATTTTAAGTAGAATTTAGTATCACAGAGATTTTATAATGATCAAACTAATAAATTTCCTTTTTTTATATTTTTCATTAGGGTAAAAGAAAAAAGTTATCTCTATCTGTGATAAAAATAAATATAGCCTTTGACATGATGGTCTATTAAAGAGTGATGACTGAGTTTAGGATATACAAACCTTTTTACGTTTATATTATAATGTATGTTTTAAGTTAAAATAATAAAAACAATCAATACGTACTTATCGCATTGCTGACATAAAAATGGCTTTAAATTTAGCAATTTAATTGTAAATAACTTTAAGATAGTTTTGTTTGTGACGCTCTTAAAGATAATATATTTTATTGTAAAGTACAATGTTTAATAATTTATAACTTTTTTTATTCAGAATGCTTTTAAAAATTATGTAGTAAAGCTAACCCATCACACATAATGACCTTTAATTCCAGTCTTGGAAGATTTACAAGAACCAGTTAATTTCAATATTTATTCTAAGCAATATTATTAACAGCACCTATTATTTATATTGCGCTTACTTTTTTAACTTTTACAATTTTTAACGAAATATAGGTATATTCCAAATTCATTAACTATGTATGCATTTTGTCACTAAGGCGACCACTCGTCCCGCATTATACGGGACACCCATCATTTCCTATATGTAATTATTTTAATAAATTATGTAAATGTTTCAAGTTTATAATGAAGTCCGTTTTTTGTCTCGTTTCTGACGTTTCATTGTTTAGAAGAAATTAATCAAAGTATAGAAAATACGAAAAAGGTAGCCCAACCTTCAAATAAGACACAATAGGATGATATCACAAATTCTACAATTTACGAGACTAATCTAGCACTTTAGTCGACTTAAATAAATAGCGCGCGATCCAGCGTATGAGGCAGTACTTTTTTGAGGCTTCAACTACATAAGGTCATATCGCCTCATCTGCACTCTTATCACTCCCTGCTCCTATAAATCATACTTTGTTATACACGTCCTTTCAGAAAGTGTTGTGTTTAGCTCTTTCTCTCTGAAATCTCGGGCAGTCCAGAATTAGATGCTTGACGGTGTACGTATTTTCTTTTAAATATTCTTTAAAATCTTCTAGCTTCATTAGGTCTACATCCACAATGTATTATTATTTTACTATTATTATTATTAACACTGGGGTGGTCCTTTCGAAGTCCCTGCACCACAACCATAGGTCTGTTGTGCCCCCTAGGATTAGGTATCTACCACTCTAAAACTCCTGTTTCTTTTATGAAGTCCAGGATCTTCGAGGGATGTATTTTCTTCACCTGCTTGTGTAATCCTTTCCTTTCCAAGAAGAAGTTTTCGTGCCATTGTGAAAGCTTCATAATGACACGACGTGGTGAGTTGTTTAATCAGCTTCACCACAACCTCTATACAGGGTGTCCTGGAAAATCTCCGACAAACTTCTATAGTGAGTTCCCAGGACCAAAGTAAGACATTTTCCCTCTTTCAATTTTATTCCAAGATGCACCCCTAAAAAGATACGCTCTCAAACTTTAATTTAACATGTAGAAGAATCACTTTATCTCCATAAATTATGAACGTTTTTATATTAATATTTATACACAGTCGACCTATCTGATGCAAGTCAAAATTTGATAAAATTTCAAAAAATCGCATCACTAGAACTACCCGTTCAGCAGTTGCGTCAATCTTCAATCCTTAAAAAAAATTATTTTTGCAAATTAAATTAAAATTTTTCTGCTTTATTTTGGTAATATATTTTAAAATAAAGGAATTTTGTCTCTTAAATTTTTCCTCTAAAACCGACGATTCTTGAGAAAATTAAAAAAAATAGTTTGTATTCTGCAACAACTGATCCGTGCTTATTTGATAATTCATTTAGTAGTAGGCTGCTTCTTCAAGACAAAACAAAATTAGTTAATTATCAGAAGTTCTTACCTACCTAATATCCTCGCCAAGAGTGTTTACCGGTACGTAATTCATTTATGAATTTAGTTATCCAATTTGTTTATACTGTTTTCTCACATACAACAGTGAATTAAATAAGAATGGTGAATATTCGTAGTGCATTAAGCGAAATCCACATACGGTATTGAATAATTAAATGTAGTAGAAAGAGTAAACCTATAAACGCGAAATCAATTTGTTTCATATACATATGAATTTAATTCTCATTTGACTAATACTGCATAACCTCCATTTGTTTGTTTATTCTTTGACTGTTTCCTCATTTCCTACATTTACTTCTTTTAATCTTCATTTATTACACACTTTAAATCAGTTCTTTTCGTTATCACTACGATAATCAACGTTCTCTAATTTTTACAAAATAAATCACAATAAATAAGTAATAGTATTTTGGAATTCTGGAGCTTTAAATACTGCCATCATAGATAAGTGAGGGGATAGATACACGACTCCTACCATCCGCGCCGTTTTAATAAATTAGTTGTGTATTACGTCACCTGAGCGCTAATGAAGCACAGGCGGGAATTTTAAAAATTCATATTGAAATGATATATTGTGATTTGTGAATGTATAAGAACTAGCCCATCTGCACTACCTCAGTTTAAAACCGAGGTGGTGCAAATCGGTCTTAAAGTATTCAAACACTTAGCTTCCATAATATTGTATTTACTAACGTAAGTAGGTATATGAATTCTAATATACAATTTTTCTTTACATCACGATAATTAAAAAGTGTCTAACTACAATTTTTATTTACTTACACTAAATTCGTCAAAAGTAAATTAACATTATAAAAGTAACAAAATTTAATGTATTCAAATACGTATTTATATCTATTTATACAATACTTTGTTCATAAAACAATAAATTTGACATACACATATAAGTAATAATCATTTACACCATTTTAACAGAAAGAATAAGGTTAAATAAACACCGGGCCTTAGGGTATTATGGTGGTTAAATGTTGCTTGACTAAAGTCACTAAATATAGCGTCACCCGCGCCTTCAATGACGTGATACATAACTATGGGGTTTGGAACCAAACTTAATACCAATTGTATTAAAGGAGTGAACGGCGCATGGCTGCCATCTCGGAGTATATTTTCTAATTAGAATTTATTATAACGAGAATACAGTGCTAATCAAAAGTCCCCTCCCCCCCTTGTATCTTTTGAACGGTTTTACTTATACCAATGAAATTTGGAGGGTGAACATAAACGGATATAAGCTTCTCAACCAGTCATGACAAGTGACGTAATAGTCATATATGACGTCACAGGGCCACAGTGACCAATAATTTTAAACAGTACCTTATGGCAATGACATCTCGTTTGAAAGGTATTAAAATTCGGTAATACTAATTTTGTTAGGGTTTAGGTTGATTTTGATAGAAAAATTAAATAAATACTAAAATTATAGTTTGGCATTTAATTAATCAAGATTGTAAAGTCTGCAACTTGGAAATAACGTTCCAACAAGATGGTGCTCCTGCACACTATTATGGTGCAATAAGACGTTACTTGGATGAAGAATATCGTTGCAGATGGATTGGACGACGAAGTCCGATAGAATAGCCAGCTCGGTCACCAGACCTGACACCATTAGATTTTTTTCTGTGGGGTACTTAAAATCTAAGGTTTACGCTACAGCACCTGGCAGTATACACATTTTGAAACAAAGAATTGTTGAAGAATGTAGAGCAATTTCCGCAGACACATTTGAACTAGTACGACAAGAGTTTAGCAATAGGATGCATTACTGTCAGGAATTAAGTGGAGCACATTTCTAACATTTACTATAAGAATTGGTCCTTGAATCTTGATTAATTAAATGCCAAACTATAATTTTAGTATTTATTTAATTTTTCTATCAAAATCAAACTAAACCCTAACAAAATTAGTATGACTGAATAGGTAATTTTAATACCTTTCAAGCGAGATGTCACTTGCCATAAGGTACTAGTAGTACAGGGCACCATCACTCCTTTTTTACGTCACAAGCCCGCCCTTTCACTTTTACACGCTCACGTGGGGCCGGTTTTCCACCTTATTTTACACGCTTACGTGTAGGACGTGTTTTTCACCCTATTTTGCACATCCACGTGTGAGACCGCATTTTCCACCCTTATTTTCGCACATCCACGTGTGAGACCGGATTTTCCACCTAATTTCTGCACATCCACGTGTGAGACCGGATTTTCACCCTTATTTTACTCGCTTACGTGTAGGACGTGTATTTTCACCCTATTTTACCGCTTACGTGTGAGACAGGATTTTCCACCCTTATTTTTTTATATACCCTCGTGTAGGACATATTTTTCCATCCCTATTTTTACACCCACGTGTGAGACCGTATTTTCAACCCTCTGTATCCCTAATTAAGATCTTTTGTAGTTGCTAACGTGAGAGCTGTATTTTAGGGTTAGAGTTGAGCTGAGGGCTTAGGTGGTGGTTGAACTGGGGTATGGCTTGGCTTAGGGCGGAGCTGGAGCTTAGGGTGGTCTGGATAAGTCTTAGAGTTTGGTCTTGGTGGTGGAGCTAGGGTTGGAGTCAGGTCTTGGTGGTGGAGCTAGGGTTGTCAGGCCTTGGTGGTGGAGCTAGGGTTGGAGCTTGGGGCTGTATTAGAGGTAGGTAAGTCTTAGGATTATTTCTGATGGTATTAAGGCCCTTCTGGTTGTAACCCTGGAGGTTGCACACATACAATGTTAGAAAATGTATAAAGATTATTATTTAGTCTATTGCTTTAAAAGGGTTAAATGCTATTGGAGAAAACGTTTCTAACGAGGAGATGAGATAGCAGCTGTATTAGGATTGATCTTGCGTGGGGAATTTGAATGACAGTAAAATTTAATTATAGAACACTTATTTTATTATCGTAATTAAAAATCCTCAGTGAACTATAAAAATGACTGTCATTCGGTTAATGAAACAAAAAAAACATTTTTATTAAGTTAATTACATAACAGTTTGTCTTTTCTTAAACGATTATTAAAAACATAGTTTTACCTGCATTGAAAATAATATCCATACGTCCGTTAAAAATGTTGTACGCCTTAATATTTTAAAGAAACTTAATGCTTGTGTTTTATAACTGTAATTAAAATCTGTAAATAAATAAAAGGGTTAATACCACACTTACCAGCTCTGTAACGTTTTAAGGCACTGAGTGATGGTCACTGCTTTTGTGTTATTTGTCAACTAAAACTTTCTAGTTGTGTAAAAGCCAGCTATAATTAGAGTGTAAAAATACAACCTCATTGTCTTTATTGCACTTGCAGCAACATACATTTACCTTTCTCTTAAATAAAATTGTTTTGAAAATATTCGTATACGGGCACACAACGTGTTTTATAAAAACCATATTAAGTGTTTGGAATGTTTAAAATTCCATAACATTTGTAGTAAGAAATTACTGCTCACGTTTACTTTTAACTAATTACCGTGTAATTATATAACTTCTGTTTAATTTAATAGTCTAAAACCAATATAATATAAATAATTTCTAAAAATATTATTAGAGTTGATACGCCGTTTTATTTCAAGTAATTGTTTTCAATATATATAAAATGTGTAAGTGGACCTGTATTATTTGTTGTAACCTTCTACTTACATAAATTCAACTTACACACGAATTAATAACGACCTCCACTAACTAGTTTATAACACAATCGCAATGTAGCGTATTTTTTATTTACACCCGTACTTCTATAAACTATTAACGCTCCATTTTAATAGGGTGATCAACTATCTGAAAAAGGTTTACTGTTAAAGTATACGATGAAGATCGTTTAAAGCAAACCTTGTATTATTCTTATATACGAATGACATTTCAAAAATACTAGTATAATTAACATGAAGGTTTATAAATCTACATCCAGACAAGGAAACAGTTTTAAACACAAAGAATTTATCTGTAAGGCAGACAATGCTATTACATAAAACGTCTTACAAAACGTGGTTATTCCACATTGAGAAAATTGTTAGTCATGACAAACAAGCCGGTCTCTAAGTTAGCCTTGAAGTTAGCTAGTCATAGGTTTTGAAGTTTATCTTAAGTTAGCCTTTGCGAGCAACTTTTATAAAAATGTACACCTGAGTTTAAGTTGACGTATATTGGTTTATGAATATTTTTATTATTCTAAGAAAAAATGTTATTAAAAAATGTTTTCTATTAATTACCCTTTGTAGACAATATGCTTGATCTATACACGAAATTTTATTTCACAACAGCATACCCATTCTGCCTTGAGAAAATTGTTAACCTTGAGAAACAAGTAGGTTTGAAACTCAAACAACTCCCTGTTACCACTCTCGTCAATGTAGATAGAGGTCCAATGCTGGTCTGGTTTGTTTGCAGGATCCGTGTTTACGATAATCGCGCACGGTCGAGGTGCGTGTCTGGGTAGTTGATTAGAAGCACATACAAGTCGAAAACACATTCTTCTTGTGGTTGGGGGTCGATTTCAAGCATCTCAACACATCGGCCGCATACATCTTTGTGGATTTTTATCATATGGGATTAATAGCAACGTCAACTAAACGTTTTAAAAATTTCTAATCTGAAAATAAGAGTGACGTAATCTATTTTATTTTGAAATTTCATGAGAGCATCACCATCATCGAAATTTTGAGATACTACCATCTCATCGTCTTCACCTTGAACGATTATATTGTAACCTATAAAGCAAGCTAATAACCCTAATAGTTTATCAGACATTATTACATGGACACGAGGTTAGCTCTAAATTAAATGGTTTCAACGCTGCTCTGGGAATGCTGTACACACTTAAAACCTTTAAGTCTGCTCGCCGAAGTTGTACCGTATTCACTTTCTTCAATTTTTATCTGCACTCTGTTTCGAAGCTGTAATACGTTTTTCTAATACATAAAACAGAATCTTCAATACTGTGATACGTGTAGCAACAAAACACATTAGCTAGTTAGTTTCACCTCTATATTACTTTACATGCAAGTCTGATCTTATAAATAAATACATCTGTCAAAAAAAAGCTGATTAAACATAACTCCACGGCCAGGTATAGCAAGCAACGCTTCCAATTATAGCTCTTAGTCAACACAATAGGGCCTACAACTACATACAATCGACTAGCACTGCTTTAGCACGAGGATCAAACGAAAAAACACGCACGCACGCACGCACACAAGCTCGCACGTACGCTCTCACGTACGCACGCACGTGCGAACGCTCGTACGTACGCCCGCACGCTCGCACGTACGCACGAACGTACGCACGCTCGCACGTACGCAAGCTCACACGTACGAGCGTTCGCACGCCCGTACGTACGCTCGCACGCACGCACGTATGCACACACACACACACACACACACACACACACACACACACCACACACACACACACACGAGAGAGCGAAAACACGCTAAAGCGAAAAGCTTGTAAACTTGCAAACATGAATCAAGACGGTTGGAGCACCGCTAGGAAAAAACAGGTTTATTAACAAAACCTAAGGAAAGCTTAACGTTTTGAAAATATATTATTATTATTATTATTATAAACAACAATACATCATTATTATTTAATAACATGCTTTATCGGTTTTCTTCTTCTTCTTGAACCGTGAGTCGTCCTCATCATCATCGTCATGATTTTGAGATTTGCCCTTCCCCCCTACCTCATCGCTCTTCTTTCTCTTCTGTAAATCATCATCATCGATGTGAGATACACCCTGCTCAACCACGTCATTGCTTTCATCATTATCTTGAACGGTTATGTTGTAATAGTTTATTAACAAGTCAGTAAAATCTCTAATGTCCGCTGATGTTGGCTCATAAACAGGAGAATACATTATAGTAATGCTCACCCGATGACAGTTACACTTTAAAGAGCGAAACACACGAGAAACGAGAACGCAGCTAGTCTTGGGTCTTGTGCGCAAGCGTACTCGTCAATGTTAGGGTAGAATCGGATATCTTCGGGGATGTCTGAAGTATTGACCTAACCACACTCTAACATAGCCCCTGGGGGCATGTTTATAAATCTAAATGCCTCTTTTATGGTCGAGGTATTTTCTCCTAAGAAGCCAGAACGCAGCTAGCCTTTGGTCTTGTGCGCAAGTGTGCTCGTCAACGTTCGGGTAGAATCGGACATCTTCGGGGATGTCTGAAGTATTGACCTAACCACACTCTAACATAGCCCCTGGGGGCATGTTTATAAATCTAAACGCCCCTTTTATGGTCGAGGTATTTTCTCCTAAGACGCGGCGTCTTTTTTTCCTAGCGGTGCTCCAACCGTCTTGATTCATGTTTGCAAGTTTACAAGCTTTTCGCTTTAGCGTGTTTTCGCTCTCGTGTGTGTGTGGTGTGTGTGTGTGTGTGTGTGTGTGTGTGTGTGTGTGTGTGTGTGCATACGTGCGTGCGTGCGAGCGTACGTACGGCGTGCGAACGCTCGTACGTGTGAGCTTGCGTACGTGCGAGCGTGCGTACGTTCGTGCGTACGTGCGATCGTGCGGGCGTACGTACGAGCGTTCGCACGTGCGTGCGTACGTGCGAGCGTACGTGCGAGCTTGTGTCGTGCGTGCGTCGTGTTTTTCGTTTGATCCTCGTGCTAAAGCAGTGCTAGTCGATTGTATGTAGTTGTAGGCCCTATTGTGTTGACTAAGAGCTATAATTGGAAGCGTTGCTTGCTATACCTGGCCGTGGAGTTATGTTTAATCAGCTTTTTTTTGACAGATGTATTTATTTATAAGATCAGACTTGCATGTAAAGTAATATAGAGGTGAAACTAACTAGCTAATGTGTTTTGCTGCTACACGTATCACAGTATTGAAGATTCTGTTTTATGTATTAGAAAAAACGTATTACAGCTTCGAAACAGAGTGCAGATAAAAATTGAAGAAAGTGAATACGGTACAACTTCGGCGAGCAGACTTAAAGGTTTTAAGTGTACAGCATTCCCATAGCAGCGTTGAAACCATTTAATTTAGAGCTAACCTCGTGTCCATGTAATAATGTCTGATAAACTATTAGGGTTATTAGCTTGCTTTATAGGTTACAATATAATCGTTCAAGGTGAAGACGATGAGATGGTAGTATCTCAAAATTTCGATGATGGTGATGCTCTCTATGAAATTTCAAAATAAAATAGATTACGTCACTCTTATTTTCAGATTAGAAATTTTTTAAAACGTTTAGTTGACGTTGCTATTAATCCCATATGATAAAAAATCCACAAAGATGTATGCGGCCGATGTGTTGAGATGCTTGAAATCGACCCCCAACCACAAGAAGAATGTGTTTTCGACTTGTATGTGCTTCTAATCAACTACCCAGACACGCACCTCGACCGTGCGCGATTATCGTAAACACGGATCCTGCAAACAAACCAGACCAGCATTGGACCTCTATCTACATTGACGAGAGTGGTAACAGGGAGTTGTTTGAGTTTCAAACCTACTTGTTTCTCAAGGTTAACAATTTTCTCAAGGCAGAATGGGTATGCTGTTGTGAAATAAAATTTCGTGTATAGATCAACATATTGTCTACAAAGGGTAATTAATAGAAAACATTTTTAATAACATTTTTCTTAGAATAATAAAATATTCATAAACCAATATACGTCAACTTAAACTCAGGTGTACATTTTTATAAAAGTTGCTCGCAAAGGCTAACTTTAAGATAAACTTCAAAACCTATGACTAGCTAACTTCAAGGCTAACTTAGAGACCGGCTTGTTTGTCATGACTAACAATTTTCTCAATGTGGAATAACCACGTTTTTGTAAGACGTTTTATGTAATAGCATTGTCTGCCCTTACAGATAAATTCTTTGTGTTTAAAACTGTTTCCTTGTCTGGATGTAGATTTATAAACCTTCATGTTAATTATACTAGTATTTTTGAAATGTCATTCGTATATAAGAATAATACAAGGTTTGCTTTAAACGATCTTCATCGTATACTTTAACAGTAAACCTTTTCAGATAGTTGATCACCCTATTAAAATGGAGCGTTAATAGTTTATAGAAGTACGGGTGTAAATAAAAAAATACGCTACATTGCGATTGTGTTATAAACTAGTTAGTGGAGGTCGTTATTAATTCGTGTGTAAGTTGAATTTATGTAAGTAGAAGGTTACAACAAATAATACAGGTCCACTTACACATTTTATATATATTGAAAACAATTACTTGAAATAAAACGGCGTATCAACTCTAATAATATTTTTTAGAAATTATTTATATTATATTGGTTTTTAGACTATTAAATTAAACAGAAGTTATATAATTACACGGTAATTAGTTAAAAGTAAACGTGAGCAGTAATTTCTTACTACAAAATGTTATGGAATTTTAAACATTCCAAACACTTAATATGGTTTTTTATAAAAACACGTTGTGTGCCCGTATACGAATATTTTCAAAACAATTTTATTTAAAGAGAAAGGTAAATGTATGTTGCTGCAAGTGCAATAAAGACAATGAGGTTGTATTTTTTACACTCTAATTATAGCTGGCTTTTACACAACTAGAAAGTTTTAGTTGACAACAACACAAAAGCAGTGACCATCACTCAGTGCCTTAAAACGTTACAGAGCTGGTAAGTGTGGTATTAACCCTTTATTTATTTACAGATTTTAATTACAGTTATAAAACACAAGCATTTAGTTTCTTTAAAATATTAAGGCGTACAACATTTTTTAACGGACGTATGGATATTATTTTCAATGCAGGTAAAACTATGTTTTTTAATAATCGTTTAAGAAAAGACAAACTGTTATGTAATTAACTTAATAAAATGTTTTTGTTTCATTACAACCGAATGACAGTCATTTTTTATAGTTCACTGAGGATTTTTTAATTACGATAATAAAAATAAGTGTTCTATAATTAAATTTTACTGTCATTCAAATTCCCCCACGCAAGATCAATCCTAATACAGCTGCTATCTCATCTCCTCGTTAGAAACGTTTTCTCCAATAGCATTTAACCCCTTTTTTAAAGCAATAGACTAAATAATAATCTTTATACATTTTCTAACATTGTATGCGTGTGCAACCTCCAGGGTTACAACCAGAAGGGCCTTAATACCATCAGAAATAATCCTAAGACTTACCCCTACCTCTACATACAGCCCCAAGCTCCAACCCTAGCTCCACCACCAAGGCCTGACCCCAACCCTAGCTCCACCACCAAGACCTGACTCCAACCCTAGCTCCACCACCAAGACCAAACTCTAAGACTTATCCTTAGACCACCCCTAAGCTCCAGCCCCCGCCCTAAGCCAAGCCATACCCCAGTTCAACCACCACCCTAAGCCCTCAGCTCAACGCTAACCCTAAAATACAGCTCTCACGTTAGCAACTACAAAAAGATCTTAATTAGGGATACAGAGGGTTGAAAATACGGTCTCACACGTGGGTGTGTAAAAATAGGGATGGAAAAATATGTCCTACACGAGGGTATATAAAAAAAAATAAGGGTGGAAAATCCTGTCTCACACGTAAGCGGGTAAAAATAGGGGTGAAAATACACGCCCTACACGTAAGCGAGTAAAAATAAGGGTGGAAAATCCGGTCTCACACGTGGATGTGCAGAAATTAGGGTGGAAAATCCGGTCTCACACGTGGATGTGCGAAAATAAGGGTGGAAAATGCGGTCTCACACGTGGATGTGCAAAAATAGGGGTGAAAAAACACGTCCTACACGTAAGCGTGTAAAAATAAGGTTGGAAAAACCGGCCCCCCACGTGAGCGTGTAAAAAAGTGAAAGGGGCGGGGCTTGTGACGTAAAAAAAAGGAGTGGGGATGGTGCCCGTGTACTACTGGTACTATTTAAAATTATTGGTCACTGTGGTCCTGTGACGTCATATATGACTATTACGTCACTTGTCATGACTAGTTGAGAAGGTTATATCCGTTTATATTCACCCTCCAAATTTCATTAGTATAAGTAAAACCGTTCAAAAGATACAAGGGGGGGAGGGAACTTTTTGACTAGCACTGTATAATGAACGTTAATAGAAAATATATTTTTTTAAAGTCTACAATTTTCTAAAGGTTTTAACGAGTGGTATCATCGATTATTAATCATAACACGTGTGATATTTGGTAAGAGAATATAATGATGAATATAATAGAAAATATATTTTTTTAAAGTCTACTAAATATAACACGTGTAATGATTAATAATCGATGATAATCATAACACTAGTTATATTATCCCCGAAAATAGTTTTGACTCATGTTTTTCATATTACAGCACATATGATTGTATGTGATGACGTAGCGGTAAACACTCCTGGCGAGGATAGTAAGTTCCTGTTTATTATTTTATTGTTATTTATGATGGAACGTTACTCGTATTCAGAATTAACTGAACCACTTTTGCTTCCATTAACTGTCGTCTTTCTGAAACACGTAGTTTTTTGCAAAGGAAGCCAAATTCTGGCCGTCAGCGTCACATTAGAACTGTTCAGACAGAAAAACGCACATTGTAAATTATTGAGGATATTACAACTACAAGCACTAGACGCGTCGCATCTCAATTGAATATTTCTAAAAATGCTGTTCACCGAACACTTACTGAACAATTGTTAAAACCATACATACCACTTCCAAAAACAAGAACTTTTACCGACAGATCTACTACTTAGACGAGAATATTGTCAATGGTTGATGAACAATTTCATTAAAGATCTTCAGATTGTTACTCAAATTCTTTTTACGGGCGAAGCCTGTTTTACTAGAGATGGCACCTTTAATTCCCATAATTTTCACAGTTGGGCAGATGAGAATCCGGATGTAATTCGAGAAGGTCGCTTTCAACATAAATTCAGCATAAATGTATGGGCAGGAATTGTTGAAGAATTTATTATTGGCCTCGCTATGCTACCCAGGCTAGACAGCGCTGCGTATTTGGAGTTTTCACAGAATAACTTGTGGTAACTTCTAGAAGATGTGTCATTAAATGTCAGAACTGAAACAATCTGTACAGGTATACGCGCAGTTCCATAACCGGTGGATCGGACGCGGTAACGATGCCGCTATAGCCTGGCCGCCTAGATCACCGGATCACAATCCCATAGACTTCTTTGTTTCGGGTGCTATTAAGGAAAAATCTATTCAGTTCTAGCAATGACTAGAGACGATCTCTGGACGTATTCGAGGAAATTAGGTAAATTCCAGGGATATTTTGATCAACGCAAATACCTGCAAATACTTGCATTCAAGTAAATTTTAATATTTTTTAAATTTTTATTTATTTATGTATAACGGGCTGTCTGTCTGTCCCATTCCGTACATATGCTTGTTCATGCGACAGCGTCCGGTGACAATTCCCGTCGCAAGCTTTATATTTGCTCCACCTAGATTTAGGATAGACCCGGTATGTTTACTGTTCGGTTTCCCCAGGAAGATCTTTGAGTGGACTTGTCCTGCAGTATTCTTCCAGTACCAGCAGTGATCTCGAGCGTGCCATATCTCTATGTCGACTTTAGCTGTGGCATAAGAAATGCTACAGGCCGGTTCTGGCCCTATGAAGGGCGTTTTCTCTCTTGTTCTAGCTAGCTGGTCCGCCACCTGGTTGCCTGCAATATTTGCATAACCAGGTGCTCACACTAGTTTCACCGTGTTGGCTTCATGCACTCTGTTTTGTATTTGCATACAATCGAAGGCTAGCCTTGAGTTGAATACAATGAGATCAGTGCTAAAATGTTTTGCTGTCGGTCACTATAAAAATTTTTCTTTTGGAAAGTTTCTCCTTCAATAGTTAATCGACAGCAGCCAGAATCGCATAGATCTCGGCTTGAAATACGGTCGTTCTATGCTTCAAGCTTCCAGAAATTCTGTGACCTTGTCCGTTGCTCCAATATATTTCGTAACCATTACTGGTTTTAGAACCGTCTGTATATCAAACGATCCCCACAAGCTTTGTTTTGTTGAAGTTTTCTTCCCAATCCTTACATGTGGGAATTTTGGTCCTAAACAATTTCTTAAAAGAGACTGTGTTTGTTATTCTCTCAGTAAGATAAAACTCCATTTTTATATATCTCTCGGCTCCAAGGATCATCGAGGGGTTTCCCTCATTTCACTATCGGCATCGTAATTCTCACTTATAGTTGTGAGGGTCGGTTCAATATTAGGTGATACAGTAGCATCAGGTCTTCGAGTATTTCCGATAAACTCTCGTGGTATATTCATTTCTTTAATGTACGTCGCAAACTGTCGCCAAGCGTGTAGGTTTGTAGTTTTTTCCTGTCTTAACGTTTCGTGAATCAGATCGATAACGTTGGAATGATGGATGATCTCACCTTTTATTGTGACAGTACCCCTTTTATCCAAAATACGTAACCGCCCGTATTCAGTATACGCAAGAAATCAGCACCTTTCTTCCTATATGGAACAGGCAGCGTTGATGCTATTTCGTCGTCTGCCAGACCTTTGCGTTTCGGCAGATCTCTAATATCATCATCACCGCTGATTGTTATACCAGCGGGTTGGTGTAACTGATTGGAAAAATGTAGATATCTTTGAAGAACCCGATTGTACTGCTGCTATTTGTGATGGTCGGTCGTTTTGGTTTATCCATGTCGTTACCCAACTGCGTTAAAATGTTGTTTTGTGTGGCATCTGGCGCTTGCTGACGCTGTATAAAATCGATAGGTAGAATAATCATCTTCTTGAGATTGTGGTCAATAGTTATTTTAACAAACTACCCAGAACACCACCATGGTCCTAACAGGAGTGGTAGAAATGCCGGCCCTTCTGTACAAGAAACTGTTTCTTCTTTTTTACAGATTCGCGTCTCTATGCCAGTTGTCTTAAAGTGTGCTTATATTGAGAGAGTCGCTGATTCTGATCACTTGACAGAGGTACACGACCTTTTAAAACGTTATGCGCACACTCGCAATTGCATTCCACCTGCTTACTATCCAGACATTTCGATAAAGCGTCACTTTGATTTTTACTGAATCTGGCTAATGCGTGCAGGATATTGGTGTTTTCGATTAAAGCGTCAACCATCGTATATAATGTAATCAGAATGGAGAGGCTTGGGTCTCCAATCAGAGCTCAGAGACTGGGTGTGGACTGAGATCCAATCAGAACCCAATCAGGTAAAAGGGACGTGGTCTGTCCTTGGCACCACCAATGAGAACACTATACGCAGGCATTTGCCTGCCCTCCAGGGGCTGAACTGCCAAAAGGCTCTTAATACAACCAAAAGGACCCTAATTAGGGATGAAAATTCCATCAAGGGGTTGAAAATGGCCCCAGAAAAGAAGCCGTCAAAAGGGCGAGAAATAGGCGGGTGAAAGTGTGCCTGGCCTATAATGTCACAAAAAAACAAAATAGCGGCGCAAGTATCCCTACTCTACTAATATATCCAAAGCTTAATAAAATGTTGAATCATACGAGTCGTCGTAAACTTATTGATCGCATCCTGCATAATTATAAAATCAAAGTAATAAAACGTTATCTGGATAGTTTCTAATTTACCCCGTATGCACATGGATTAATATTTGTAACTGTCATAAAAATTGAAATAAATAAATATCACACAATTATGAAAAATAATACTTCGGTTTACTAATTTTTTAACCACAAAAACAATAATTCGTAACTTGGAAGACAATTAAAGGCGATAATAAATGAACAGGGTGACGTATAGAAACTTGAAATGTCGAATAAACATGTGTACGAGTATTGGGCGACTGAAGTAAGCTATCATGTCCGTTGTTGTTTTACTTTTTGAACATAATAATGTGCAGTGGTAAAATGTCAATTTCGATATCTCGAGGAATGCCAGTTACTTCGTCTCCTCCGTCTCAATTCAACGATTATTGCAAGACGTTCGCGACAAATTTTAGATTTAAGATATCCACGCAGGAAGAATTCGCAACCATGTTTACTATGTTAACATGTGTTTATTTATGTAACCTCCTTGAAACTAGCGTTTGAGGCATATCTACATACCGAGTCAATGTTACTATCGCTGCAGTCCGCCCCTCGTCTGAAACATCTACGGACCGATGACACAAGGCTCAGTATATAGTACCAGACGCTACATAATGGACTCTTTTCCTATCCCTAACATAGTTTTGTTAGTTGATATATCTGTTATGATAAAAATAGAACCTGCTTTATCTTATCACATAGTAAAGAGATTGGTAAGTCCCCGTTAATCATATCATACTAACCTATTTGCCAAACTCCACTATGCAGCACAGAGTGCTCAAAGTTTAATTGGTCCAATATCTATACGCTTGGACACATGCAGTATTTACTGGGCATGCCCTCCATGCCAAACCATTTGCACAAATACTCTTCGCTCATCAGTCACACTAAAGATAATTATCGTATGCTTCTCAGCAGTAGTACTTTCTACAATCTACACACTCTACTGTCCCACAAATGCTACAGGTCTGCGAAGGCAACATTCAGGTTTGCCTGTGCAAACTCTTTTTTTAGAATGGGCGCACCGTTTTTTTTATTCGAAGTAGTTGTGGTCAAAATATTATATAAATACTTTCACAAATCAAAAATTTGGTGTACATATACACAAAACATACCCAAACACAATTTGTACTTCTCTCGCTACCAAGATATCCTTTACTTATCATTCGTTGAGCACTCCTAATGGAATTTTCCAATGTATAACTAATTTGAATTATAAATGTAAGAGACATGTTGTCCGTAATGTACCGTCAATAGAATAATTTACCGGTATATGAATCCTTATAGGCAAAACCCAGTCAACCAAATTATTGGAAGAAATAATTTAAAACAAATTTCTATTAAACTTGAATAACAATACGTATAAAAACAAACAATCAACCTTTAATGATTAATATATCGTATATAAATTGTTTCCAAACATCCATTCTATTTAAAACAAATTTATTCTCATTATTTCACATTGTGAGATTGGGAATATCCTTCGTCAGGCTTTAAACATTCCCTCGTGCCATATTCTCCTAACTATGCCCTTAATCCATAAATAACTATTACACGGAAATTGCTTCTTACGAATTGTTCGATCGTTTGATATACGTAATTATTCTTAATAGAAATGAGTTTTCTTAAGTTCGAGTGAATTACGGGAAATTGTTTCAAATTACTCTTACCAATAATTTTATTGACTGGGTTTCACCTAATTCATCTACAGGTTAATTATTCTACTTACGGTTGATTACAGACGACATGTTTCTCAGATTTATAGCTCAGACCGGTTATAAATTGAAAAATTCCATTAAGTGTGCTCTAGGAATTAGAGTAACTCTTCATATGTTTATATCGCTATAGTAGTTAAAATTTCATATAAATACCTTAACAAATAAAAGGTTAATCTGCCCATGTGCAAATAATTCTTAACCAATTCTTGATATAAACCGTAGTTTCACATTTATTACAAGTAGTTAAAGTAAAATTTTCGCATAATAATGTAAAAATATCTTGTCTGGAACAACACACAACCTACCAACCTACAAAGAGGAAATTTAGAGAAATCAAATGATAGAAATTGAATGCCATCAGGCATAGTACCATGGACAATTATCAATATTAAACGGTAAGACTTAAAAATCATCATTTTGAATTATTTATCTCTAAAATTTAAAAAAGTGGAATACATTAAAAATTATTATTATTCTTACTAAATACATAAATAAAAAGTTTACCTCGAGTAGGATTTGAACCTACGACATCTACTTTGCTGGAGTAGCGCTCTAACCAACTGAGATATCGAGATACAAGCGCCAATCGACGTAAATTATGTCTCTATGTATGTAGAACTGATGTAAATTCTAAATATAATGAGATTACAGTCCAATTACTTATATTAAAGGAATGTGAGCATGAAATACCGCAAGTATCCACACATACCAAAGCAAATTGACTAATGCTAAATTATTAAGTTTTCTTATGAACGAATAAGTTCAATAGTATGTAATTAAGAATTATTATTAATTTTATTAAATACATAAATAAAAAGTTCAGCTTGAGTAGAATTTGAACCTACGAAATCTACTTTACTAGAGTAGCGCTCTAACCAACTGAGCTACCTAGATACAAGCCCCAATCGATGTAAATTTTGTCTTTATGTGTGTAGAACTGATGTAAATTCTAAATATTATGAGATTACAGTCAAATTACTTATATTAATGGTTAGAGCGCTACTGTAGCAAAGTAGATGGCGTAGTTTCAAATCCTATTCGAGGTAAACTTTTTATTTGTGTATTTAATAAAATTAATAAACATTTTTAATTACATATTTGCTTTTGAACTTATTCGTTCGTAACAAAACTTATAATTTAACATTAGTCAACTTGCTTTGGTATGTGTGAATCCTTGTATATTGCAGGCTCACATTTCATTATATATACACACACAACCATGCACGCACGCACGCATGCACACATGCGCACGCACACACACGTACAAACACACACATACACATTTCTCTCATACCACAATTACACGCGCATACACACATAACCCCCACATGCATACATACACATCCGCAAGAAGCACGCAAGCACACACACACACACACACGCACACACACACACGCACACACACATACATTACACACACACGCGCACACACGCACACACACGCGCACACACGCGCGCTCAAGCGCACACGAGCACGCGCGCAAATACGCACAAACACGCGCACACGTGCACTCACACATATACAGAAGAAATAATACAAAATATCGGTAATACAAACTTTCGATGCACAGAATTTGCACAACAAAAGAAATCAGGATATAAACAATAAATTGTGAGGATGAATACGCCTGTTTCCAAAAATGGCTGAAGGGCCTATATACAATAGATTGTATATAGATTCTTCCTCCTCTAAACTACGATAATCGGTCAGGCAACAGGTTCACCAGGTACTGATTAATTCGACAGTTTTCTACTACGGTACGCTTTCCATCTGAAATTTCACAAGCGACAAATCTTATTCATATTTACTCGAACTTAATTTACGACAGTTACTTCAACCAAAACTACGTTAACTAATTCTTCATTTAATTCAACGTAAATGCACAACTATTTACAAAGCGTTACTTAATTTGTTTTACTCATTCAAACTTATTAAAATTCGGTATATCTATTTAATCGGCGTCTTCTTATTAACGAAATGTACACAGTCCTTGACGAATATTATGGTACCACTTAAACTAAAAGCTTTCTTTATTTACAGCGATAATTGTTTGTTATGCGCTTACCACTTACACCGTGCCGTCAACTAACACTAGAACCATTTACTTTACTTGAACTGTTCACTGTTGATCCGCACACCAGGTGCGAAAGACTTAGGGCCAGCACCATTCGACACAGAACCGCTATACGACACCGATACGATAAATACTCCAGGAGGCGAGAAGACACAAAATAATCCCTCAATCAAGGGTAACGAGACAAACTCAACGATAGCTTCACTTGACCTTGATATGCGTAAATATTTCACTACCTCCACACACCAAACTTCGTGTATGCGACGAAGCGCAAACGAGCCTTCGCCCTTACGGCATCATTCCAAGACTGAGGGCATACATTCAAAACTTCTTCAGTTACTCCGTGTTTGATTTTAAAAGCGACAACCAATCATACTGCTCATACATTCAAATTGTAGAACGCTATAGAATCAAGCATCAAGAAAGATTGCGTCATATTTTCGCCTTCACACAAGAAACTGCAAGGGTTGCTTTTCTAAGTAAGCGACGCTTATCTATTCTACAGTACATATGCACTTAAAGTTTAATGAGTTCACATTGTAATCCAGCCAAATCTTGCCTTCTCCTATAATGATGTTTAATTGAAAGTGAATCGGTAAACTGCACTGCAATGGAATCTTAGCTCCGTTCCTCAAATGGAAGTTAACAGAAACATAATACAAAAAACAACTTGGATTTAATTAAATTAATGCTAACATTAAACCTTGAACTAAACACGACACATTCTAATCCGAAGTACAATATAAAGCAAACGATATTTCAATTTAATTTTAACTTTATGAAGACACATAAAAACAACAAATTTCGTTAGCGTGAAAACGAGAGCTGAGTAAACAGAAAAAAAACGAAAAGAAAAAAAAAACGTATATATACACGGTATTCAAACATACATTACAACATGTTTTCAATATTGCAATACAAAAATTTTAATATGATTCGAGGAAAATGCAAATAAAGTTGACTTATTTATAAATAAAATGAAACAAAATAAATTAATTAATTAATGTGTTCAAACTGTTGCCCATTAACTATTTGACAATGTCCTAGTCTAAAATAAATTCTTTCTGCACTCTGTCAAAGTATTACCGGCCTGATATCGTGCATTTCCTGGCGAATCAGTTCCTTAAAATTTTCTATATTTTCGGGTTTATTGCTATAAATTTTGGGTTTGTCACGTACATGTCCATTTACTCTGTATTTACTTAGAATTTTACTAACTGTAGAACGTGCTATAGGCACCATACTATACACCATACGAATTTCAATGCGATCCTTTTCTGAAAGAGACATTGTTACAAAACACATAATACAGAATTATTACTAAGGTTTTTTAGATTTCAGATAACTGAAAAAGCACAAGCATCGAATTTACCTTTCGGAAACGGACTCTGCTTTCGTCATCAGGCTTAACCCTGAGAAGGACTGTTTTCGCACTTGAGTCGAATTCATATATTATGCTTTTTTTCCCAAGCCCTACTCTCAGATTCGAACTTGGTATTTTTGACTTACAAATCTGACACCTTTACCGCCGAGCCACAGAGTAATCCAATATATATTTTTAGAACTTATATGTATATTAAACTTTGTCGTGGTTGTAGCTTATTGCACATGTTACGCCGTAACTTATTGCGCATGTGTATTGCGCTTAAGCTCTTCGCACATTATTGTAGTCCATCTGGGTCTTATTTCCACACTAGCTTGGCTTATTGGATTTTCCTCTAGTGCGATGTATTTGGCTTCTTTGAGTTTCCGGCGAGTTGTATTCTCGTCTTTTGCCACTATCTGTATGTTATCCCATTGGACGCGCTAGTCTTCGTTGGTTAGTATTCCTCTGAGCGTTCTGGTCGATTTGAAAGCAGTACGTATCTTGTATTTGTTGCCTATCCTTGGTATTTTGTCTGAGGTACCTTGTCTATATGGTATTATCGCTGTATATTTAGGCTCTTTTTCGGTTACCCTTACCCTGTTTAGGTTAGATACAATTTCTTTGAGTGTTTTAGCGATATTTTCTTTTTCTTTGTTCAGGTCCTATTGTTTTGAGCATGTTGTTTTCACACTATCGTACAAGCATTTTGTCACGCGTAACTTTACGTTTTTGTGGTGATTGGAGTTGTATCACCACAAAGCGTGAAGTTAGTTTTAAAAAATATATATTAGATTACTCAGTGGCTCAGCGGTAAAGGTGTCAGACTTGTAAGTGAAAGGTACCAAGTTCGAATCTGAGAGTAGTCAAGTGTTTCGACTCAAGGTCGAAAACAGTCCTTCTCAGGACTAAGCATGATGACGGAAGCAGAGTCCGCTTCCAAAACGTCCCACTTAAAAAGCAAAAACTGTGAAAATAGGCCGATCAACTCAACTAATATCAAACCACTGTTACAAAACACGTATAATACAGAATTAAATCAATTGCTTCAATGCCTTCTAGATAATATTAAAATAAATCAATCTTCACAATTAAAACCTCATTTGCAGTTTCTCGAAACTCTGTTTATGTAAAATATTAAAATTACAATATTCAAAAAATTGTGCTCTTTCATTATATTGAACAAAAAATAGGGGTTATCGTTAAAAAAAAGGCGGCTCCTTTGGTCTTTTCGACGTCCGCCAGTGTACATAGGATTAAAGTAAAAGGTGTCCCAACAAGCTCGCCGGATTTAAATTTGCCGCCATTTTGTTAATACGAGTTGTACGGTGATTTTTTTGACAGTTGTCACGTACAGACCACGCGATTTAAGAATATGGAGAAGTGTTCAAACGAACAACGTTTAATTATTGTAAAACACATTACAAAAATGGTGAAAGTTTTGCGAAAACAGTTCGCCAATTACGTCAAGTTTTCGGTCGCAATAATGGGCCAAATGAATCGACAGTTAGGCGTTTAATCAAAAAATTTGAGACCAAATTTACGCTGATGGATCAGAAGACCATTGTTCGTCGTCGTCCTTGTCGGTCACTCGAAAATATAGCCACAGTAAGGGAATCTGTGGCCGAGAATCCAGGCACTTCCATTCGGCATTGTAGTCAAGGATTAAACATTTCCAGAAGCACTATGCAACGAATTTTAATAAAAGATCTGCATTTGCACGCGTACAAGGTTCAATTTGTGCAAGAAATCAAGCCAAGGGACCATGAACAGCGCCGTGGGTTTTCTGATTGGGTGTTGGAACATCATCAAATTAATGCGGATTTTTCGAAGAAAATCATTTTTTCAGATGAGGCTTATTTTCAACTCGACGGATACGTAAAGAAGCAAAACTGTTGGATTTGGGGTGCTGAAAATCCTCGTGTGATACTCGAAAGACCGCGAGTAACTGTTTGGTGCGCATTTTGGGCTGGCAGAGTGATTGGACCGTATTTCGTTCAAAATGTGGCTGGAAATGCGCTAACTGTTAATGATGTACGGTATCGCGAAATGTTAACGGAATTTTTGTAACCCGAATTGGATGTAATTGATGTGGAGGACATGTTTTTCCAACAAGACGGTGCGACCTGCCACACTGCACGTGCAACAATGGTGTTACTACAGACCAAGTTTTCAGGCCGAGTCATTTCTCGATTTGGCGATCAACATTGGCCACCAAGATCGTGCGATCTAACGCCGATGGACTTTTTTTCTTTGGGGCTATGTGAAGGAAAAGGTGTATTCGAATAAGCCTAAAACAATTGAACAAGGTTTAATAGCAAGCAATACCAGAAGGTTCGAGATAACTAGAATGTACGAGGATCACTGCTAAAGTTCGCGAAATCAAGTACTCCTTGCAATGCTAAGGCTCTGCGATTGTCATAACCTTAAAATTTGACATTTTATACCATTAGTACAACTGACAGTTTGATTGTAAACAGAGCAGTTTCATTTCAGTAGAATTTTAAAAGTAGTAAGTTTGAGAAAAAGTCAATATTTGGAATCGTGATTTTCGAGTGATGATGTTATATGACCTTCGATACGTTTTAACGCTACAGCAATGTGTGGAAAAACTAAAGTTGTTATTTGGCGATGAAGCGTCGTCAAAAACCATGGTCTACAAATGATTTGCAGAATTCAAACGTGGAAGATCTACTTCTGATGCTGTGGTTGAAATCATTTTATCAGATCGACATGCAACCTATAGTGAGTGAGATACAGACATCCTTAGACATCGCGGCGAAATAAATACATAGCACTTTGAAACTATATTTAAATGTCAGGAAGCGTTGTAGTCGTTGAATTCCTCACAATCTGACAAAAACTCAAAAAAATCATGTGACAGGTGGTGCAAGGAAATGCTTAAAAAATTTGCCCATGGTCGTTCAAATTCTGTATAATACATTGTAGCAGGTGACGACACGTGGATATATTCATATTAGTCTGAAACTAAATAACAATTATCTGTATGGGTGTTCCAAAATGAACCTAAACTATCAAAAGTGGTGCGCTCGCGAAGCGTTTCAAAGGAAATGATTACATGTTTTTTCGTTGAAACTTGCATTGGGGATCGAAGAACAGTTACTGCTGATTGACACACTTCAATTTGTCTCCCCCAGGTGATCGGTGAAATTAGAAAAAACAATATACCGTCATCACAATGCAAGTGCGCACACAGCACTACAAACTACACAATTTTTGACTAGTCAAAATATCAAATTAATGAAGCATTGCCTATGTTCGCCTGATCAAAAATAAAATGCGGGGTACGCATTTTTCTTCACTAGAAGAGACCGTTGAAGCTTTTAAAGTATTTGTTTTGAAGGTACCACGCTCAGAGTGCCAAAATGTTTTGAAGATTGGTTTTACCGAATGTAAAAGTGTATATATCTTAAGGGAGAATATTTTGAAAAACAATAACATTTTTTACGTAACATAATGTGTGCATTATTTACATTTTCCACGAATTTTAGCAGTGACCCTCATATATAGTATAAAGCCACACGATGTTCACTGTTTTTAACAGTAGGTGACTACGATTATTTCTCAGCTAATGCTGCCTGCAATTATTTAAATGGCAAGTGGAGTAAACATAACTTTCACTGACCTGGTCCTTGATAAAAGTGGCATCATACACCTGAGCAGGTAATCAAGTGTATAGCAGTAAAATCTGCAGGCGATGAAGTTAGTGGCTGCATGATGTACCAGTAATCGTAGGCCTACTTAGAGGATGTATTCGAGTCACATAGCCAGTAATATAGAAGTTGGTATCAGAAGTCCTAAATCAATTAACATGTAAACGGTGTACACAGAAGAAAAGACACGTCACGTGTATGAAAAAATTTACCAAACATTTTGTATCTGCTACGTGACGTACTGTATAGTGACGTTATTAATGATATTTGAGCATGAAAGGATAATATTTGACCGCTTAAAGAATTCATGAAAAATTATATAAAGATAAAATCATTGTGTACAGCACTGGAACTGACTACCACAATTGCTTTAGTGTGTGAGAGCAGAAGCGTCAAGAGATAGCAATACATGTTGTAGCGGGCGTTTGCTTCCGTGTGCTACCGTAGAGTAGCGTACTATATGAGGCAGTACATAAAATTTATATAAATATAAATGAAATAATTTTATAGAAAAGGCAAAGGTCAACCAACGTGTAACAGAAATTTTGCGAAAATGCGAATTGCATAATAGTAAAAATACTAAACAGAGTCCAGTTAGGACTTCAGTATTATACATTGAGTAATGCTAAAGTATGACTTGAGTTCGGTTTAGGTATGTTCCACTGTCATAGTAGAGGACATTGTGTTGAACGCATTTGCATTGTTAATATACTAGATCGGTCTTATTGAGTTTTAAACTATCACGAAAGTTATTGCTACCGTGTAGGGAAAATTTTAACAATTATAGCGGGATAAAATGGTCTTTGCTTTATAGAGGAAATTGATCCATTTCATACAAATTTGTAATATAGATGCAACATAACAAAATCTTGATGTTGAACAGTGCACCTATCTGGGAAAGGTGTGTTACCTAGCTAACTTTATGAATAGTTAGTTACAGTAGTAGTTTGAGAACGTCAAAGTAGTCATGGTGTAATTAGGCATATGAAAGAAAAATTCAAGGGCGGTAATGAAAGACTCAACGTTTAAACGCGAGTTAAGCTAGATGTGCAAATCTAAAAAATTACATTTCGGTCGACAAGGGTTAATGTTGCCCAAACCGTGAACTGTGCTAAATTCCGTATAGTGAACTTTTGAGTTGCATAACCCGTGATGGGATTAAATAAATAAATGGTATGTGCAGTTAAAAAGTTAATTGATGAAATTGTTTTAATAAGTTTAATTAAAACATTTCAATTTTAAAAGATTTTTTTTTCTTTCCATAATCAACATTACGGATAAAGAATATTATAGTACAGTGACTGCCTTTAAACTTACCAGAAAGATTTAGGATCATCTAAAGATGCTTCAAATGCACTGTCAGCGTCCGCAGTATTTGCTTTCTTCTCATAGAGAAGTGTTTGTTGGTATTACAGTATATTATACGAAGATTATTCTGCCCAACTAGCAAATAGTTTAATTTTAAAACGGCAAAAAGAAAGAAAAAAATGAACGGTACGCAAATTTAACCTACAAATCAATACCTCTGTAGAATTTCACATCAAAATATACAAAATGTACAAAATAATTATTAACTCAGTTCCCATTATTTAATCTTCAAGTTGCAATTCAACGCTGCATGTTTATTTAAAATCTAATAAACTTTAATCCTTTATCTTTCGCGGAGGCATCTCTACTTAACTTTCAACTGTTTAGGATACCTAAAAATATAAAAAGGCTGAGCCAAAAATGAAAGACCGTAAACCCCGCTGTAGTGTGAGATTTGCGGCTTGAGAAAAATCTTAAGTAGCTAAACGTGCCAAATAATTAAAATCGTGACATTCGCTTTTGTAATAATGAAATTATATAAAGGCCCTATCGGTTCGTTAGTAACGGGAAGTTGTTGGTATATAAATACCAAAACAACTTTGTTGGGTAAGAAGAAAATCTCCGATTAAATAGGTTATAGCATTTTAAAAATGAAAACCGCAAAATGTTGCAACTTTGTACTTTCGGTGCGTATAATTTTTTTTCTAGATTATGAAGTAAATGTTTACCAAATAAGTATTTAGAATCATCACAACATTTTACGTTTGGACAAGTTCTTCGAAGACCGGTCATAGTGTCTGTGTGAGTGTGTGAGTGTGTGAGTGTGTGAGTGTGTGAGGTGTGTGTGTGTGTGTGTGTGTGTGTGTGTGTGTGTGTGTGTGTGTGTGTGTGTGTGTGTGTGTGTGTGTGTGTGTGTGTGTGTGTGTGTGTGTGTGTGTGTGTGTGTGTGTGTGTGTGTGTGTGTGTGTGTGTGTGTGTGTGTGTGTGTGTGTGTGTGTGTGTGTGTGTGTGTGTGTGTGTGTGTGTGTGTGTGTGTGTGTGGTGGTGTGGTGTGTGTGTGTGTGTGTGTGTGTGTGTGTGTGTGTGTGTGTGTGTGTGTGTGTGTGTGTGTGTGTGTGTGTGTGTGTGTGTGTGTGTGTGTGTGTGTGTGGTGTGTGTGTGGTGGTGGTGGTCGTGTGGGGTGCGTGTGCGGGCGTGGCGGGCGTGCGTGCGTGCGTGGGCGGTGCGTGCGGCGTGGGCGGCGTGGCGTGGGCGTGGTGCGGGGTGGGTGGTTGGGTGGGTGCGTGGGTGCGTGCGTGGTGCGTGGTGCGTGCGTGCGTGCGTGCGTGCGTGCGTGCGTGCGTGCGTGGGTGCGTGCGTGCGTGCGTGCGTGCGCGTGCGTCGCGTGCGTGTGCGCGCGTGCGTGGTGGTGCGTGCTGTGCGTGCGCGTGCGTGCGTGCGTCGCGTGCGTGCGTGTGCTGCGGTGCGTGCGTGCGTGCGTGCGTGCGTGCGGTGCTGGTGCGTGCGGCGCGTGCTGCGCGTGCGTGCGTGTGCGTGGCGTGCGTGCGCGTGCGTGGTGTGCGTGGGTGTGCGTGGTGCGTGCGTGGTGTGTGCGTGGGTGTGCGTGGGTGCGTGGGTGCGTGCGTGCGTGCGTGGCGTGCGTGCGTGCGTGTGGCGATGGTGTTGCGTGCGTGTGCGTGCTGTGCGTGCGTGTGCGTGCGTGGTCGTGGTGTAGTGTTGGTTGTTGTGGGTGTTTGTGCTGTGTGCGTGCGTACAGTGCGTGCGTGCGTGCGTGCTGTAGTGCGTGCGTGTTGCGTGCGTGCGTGCGTTTCGCGTCTGCGTGCGATGCTAAGAGTGTGTAGCCGTAGCTGTGTGTGGATGGTGCGTGCGTGTGTGCGCGTGCGCGTGCGTTAGTGCGTGTGTGCGTGCGTGTGTGCGTGCGTACGTATGTGCGTGCGTGTGCGCGTGCGTGCGCGCGCGCGCGTGTGTGTGTCTACACCTTGTATCTAATATGGTATCCCCGTGTATGCATATACCTGGCTTCAGTTCACCTTCTGGCATCATACACGAGATGTCATAAAATTTGCGTTCAATTTTGTAGTTATTATTCACATTTTGTGGATTTTAAGTATTCAAAAAATTAATTTAATACCATTCTAGTTAATAAATGTGATTTGTTAGGTGTTTGATACTCTTTATTACATTTTCTGTGAGTTAATGATAAAAAAATGTATATATGTGTAAGATGCCATAAGATACTGTATTTAAATAAAATACACAACCATCTTTATGGCATCATATTTATTCCTGTATAGTGCCGCCCCCTTCAGAAAATAATTGTATTAGTTCTATTTATAGGTACTTTTCGTTGTTATGGCAATTAATCGTGTATAACGTTGTTAAAGGGTGATTAATTGTGTAAGTGCAATAGTGAAAAATAGTAAGTAAAGGTATATTTTTACATATACGTCTGTGATTTTATTTATAGTACATTCAGAAAGATAATGTTTTGAGGTTGGGTTTAAAAAACGGAAAAGTTTAGACTGTAGAATCCTCCTACAGCTTTTGTAGCACAATGGCGAAGGTAAAACTGGAAAATGAACTTGAATGAGACCTGGTAAAGTCTGTCAAATCTAACATTTTCAATTTCGGATTAGCGCTTTATTTAACACCGACATATATACACTATTGCCGTTTCCTTCCTACATGTATGATTTCAACAAGTAAGGCAAGAACGTGCATTAGTTATCTGAATTATTGCACTATACCTTTGAAAGTATCTATATTCGTCATAACAACCATCAGGTTAGAAAGAAATAGAAAATAAAGCAACCATGAGTTTTCGTAAACAGATTCCTTTGTGAATCATATTTTACAATTAAAATAAGTTTTTAATCAGTACTTATTTGCTGAATAAACGTATTTCCGTTGCGTTTTTATTTTCACTTAATTTGGACTTTTAAAAATAAAAAAGGGTTTATGTGTAAATCTTTTTTGTAATTAATAATTAATTAATTATGTTTGTAATTCCCAAACATTGTTTGAAAATGTTCAAGAAATGATTTGAATGGTGTTCTATTTGTAAAAGATTTTCACTTCTTGTATTGTGTATGTATGTAAATTAATATGAAATGACCGAGATGAAATAATTATTTCTGCAATTAAACACTAACGATTGCACTAAAACGTCGTAGATGATTTCGAATTTCTACAATGTCATTAAAAACTTGTTTGTTAAATGTGTTTGAGAAAACGCATGGTTGCTTTATTTTCTATTTCTTTCTAACCTGACAGTTGTTATGACGAATAATAATAATAATAATAATAATAATAATAATACTAATAACAATAATAATAATAATAATAATAATAATAATAATAATAATAATAATAATAATAATAATAATAATAATACTGCGATGAGAACCTACCAAAATTTATAAAAAGCTTTCTGTCCAACAGAACATTCATGGTCAAAATAGGAAATGTATTATCTTCACCGCGCATGATGGAAAATGGGATACCACAGGGTTCAGTGCTGAGTAAAACTCTCTTTCTAATCGGAATTAATGATATTATCAAATCTATCCCACCCCAAATTCATAGTGGACTATATGTAGACGACCTGCTGATATACAAAGACGGAGATCAAATGCTAAATATCATACAGGAACTGCAGCATACCATCGATATTGTTACAAATGTAGCGAACCAAAACGGCATTACCTTTTCAATAAATAAAACAGCTACAATACACTTCAGCAGGCTGAGAGGAGATCACGAACACGAACCTAGTTTGTACATATACGGGCAACGTATTAAAAATGTTAGCACGTTGAACATACTAGGAGTCCTTTTTGATAATAAAATGTATTTCAAAGACCATATTCAAAACCTCCTGGGGTGCACGTAGAGACACTACAATTAGATTATGCAAATCCTTCATACTACCTATCATTGATTATGGGTCCATAATTTATTCCTCTGCTAGACCTTCTACATTAAAACCATTAAATCAGATATATGCTCTTGGAATACGGCTAGCAATTGGAGCATTCAGAACTAGCCCACATATGTCATTATATGTTGAATCCGGAATAATGCCATTAGAAACAAGACAAAAATATCTATTATTAAATTATATGGCCAAACTTTTACACCTTTCGGACCACCTCAATCTCTCAACATTAGAAAGTTATCAATTATTAAACCCATATGAAAATAATAGATCCACAGTCAGACCTGCTCTAATACGTGCAATAGAATTAACAAATAAAATGCAATTCGATACATTTGAAATATTTAAATATAGTATAACAGAACACCCAGTGTGCCTATTGGATAAAATAAATACAAAGCTGGATCTAACATTACTTGAAAAAAAGGGAACCACTAATCACATGTGTCAACACTATTTTAGAGAAGCGTTAACTAATTATAATAACCATGTCATAGTGTATACCGACGGGTCCAGAACAAAGAATGGATCAGGAAGCGCTATTTACACTCAAAATGAAACACATAACTGGTCCTTAAAGCCATATGCAACAACATACACAACCGAAATGTATGCCATATGGCAAGCAGTCTTATTTTGCGTATATAATAGAAGTAAGAAATTCTTAATATGAACAGATAGTTTATCAGGATTAAAAAATATATTTTACGGTGTACATGAAGATTCATTAAGTAATATGATCAGATCATTGATTTACCATATGGGCCCATCTATTTCGCTGACCAGGATGTGGGTACCTGGCCACATGGGTATTCCTGGCAACAATATAGCTGACACCAGTGCAAGAGAAGCTACAGAAATGCACAACGCAGACGTCTGTTCTATTAGCTTTAAAGACGTCAAACTATACATAAAACAAAAAACTAAACAATAGTGGGAAAATCAATGGAAAAACACAAAGCACAGCCATCTACAAAAAATTAAAAAAGACATTACATTATGGAAAAGCCAACCAATAATAACGAAACGGGAAGAAATAGCACTTACTAGACTACGTATTGGGCATACAAACCTCACACACCTGCACCTATTGGGTAGATGTAATCAAGCTATGTGCAACCATTGCAACGTAAAGATTACCATTAATCATTTATTAATAGAATGCCCACAATATAACAATTTTCGAATAAACCTAAAGATGCCAAATAACATTGAAGAAATATTTAGAGATAGTCCTGAAGCAATCGAAAAATTAATCAAGTTTTTAAAAGAAATAAACATAATAAACAAACTATAACATAAGCATTGCATAGGCATATGACCACAGCAGTCTTGCCAATCAACAAAAAAAAAATAATAATAATAATAATAATATATTTATAATTTATATAATAATAATATTATAATAATAAGAAGATATAATGTCTGAACTAAAGCATGTAAAAGAAACTTCTCCGGGAATAGACAATATTGCTTATGCAATGATTAAAAACATGCCACAAGTTCCCTTAGAAGATTTACTCTATATATGCAATAGAATATGGACTGAAGGCCAATATCCAACTAGCTGGAAAACATCGATCGTCGTTCCTATATTAAAAAAAGATAAAAACCCTCTGACAAGCTGCATGGGAAAGATCCTTGAGAGGATGGTAAACAAAAGGTTAGTGGCATATTTAGAAAGGAACGGGTTACTAGACAAATATCAATCGGGGTTCAGACAAGGATACTCTACTAGAGACAACGTGACATATCTAGCCACGACTATACAGGAAATATTCTATAAAAGGCATCACTGCACAGCAGTGTTTTTCGATTTGGAAAAGGTATATGATCTTGTGTGGAAATACGGAATCTTAGAAAAATTGTATAGATGGGAGACACGGTGTTCGGATAGGGAACTGTTTCTCCAAAAAGCACAAATTAGACATAGGCATCCCTCAGGGATCACCAATCAGCGTAAGTTTATTCTTAATCGCAGTAAACGGTCTAATCAGTAAACTACATCCTACAGTAAAATACTGTATGTATGTAGATGATTTTGTTTTCGCACACGGCGAGGGAGACAAATCCCATAATGCAACACTGCAACATGCAGTTGACTCAATAGTAAAAGAAGCGGAAACAGTAGGGTTCAAGATATCTCCAACAAAAACGGAATGCATTCACATCTGTAAACTCAGGCATCCACATCAACCAACAAGCTTGATTTTAAAGGAAAACAAAATAAAATGTGTAACGCAACATACATTCCTGAGAGTCATAATTGACAAAACTTTATCGTGGAAACCACACGTAAAAGGAATTTCAAAAAAAGCACGGAATTCCCTAAATTTATTAAAATGTTTATCAAATAGCAACTGGGGCGCAGATAGAGAAGCTCTTCTACGCCTATATAAAACACTCATATTGCCCGTTCTGGACTACTGCTCTAGTATATATGGCTCTGCGGCCAAAAGCAATCTAAAAGTACTTGATACCATTCAAAATGCATGTGTAAGATACGGGATAGAGGCATTTCCTACTACTCCTGTTAGTTGTCTTTATGTTGAAGCAGGAATACTGCCACTAAAAGTACAGGAGAACATGGCTCCTAATGAAATATGCCGTAACAATACAAAAACAACGTCGCCACTATATGAACAAGATTTTATTCAAAAACCGAGGTGAGCCCCCAAAGAAACTAAACCAACCAATAGATAATAGAATAAAAGACGCTCTATACAAACGTTAAGTATAGAGAATCCCTTCCAACTACAATTGAAATATATAAAAAATAAACTATGGGCTAAGTGGCAACAGGAATGGCAAACAGAGGATAGATTTTTAAAATCGTTTATACCGATAGCCCACGAAAGGAAACCATTTCCTCCAATGTCATGAAGAAATAGCGTCATATTAACACGCCTTTGACTAGGGCACACGAAGCTCACACATACATATATACTTAAGAATTTAGACCAACCCTTATGCAATATATGTAATGTAGCACTAACTATAAAACCTATAATTGAAAGGTGTGACAAATACCGAGATATCAGATTAAGATTAAGTATTACTAACGGAATAGAAAACGACGTAAACTTAGAACAAAGCAAACTGTGCAGAATATTTAGTATGTTACAAGAGACAAAGCTACTAAACCAAATCTAGTGAAAGTTAGAAAAGTGCTTATTGTAAAATATAATATAGCATTAGTGTAAAGGCAAATAACCTAAGTGTTGATGCCTTATAACAAAAAATAACAATAATAATAATAATAATAATAATAATACCCTGCATCGTGGAAATTTGCCATAATAATAGCAATACCGAAAAGTATAGATCACAGACTAGAAAACTTTAGGCCGATATCACTCTTACCATAACTATCATGCTACTCGAATCTGTGCTCAACTACCGACTTGTGACAATACTAGAAAAAGATGGAAGACTCAGTAAATACCAGGCCGGCTTCAGAAAGGGACACTCTACCACCGATCAAATATTATATCTCGACCAGTTGATCAACGAAGCCTTCTCAAACCGGAAACACGCTGTGGCTGCCTTTTTCGACATACAAAAAGCTTATGATACCGTATGGAGGTATTGGGTCTTCTAAACTTTAGATCGCTGAGGAATAAAAGGCAATCTCCCTAAGTACATACAAAACTATCTCCGAGACCGAACTTTTCAGGTAAAGGTTCAACACAGAACATCCGCCCTAAAACACCAAGAAAATGGGATACCGCAGGGATCTGTGATCAGTGTAACACTCTTCGCAATTGCGATCAACAATATTGCGGACAAAATCAAGTCGCATGCACTACTATATGTTGACGATCTATGCATTTTGACGACTAGGGACCACCTGGAAACTATACATACAACTCTGCAAAAAGACATCAACGCTGTGGTCAAGGGAGCATATACTAGAGGTTTCAAATTCTCTACAACAAAAACCAAATGCATGAACTTCGGCCGATTAAGACACACATGCCAACGACCAACGTTACTACTCCAAGATGAACCAATACCATACTTAAGCGAAATTAAATTCCTGGGTATGACACTCGACCGTAAACTCACATGGAAAAACCACATCGAAAAACTAACAACTGAATGCAAAACGACTTTAAACAGAATTAGGGTCCTAAGCGGATATAAGTGGGGAGCCGACAAAGAGAGCTTAACTAAGATTGTCAATGCGTTCATTAGGAGTAGAATTGAGTATGGCTCCGTCGTCTACGGAGTAGCGGCAAGCACACACATGAGGAAAATACACGTAGTATGGAATAAAGCCATGACACTAATAACAGGCGCATATCGCACCTCTCCTATTGAAAGCCTAAACATTGAGAATGCATCATTACCCTTAAACATAAGATTCCAACAGCAGTCACTCCGGTATGGCGTAAAACTGCTACAAAAGAACACACATTTTTGCATAACATCATAAAACACCCACCCCATAACGATAGATACAAATGGAAGCATACAATAACTACACCGGCCATTGTAAAGATCAGTGAGGAACTATGTATTTCAAACCTACTACGATTGCAGTTTTGACAACCAAGAAACCAAATCCCGCTATGGAAACTTTTAACACCAACAGTAAACCATGAAGAGGAAAACGTAATGATGAGATTGGGAACTACGATGTACGTAGCCGTCTTCACCTCAAAGGAAAAAAGTGCATACGCTATAAAATACCACGACACCACCCTAGCATGGAAATTACCTAATGTTACAAATCGAAGTAATATTGAATGCATAGCTTTATTACGAGCTTTAGAGAAATGTGAGGAAGTGGAGAATACACCAACTATTCTTGTATGTAATTTAAACGCCGGCAAATACCTAAAAGATGTGTTTAAGGCTAGAGGGTCCATTAGACAGATAATTGAAAAGTGGAACGCAATGAAAGCAAACAACATCGAAATCACAATAGTAACAACGGAAGAAAGGGGAACGCTATTGCATACTAAAAGAGCAGCTAAGGCAGCATCAATTGGAGTGTGAACGGGAATTGAGGATGGTATTCGAATGATTAACAAACAAATGGTAGAAAGATGGCAAGCAAAATGGTCAGCAACAAATTCATTACTACGGGAGATAAATCCTAATATAGACAGGGAACAGAACAAAACGGGTTTGAGGCGAAGGGAACAGGTAATCATTACACGAATGAGGATCGGGCACACTAGAATTACCCACAGTCACCTGCTACTCGGGAAGAGGGCGAAAACGTGCGCGCAATGTGGTAACGCACAATTAACAGTGAGACATATTATGGGGGAATTCCCGAACCTACAGCACTACCGAATAAAACACCAGATAAACGAGATCAAACAGCTATCCAATCCGAATAATTATCGAAGTATAATTGCGTTTATCAACGAAATTGTGCTATACAACGAAATATAAGTATAAGTGAGAAGACATAAATGAAAACACCTCCGGAGTGTGCCAATGACCTTGGCAGTAGACGCGCACTCTTGACAGGTCCAGCGGAACGAAAGTAAAAAATAAATAATAATAATAATAATAATAATAATAATAGTAATAATAATAATAATTTATTTACGTAAAGGAGTATGGTGCCAAATAGAGGACTATATATTGTTACAAAAACTAGTGAAGGAAGTATAACTTCAATAAACAGGGCATGAGTCATATAAATATCTGGGTATTTTACAATCACAAGGCATCGACAAGAATGAAATGAAAAAACGACTGATTGAAAAGTTTAAACAACGATTGAATGCCATACTTAAATCCCAGCTGTCTTCTTTAAATAAATCTAAAGCAACAAATTCCTTTACAATACCTACCATTAGTTATAGTTTTGGTATTATTAAATGGACTCCTACAGATATAGATGAGCTTAACAGACTAATAGAACAAGTTACACAAAATATCGTGTACCTACACCACCCAAAAGCATGTAAAGAACGTTTTCACCTACCTAGAAACATGGGAGGCCGAAGTATAGTAGATCTACGTACAACACTTAAAAATCAGATAACACACCTACGCTCATATCTTTACAAAAGGGCTGAAACATCAAATCTATACAACTCTATTATAAACATGGATAAAAACTTAACACCCTTAAACCTGAACAATAAACAGTATCAACCGGATGTCGATTACTTGATCACATATCTTAGAAATAAATGGTTACAAAAAGCATCTATGTCATGGTTAAAACATGGAAACATCTTTTCGGAAACAGAAGGTTTATATGCGCGATACAAGACCAAGTTGTGTCCACTAGATCATATTTGAAATATATTGTAAAGGATGTCAGTATTACCAGTACCTAATGTCGAATGTGTGGAGTTGGTAATGAAAACATAGAATACATAATCAGCAGTTGCCAAACCCTAGCACCTAAAGAATATACAAATAGGCACAACAATGTAGGAAAGATCTTACATATGCAACTTAGTTTAAAATACAAGTTTACTGAACAAAGAACTCCTTATTGCATGTATAACCCACAATCAGTAATGGAAAACGAAATATGTAAATTGTACTGGGACAGGGACCTATTAACTGACAGACCAATTCAACATAACAGACCAGACATATGTATACTAGACAAGACACACAATAAAATGCTTTTCATCGAAATATCTGTACCTGCTCCTATAAATATAGATAGAAAACATACGGAAAAAATTGAGAAATATTTACCACTTGCTCAAGAAATAAAAGAAGTCTGGAGGCTTACGGAAGTTCAAGTCGTACCAATAATTTTGGGATCTACCGGAGAAATTCCTCAAAAACTAACGGAAAACCTTAAAACCATTGGACTATCGGCATCTCTCTATATTCTAATGCAAAAAGCAGTTATCCTTGCAACTTGCAACATAATGAGAAACGTTAAGCGATAATATATCATTCATCTTGCTTATTACAAGCCGATGATTGAGCAGAAACCAACCGTGGTAAATAATAATAATAATAATAATATTTATTTGCGCAACAGTTTTATACCAATTACAGGACAAACTTATCCAATTAAATAGCGAGTAAAAATTCTGTAGTGTAAAAATCGTTCATTTATTGAATTAAGAAGTTTTCTCTGATTAACATTACGTTCGGGATAGTGTCCATTTATAACGTATTGAACGTACTTTAAAAAACGTTTTTGAACTTTTTCTAAACTTTTTATTAAGTATTGGTGCTTAGGACTACAAATTATTGAAGCGTGGAACGAACAAATGGGTAATATTGGACTCGAATTGCATATATATTATTAAAATTTCATCATTGACGAGAAATAAAATCAAGCATTTTTCTAGCATTTGAATACACGTCATCAATATGATTTGTAAAAAAAATGCCTAAATCCTTAAAAGTATCACTTTTTCTTAATACTTTCAAATGTATAGTGTAATTCTTAATTCAGATCACTAATGTACCTTCTTGCTTTACTTACTTCAATGGTGTACATATGTCGGAACTGAAAATGTTAGATTTTTCAGACTATAGCAACAAATTTAGTTCTAGAAATATTATGCCGTGGTTGGTTTTGTTATTTTAGGAATACTGAGTTATTGAAAACTGTTAAATACCCATGTTGCTTTCATCCCCTATATTTTACATTTTCACTGGTTAATTATATGTGTCCCTCATTAATAACATTGGTTTAATCTCGTTTTAACTCATACCACTTCGAAGTTTTTTCTTATGACTAGTTTTTATTTATAAAACATAAAAGAGAAAATCTGAATAATTTTTGCATCAGATTTGACTCACTTGTTCAAAATAATCTATTTTTCACTCATTTTTTACGTATTAATGACTTCATTCTCAAGCCTTCTACACAAATGTTTAACAAACATGATTTTTTTGTTGAATGCTAATGTTTAAGTGCACACAACATAATTAATTATTGTAAAAACAAAAAATGAGTGGCGAAACCTCTGCGGCCCAATACTCGCAATCTACGTTCAATGAACGTAGACGTTCGTGACTTATTGAGTGAACAAGTCTCATATCTTTGATTTATTTGATTACGTAGCAGCCGAAATTATGACATCCTGACTAGTTGTATGCCGTTATTAACCACATCGGCGTCACCATCCATGGAGGTCACTGACGACGTCCGTATTCAGGACATTGGCACAAATATAATGGTTCTAGCGTGTCCTCAATGTCGCAGAAGGATGTAGTCGGTAGGGATGCGGATCTCTCCATTGGCACCTATACATTTTCCGGGATACAATATATTTTCATAATTTCTTAAAATAATTGCATTATGTGGTCCACATCCGTTTTGCATATTAGTAGTTTATGACGCAAGGACGAAAAGTTGAACTTTCCGGACGACTACGGTATTTATCAGTATTTGCACAGATTTTGAAACAATATAAACAATTAAAAAAACCGTCAGTTTTTTTATTAACCAACTTAGTTTTAGACAATGTAGATATTTTTTCTTCCTGTTTCATCTACCCCCAGACACCAAAATTTATTCATAGAATATACCAGGAATATTTCCTTGGGAATAATGAATGTACGTTATATCTGGCCCAAGTATGTTTATGTTTTGAAAAATATTATTCTTCCAGGCTTCATGAAAATACAGTAGAAACTACCAAAGTTAGTAGATTATTGCTTGCAATAGAAAGGGGTCAAGCAATCCAATTTGCGGGGAAAACTATGGATGAAACAACACTTGAAGGTAACATTTGTTGAACAAAAACAAAGCTCTTAATATATTTTAAATTATAAATAAATATAAATTTTTATAGCCCAATTTTGTAATTTAATAATATTATTTAGATTTGCCGTCGCTGGAAGAAGAAGAAGATGATGAAGGTGAAGATAACAAAGGAGGTGAAGATGGAGGAAATACGAAACACGAAGGAGATAGCAAAAGCGAAACTAAATACGAAAATTTCGAAGAGGATAATAGCGATGACAGTAATAGAAGTTTAAAAAGTATTTTGTAATAACTATTTAATTCTTTTTTATACAGGGTGGCCCATTAGTGTGTGGAAGTGCAATAACTTACTTAGGATCAAAAATACAAACAAATGTTTTAAATAAAAGTTGTTATGTTTGCGCAGATACACATTTATAAAATATTTTGAGATATACAGGGTGTTCAGCCTAAGCGAGACAACATAAAGTTTGCTTTTTTAATAGGACACCCTGTATATTCGTTTACCATCGAATTCAGCGTAAAATTCTGTATCTAGCCCTATCTTTTCTTTTCCCATAAATTGCGACGTTGCCAAGCTGGAGCGAAAAATATGAAGATTTGACGAAAATTGATGCACTATAAATGCTGCCAAATAAACGTTATCAGTGATAAGCAAATAAACTTATTTGGTATGTACGAAGGTAAAGGATGGCTGGAATGTCTGTACATAGTAGAAGTTTCGTTTGGGGTTCGGGGTGTTTTTTGGATAAGACTTAATTCAGGAGATTTCAATTAGGAAAAACTTCATTTTTTTTAATGGAACACCCAGTATATTATTTTACCATCTTGTAAAACTATTTTATCCCTTCGAATTATGTCTGTATAATGTACTCTCTAAAATTGATTGTTTTTAAGAAAATGCATTTTTAGTTTATGATTTAAAAATATTCATGTTTTTAACAAGCAAGCTCTCAATGTGGCGTTTAGAATACTTCTACTTTCTATATTTTTTTATGACAAAATCAAACCAGTAATTTTCTACTTTTAAAAACTGTTATAAAATAAATAGGACATCTACAAAACTTAATTAAGCAAAAATAACCTTACCATCAAATGAAATGAAAATATCCATATTTTTAACAAGTAACCTGTGAATTTGACGTTTGAGCAAGTCAGACTGATTAGTTATTACCTAGACGTGTTGTAAATGTGTAGCTATTAAGAACGATAGAGGAATTGACAGATTTGATTTTTGTACTGGGTGCCAATGATAAAAACTGTTTATTCGTACAAAGGGTTTATCAACAAAAATTTCCAGATAGAAGACAGCCAAGAAAAGAGACAATGTGCTTCAACGATTTGCCAGAACTGTAAGTGTAACTTACTGGTTTGATATTGTCACAAAAAGTTATCGAAAGCAGAAGTATTCTAAACGTCACATCCAGAGCTTGCTTGTTAAAAACATGAATAATTTTAAATCATAAACTAAAAATGGAATTTTCTTAAAAACAATCAATTTTAGCTAGTACATTATACAGACATAATTCGAAGGGATAAAATAGTTTTACAAGAAGGTAAAATAATATACCGTTCCATTTAAAACAATTAATGCTTATCCAAAAAGCACCCCGAACCCCAAACGAAACTTCTACTATGTTCAGACATTTCAGCCATCCTTTACCTTCGTACCTACTAAATAAGGTTAGTTGCTTATCACTGATAACGTTTATTTGGCAGCATTTATAGTGCACCAATTTTCGTCAAATCTTCAAATTTATCGTTCCAGCTTGACAACGTCGCAATTTATGGGAAAAGAAAAGATAGGGCTAGATGCATAATTTTACGCTAAATTCGATAGTAAACAGATATACAGGGTGTCCTATTAAAAAAAGTAAACTTTATGTTGTCTCGCTTAGGCTGAACACTCTGTATATCTCAAAATATTTTAGAAATGTGTATCTGCGCAAACATAACAACTTTTATTTGAAACATTTGTTTGTATTTTTCTAAGAGTTATTTATAGCATCGGATGCCATAACGTATTTATTTCATTTACTTTTTTTCCGCGGAGTGTATCAAAAATTGGAGTAGATTGCATGAAAGCACTGTGTAATGAATTGGATGCCATAGTAAATGCCACGGCGTGTGTGTGTGTGTGTGTGTGTGTGTGTGTGTGTGTGTGTGTGTGTGTGTCGTGTGCGTGTGCGTGTGCGTGTGCGTGTGCGTGTGCGTGTGCGTGTGCGTATGCGTGTGCGCGTGTGTGTATGGGTGTTTGGGTGTGTGAGTGTGAGTGTGTGTGGGAGTGTGTGTGGTGTGTATGGGTGTGTGTGTGGCTGTGGGTGTGCGGGTGTGGATATGGTTATGAGTGCAAACACGTACGTACTTGAAATGTTGTATTTAAACTTTTCATTTCTCCTACAGCTATTTAGATTTTGGAAGAAATTCAGCTGCGTAGGGAAGGGTTTATTAGAAGGTATTTTTTATTTTTATCAATATTTCTGAAACAGCTGTAAATATAAAAACACCATTGTATAGACCTTAGTCATATAGTTCGTCTTCAATGCAATTCTTTGATACGACGCGTAATTTAACGGCAAAAAAGTATCTTAATATAATACGAAATAAATATGATTGGAAATGCTTAAACTGTATTATCGATACCTATTTTTATAGAAGCGGGCGGCTTTTCAATTTTTTTATAGTTGCATATATAGGTGTTTATTAACCTCTATGTGACATGAAGTTTTAAACCCTGTTTGACGTATTTATTGTTTTTGTTTTTACAATGTTGCCTGTTTTCGCCACGAACTTATTACAAAGGGGTTGCATAATTATCCTAAAAAGATGGCTATTTCATTTCTTTTAATTATCCTAAAAAGAGTGTTATTAAAATTATTTCATTTCTTTTAATTTCCATTTTGTAGGTTGGAAGGTCGAGTGTTGGTCCACATCAGATATTTTCCATTTATATTTTTCGTACGATTCTTTAAATTTTAATTGTTAATTACCTTGTTTTAAATTGATAACCGTGTAAATCGAAATCGATATACTGTGATGCGAGTGCATCGTGCATGGTTTGAAGATGGCCAGGAACGACGTAGAAGAGGAAGCGAAACTTCAAGAAGAACGAGTGGGCGTCATGATCGTCGCTTAAGACAACTGGCATTTAGAGACCGGTTTTCCTCTACTCGGCCAATATTTGACCTATGGTTGGGTAAAGAATGTCGTCATGTAACCCCTAGAACAGTTTATAGCCGAATCCGAAGTTTTGGGTTAACATCATATCGTCCGCAACTTGTGCTTCCTTTGACTGTGGAACATTGTCAGCAACGGTTGCAATGGTGCATTGTAAGATCTCATTGAAATCTTGAATGGCATCGTGTTGTATTTAGTAATAAATCTATATATTTTTTAGGCATGCACGACGGGCGTGTGAGAGACAGAATAAAAAGGAGTAAACAAAGGAATCTTTAATTTACAGTACCCCGCACGGTAGGTGTTATGGTTTGGGGTGAGATTATGGCACCACAACAGTACATGGCGGAGGTGTTTAGAACACATCTACTGATACACCTATAAAAGCTCGAAGATCCATTATTCCAGCAAGATAATGCACGTCCTCATCCAGCAAGGTTTTCCTTGAACTTCTTTGAACAGGCCCAGAATCTTCTCTTGCCCTAGCCTCCAAGATCTCCAGATCTTTCCTCCATTAAACATGCATGGGACATCATGGGTAGATGGTTACGAAACTTGCATCGTCCTTCATTGATTTTGGAGGCTTTGAGCCATGAGGTGCCACTTGCACACCAAAACGAGATCAGCCACCTCATTTGCTCAATACCACGGCATGTAAATGAATGTGTAAATCAAAGAGGCGACCCCACACATTATTAACAGTTATTATAAAAGTTTTGTAGCTAATAAAGGTTTTTCTTCCATATTCTGATAATTTATTACTATAACATAAGTAAATATTCCTACCAAGGTTCATACGAAAATTACAACCCCTTTTCAGCAGGACTAGTCGTTATATAAGGCTAATTATTTGCGTTTTGATATATTATAAACTTGACGGCGCTTAATTAATAAAACGTTTCACTATTTACAGACAGGGATATCTGGATCATGAAAGACAAGATATGAACTCATGTTGCCTGTATTTAGGTCAGATGGAGAACCAAATCAAGGACTATTCAATATTTCATAATTTGCTTAACTGTGTATTTCATAAAAATGAGACACAAATGTTATTGTACACCCAATAATAAATCATTCATTATTGAAAGACTAAATCTGTGAAATTGTCTTTATGCGACCCCAGCCATCAAAAGTACTCACGTTCTGATCCATTATTGTAACATTCGCGGTATCAGGTCTAATCTTAACGCTATTCCCCAAATCTTGAACAATTAAAAACTGGCGTTTTGTTTCTATCTGAAATACAAGCCTCATCTGAATACTTCGATTCACCCAGATTGCAACTTCCCCATTACAATTTTCACTCTAACTTTCGATACAGAGACAACGTCGCTTGCAAGAGAACTTCTTCTTTGGCGTGATTTGGTTCAAACATTCTGGTCCTAAATTTGTGAAATTCTTCAGTTGCATTTCCAATGATAGTAACTTCCGAAACTTCTTCGTTTACCTTAGTTCGAAAGTTGACTATCTTCTTGAGATATATTTCTGGGAGATTTCAATGTTCAGAACTCTGGCTTCAATTTTCCTCTACTACTAAACACACATGATTTCTGAACCCACAAGTATCCCTGTTAACTCTGCATACTCCACACCTTCTAGACCCCTATCTTACATCAAACCCACTAGTTTATAAAACTTCAGTTATTGCCCCACTAGGGCTATATCTGACCATTGTCTAATAGAAATACCTTCTACTGTCGCTAATTCCTCAGTTCCTCTGTTGTTCACAACTCTGATAGAACCTTGTGGTGTTTTAAGTCATCAAAATGGAATAATTTTACTTGATTTCATTGCAACCTTTCCATGGCGTGAAATAGAAATAGAATAAAGAGCCATCCAGACTACTTCGTGTTAGAAATACTTTCAAAACTGCTATCACTAAAATTAAAATGTTGTTTGAACAACGAAAATGTAATGACACCTCTTTTGGGCAGTCACAAACTTTAGTCTGTAGCTAAAGCCATCGGTACAAAATTTGGTACATCGTTTCCCCCATGATATTCTTTGACGGATCTGTAGTTGCTGATTTCGTAGACAAAGCCAATCTTTTTGTGGACTTATTTGCATCAAGCTCGTGACCTAAGTATGGAACAATACATTGAAACAATCTTATAAAACAGTTATAGTCGTTTTAGATATTTCAAAAGAATTTGAACAAGATTGGCATAAGTGTTTATGTGTCAAACTTACCTGCTTCGGATTAACTGATCCGCTCATTAACTGGGTTTCTAATTTCATTGATAAAAGAAGAATACTTGTTGTAGTCGATAGCTTCTCTTCAAAAGAATTTGGCATTAACGTAGACTTGCGACAGAGATCAGTTATAGGATCTACACTTTTTGTGTTATACATAAATAATCTTATTTTTTCTACTAATCCGATCTATTGCTTCGCTGACGACAACACCCTTCATTGCAGTTCATCCCAGTTTAGTCATAATAGTAATACACCTTCTATCTTAAATCAAGACATTAAAGCTGAAATAACCATCTCGATCAACAAAGTTTAACATATCCTTGAATGGGGAAGTAATAATCTAGTTAAATTTAATGCTAACAAAACTCAGTGTTGACTTGGTATACGCCAAAAAAGATTGATCATTTCCTGTTGTAAATATGAATGGCTCAGTTCTTAAGGTTTCAAGTAGTATGTTGAGAATGACTATCTCTTCAAATCTATCATGAGTTCACCATATTCTGTCCGCTACTAGAGCAGCTGCTCGTAAAATAGGATTTTTGTTCAGATCTAAGCAGTACTTTACCTTCCGACAACTCTTTTTACTATATATAAGCCCAAAATCGACCTCTTCTATGGGTATTACAATTGCAATGATTATTGTGCTGCTAAATTACATTCTTTGATACTATTTCGAACCACCTCCGCTAGGAATACTCGGTTTGCTCATTCACATCTTCAATATGCAGTACAAATCTCAACTTGTCGGACCAAACGGGCCCAATTCACATTATTCTAGGCGGTTTCGAAATTCTGGAATGATCTTCCTAGTTCCCTGTTTTCCTCTCACTTATGAAATGGAAAACTTAGCCTGTTGAGGACCACAATTATTAAAAAAAAGAAAAACGCTGACGAATGAACAATTACTTTCAAATGTGAGACAGAAGGTTATAAACGTATTTAATAAAGAATAAGATTGATCAAATCATAAGGGCACCTAATTATTATAATTTTCTTAAAGCCATATCGATTAATGTCCCCATAAATTTACATTAATTTTTGTGGGAGAACGCCACGTAATATTAGACTTGCGAAAGAATTATCGGAAAAAAGTACTTGATGCCAATTTTTGCTTCAGTAACAGTTAAGAAATTAGATTAGTCAGTTTCGCTTGTAGTACTTTCTTAGGATAGTAAGTTTCTTCAATAGTGCCACTCTGGGTTGGATTTGGCGATAAGATTACTCTACAGATATGTTTTAGGCATGATCAAGTAAGGAATAATTTGCATTGTTTAGTGTATTGCAAGTTAGCGGTATGCTGTATTGCCGTACCTACCAAATGGGTTCTTATATAAAATCTCAATACCTATTACAGCAGTATTTACTCTGTAACTTTCCAATTTACATTTTTGAAAAGCACAAGAAACGAATTCTTAAATGGCGGATGAAAATAGACAACTGAAGGATAGCAAACAAATGAAAAGGGATAGGAAACAATTGATACCACATAACGCATTTTTTCAAATCCGATCCATGACGTCTACATCAGTGTTTGTATATCTCTATTTCCTAATATACTTTACCTACAATAAATATGGCCATCCTGTACAAGTAAATCTGTCAGTGATGGAATTTTAAATACTCGCTTTACCTACTAATTTCTCAGTTTGACCTTCCCAACCTTCATTACATAATTCTAGGACACATGTATTACTTCCACATTTTTCTAAATGAAATCTTAAACCTTACCATTTTTATTAAATTATGTTTGATTAAATTCCGTTGTGCCACATCATCGCGTCCCACCATGAAACACTTTATATCAGGGTAAGGCCTGTGACAGAATTTAATCCGTATATAGAAACGTTACCTTGTCAGAATATTTTGACATTTATGGTCTAACGGAAAAATTCGTACCAAACACGGTACTAATTTTCGACGTCTCCAGTTAACACGAATTCGCACATTTTAAATATATATATATATATATATATATATATATATATATATATATATATATATATATATATTTCTATTTAGATTTCCACAAGTACTAATGTTTAAACAAGACATTTTTCTTTGAAACTTGTGTAATTAAACGCACAAATTAATTCAACGTTTGAACGTGCTTTGTTCCTTTGTCAAAATTTATTTTGACAATTACAGAAATTGAAGTAAGGTAACTTCAATTTCTGTAATTGTCAAAATAAATTTGACAAAGGAACAAAGCACGTTCAAACGTTGAATTAATTTGTGCGTTTAATTACACAAGTTTCAAAGAAAATGTCTTTATATATATATATATATATATATATATATATATATATATATATATTTATATATGAGATTTTGATAAGCTGGTCATTTGTTAACTGATAATCTAGTGGTTGATATGAATCATCGAAAACCACTTTTAGCTTTGTTTCACATTTTTCTCTTAGACATCATGGCGCAATAGGAAAAAAGTTTCTAATTTTATTTAATGTTGGTTTAAACGTATTTTGTATAACAACGTTCTCTATCTTCTTCGACAGTGTAAGTTTCTCTTCATCTGATATCAAAGCACATTAGCTCTGACATGATTCATGAATCTCAGAATATTTACATATCCTTGTTTCTGTATTATGTGTTTTGTAACTGTGGTTTTCTATTAGTGGAGCTGTTCGGACTATTTCCACAGTATATGCTTTTTGAGCGCGACGTTTCGGAAGCGGACTCTGCTTCCGTCATCAGGCTTAGTCCTGAGGACTGTTTTCGCACTTGAGTCGAATTCATATGTCATATATAATTTTTTCCCAAGCACTTGACTACTCTCAGATTCAAACTTTGTACCTTTCACTTACTAGTCTGACACCTTTACCGCTGAGCCATTGAGTAATCCAATATATGTAGTTTTTAGAACTTCGCGCATTATTGGAATCCATATGGTTTTCATTACTACAGTAGCTTGGCTTATTAGATTTTCTGGTAGTGCGATGTATGTGGCTTCTTTGAGTTTCCGACGAGTTGTGTTCTCGTCCTTTGCCACTATCTGTATGTTATTCCATTGTATGCGGTGGTCTTCGTTCCAGACATGTTCGGCGATTCTGGATCTTTCTGTTTCGCCATTACGGACGTTGTTGTGATGATTGGAGTTGTAATGTAGGTACCTCCCCGTGTGGGTAGGTTTCCTATGTACAAGTACATCTAGGAATGGCAGTTTTTGTTCAGACTCCAATTCCATTGTTAATTTTATGGAGGGTGCGCGGCTATTTAGATGATCTAGGAATTCATCTAGCTTATGCTTGCCGTGTTGCCAAACTACGAAGGTATCATCCACGTATCTAAGCCACATCCTTGGTTTCTCTGTGAATTCGGATATCGCTTGATCTTTATATATATATATATATATATATATATATATATATATATATATATATATATAGCCCACTATAGGTAATAGTCATCCCAAACTCTTGCTGATAGAATTTGTCTTCTACCTGGCAATATGTAGTTCTAATGCATATTGTCAGAAGTTCCATTATTGTGTTTACCGAGAGTTGCGTGCGTTCGTCTAACGTTTCATCCTTTTCCAGCTTGTCCCTTATGATAGTTAGTGCCTTATCGGTATGCACATTTGTGAATAGACTCACAATGTCGAAGCTTACCAGTATTACTTCGTGGTTTGGTTGGAAGTTTATGATGGTTTCCACGAAGTGCTGCGTATTCTTCACCATAGACTCGCTTTTTCCCGATAAGGGTGTGATGATACCTAACAGATAAGTGTGCTAATGGATGACAAGGTGAATTTCTCAAGCTTACAATTGGTCTCAGAGGAATTCCTTGCTTATGAATCTTTGGTAGGCCGTACAGATGCGGAGGTTTGCTGTAGTGTGGGGTAAGTCTAGTTCTCTGGTAATCGGAGAACTCCCCCTTATGTTTTGCCAGCGTCAGGTATATCCGTCTTTCAATTGATGGTGTGGGGTCTTTTGGTATTTGTTTGTACTCGCCCCCGTCTAGTAGTTCTTGGATCTTACTGTTGTAAGTGTCCATATCCATTACCACAGTCGCGTTTCGTTTGCCTGCCGGCAGAATTTTGATCGTTGGATCATTCTTAAGCGAAATGAGCGCTCTCCTTTCTAGGTTAAAGAGGTTAGGTTTAGTTCGCCGAGATGAATCTAGGACTGATCTAACCTTACTTCTGTATTCTTCCGCTTCTTCAGGATCTAATTTCATAGCTGTTTCTTCGACTGCGGTTATTAAATCTACTTTCGGCGTATACCTCGGTGTTATCGCATAGTTCAAACCTTTGTCCAGAACCTGCACTTCTGCGCAACCATGAAAAAGTTTAATATATATTTGTTCTAAAAAATATATATTGGATTACTCAGTGGCTCAGCGGAAAAGGTGTCAGACTAGTAAGTGAAAGGTACCAAGTTCGAATCTAACAGTAGTCAAGTGCTTGGGAAAAAATTATATATAACATATGAATTCGACTCAAGTGCAAAAACAGTCCTCCTCAGGACTATGCCTGATGACGGAAGCAGAGTCCGCCTCCGAAACGTCGCGCTCAAAAAGCATACTGTGGAAATAGGCCGATCAACTCCACTAATATCCTTGTTTATTTGGTTAACAGAAGGACGGTTTGCGCTAGTTGTCATTTAAAACAATTCTGTTTGACTTCAGACAGAATTTACACTAATTTTATTTCATGATGTCGTTAAAATAGGTCCTGTCTTGAGTGAAGAACGGATTGTGGCTATCTCTTCTGTTATTGATGTAGTAGTCTTAAGAAATTTGTGTCGCGTTTGTGACAATAGTGCTCCTATATTTTACGATATTTTAAATTTAATGATTACAATTCGCTAACATTAGAATCCGTCACTACTTCGCTTGTTTGATACAAAGCCTAGTGAATATCTGTAGATGGAACACTTTCTGTATCTTGTTCCATGTTTTCCACGTTTTCACTATTTCACAATTCACGTAATAAGGTTTTGAGTAGTGTATATGAGTTGGGTGCCAGTATCAAGCTTCTTTAGTGGTATTCACATGCGTACTAATGGTATGACTTTTGTTATTGTATTACAATCAACAGCTCCTTAACAATTGCATAATTTAACTCTGTTGTTTCAAACATTGATGTTAAATTACATATGAGATTCCCCTTTGTGTGTATTGTAAATATTACTTGTGATTATAGGAACTATCTTCTGCTCTTTGTACACAATTCTGAGATGCTGTGTTCTGATCCTTGTAGAACGATTCCTAGTTATTATTTGTTACAATCATTACATGTAAAACAATCAGTACACAATTATACTTAGTGTAAAATATGTTGCCTATCAAATCATGTACAGGATTCATTTATCATGGGAAATGCAATTTTCTCGAAAACGATTGAAGGAAAATTCGTTCTGTAAAAAGCATGTTATTTCGGCATCACTCCTCTCGAAGTTAAGGTAGAAATTTACTAAAATGTGAAACTGACGCTGGGCGTCGCGACGCTTCGAAATTTTTTTTCCCAGAACCATACCTTTTTTATTGGTTATTTTAAAAGGTCGATCAATTCTAAGAATTTTTTCTTACACATTTGTTTCTATTCCAGACCGTTAATTAGAAGAAATATGTGGCTTCAAGTAGATGGTGCACCTTGGGATAATGCTGCAACAGCAAAAAATGATTTAGACACTGAATTTGAGCATAGATGGATAGGAACTACAGGCCCTTTAAAATATCCACCAAGATCGCCAGATTTAACGCCACTGGATTTTTTTATTTGGGGAAATCTCAATCAAGAGGTTTACAAAACAGAATCGAACAACATGGAGCATCTCATACAAAAAATCCAAAATGCATGTAATGGAATAAGCGGCTAGATGATAAAAAGTGTGACAAAAAAGAAGTACGAAGGCGATTTGGTTTGTGTTTTGAAATTAATGGCGGCCAGATAGAACATCTATTAAAGTAGTTTAATTAATTTTTAATTTTGTTTATCTGTTTTTTTGCTGCTTATTCGAATTTTTCTTTTATGGGTGAAAATTAATAAATTTATGATCAACATTGAGTGTTATTTATTGCAGATTGTTTTCCAATAGTTACTTTATTTAAAATAATCAACAAAAAACGCTTATTTTATAAAATTGGGTAAAAAGTCAAGAAAAAAGTATTTATACAGACTAGCTTATAACTTTCTAACGGTCAGGAATAGAAAAAAATGTGTATAAGGAAAAATTCTTAGAATTGATCGGCATTTTAAAATAACCAATAAAAAAGGTATGTTTCTGGGAAACAAAATTTCGAAGCGTCGGTTTCATATTTTAGTAAAGAGGAGTGGTGCCGAAGTAACATGCTTTTTACAGAACGAATTTTCCTCCAACCGTTTTCGAGAAAATCGCATTTCCCATGATAAATTAATCACCCTGTACAAGCCAAATATAACACAAGAGGTACAGGTCAATGTATAATATTATAAGCACCTTATTTTTGGTTTGATTGGAAGTAAAATTCACAATTTATGGAAAGCGGATTGTTATATCACATGCTAGGACTAGATTGATGTGCTGAGTTACACACAAATTTTATACCACAACGTTGAGTATATCCAGTATCCAATAAATGAGGAATGAATAAATGATACTTGCGTAAAAGCAATAAAATTTATTTATTACTAACAAATATAATTTTTTTAATATAAAAGTATCTTCTTTAATCAATATCACAGAACACTGCTTGAACAGCAACAGCATATGGCCACCACAATGTTAAGCATACAAAATTTTTACAATTTTATATACAAGAAGAATTAAACAAAATCTACTTACACATAGACAAAACTAAAGTAGTTGATTACAAGCTAACATCAAAATGTTTCTTTTTAAATACATGAGATCTTTTTTTCGACGATTCTTATGTACAGTATTTAAGTTAAAATAGATAAGTATTAATAGATCTGTAAGTGATTATAAGCAAGATAAATGCATTCATTTTGGCACGTGGAATTCAATAAGTAACTATCAAACTAATATTGAAAGAAAACGATTAACAAATAACTATGAGAAATAATTTAGTTAGCATGGTGCAGATAAGCAGAAGAATATTTTCAAAAATATACATTTTTTACAAACCTCCAATGTGGAGAATATATAAATATATACAAGCAAATTTGTTTAGTACATTATTGCCAAAATATTGCACTTTTGCAATGTAATTTTGTATTAGTTAATTTGGGAGCACCGTAAAATTGTTACTATAACATAAATAGATAATAACCTGAGATCTAATGATGTTTTGGATTGTTATAACTATGCACTACACATAGAAAAATATAAAAACTAATTTTAGGATTAGGATGCCAGTTTCTGGTAACATTGCTCGAGTTTATCCAAAACATCCTGCTCAGATAAAAAAATTGCAAAACTCGGCCAGCGTCTACATTATTTAAAATTTCAAGCTTAATTACTAAACTAATCACAGAAGTACTTGTAATAAAGTTTGTCACAGCTAACTTCTTAAAACACAGTGGGCTGTTCCCTCTTCGGAAATAATATTCACGAGATCAGCCCAATCTTCAAGTCTGGGTGCGCATTGAAGTGTTAACGCACCTAACTTTCTTCTAGCCATAAAAACAAACTCTCCTAGTCCATGTTTAACACCACAATGCTGTGCAACTTGAAGTGTCACATCTTTTGTTAAATTTTCATTATCTATTGAATTCTCATTTTCCTCTAGATCATCTCTATAACCGTCATCGGTGGTATGTCGAATTAATTTCGTTACTTTAACAGAAATTTGCGATACCTCCATGTCGTCATGATTTTCAATTCCGTGTATTATTCCTCTCGTTACTATAACAAAAAATAAAGAAATGTTTAAATAAGTACAAAGTCATGATTTGGAATATTAAACTTTTAAGTTTGTTTAGTCTATGAATTTTAAAGAACGTATCACATATCTCATTATATTGTAGAAATACGTGATGTTTAACGTTTCGTGCTAATCAGGTGCAAATAGAAGATTTAAAATTGTTTGTATGCAACCCACACTGGTCATAAGTCAAAAATAAAAATGAATTCTGGACAGTTGTGACCATAAAGGCACGGTTAGATAATTTCGGTACTTAAAAAGCTTTGTTAAGATTGTCAAGTCGATAAATATCTTACCATTCGAGGCGTTTGAATAAATTAGTCTTTTCAAACAATTAATGATAGCTATTATTTAAACAAATTGGGTGGGTTTACGGCACTCTAGGATCTTAGATGGTTCTTTTTTAAGACAAAGGCAGACACCCTTAGAAAGAAATGTAATGTCTACCTAATCGATTAAAAAGGATTGAAAAAGGGTAATTAACGCTATAAAAGTTTTATTTGACAACTAGCTGTACTAAAAAATATTCAGTTATTTAAAACCAGTTGGAAAAAAGTATTATGACGTAGCCCATCTTAATAAAACGGCGCCATCAGTTTAACACAACCGGATTTTCTGGCCAACAAATGGTGGTCAACAATAAAATTTGTATTAAATCAATCGTAAATGTTTATACATGGAACAAACCATATGGTTTTATAATGGAAATTTTTTGTTATCGCCTACTTTGATTTTATGTTTTAAGTTTGACCTGAGGTCACAGATATGTAAAAAGCATAAGCAATTTCAATCTTGTGCTTTAGTGTCTTTATATGGAAAAATATTTATATTGTACATATATTTAGAAGTGGGCATATTAATTTCAATATAAATATTAACTAACATTCCTTATGAACGTTCAGGATCTGGATCGTATTACTTGACTGAAGTGAAGCTGTCTTTCTCATATTGGCTGTCCAAAGAATGTTTTTAACGTATTCATAGATTAACAATGTTATTATGAAGCATATTACAACGGTTTTACATATCTATAATTAATTCATCAGGCCGGATGATTCGAAACTATTTAATAATAAAGCGATACCCTTACGGTGGAGTTAGTAGATATATTTCATATGAAGACTTGCGAGCATAATCAACGGCTTTGGTAACGTTGAGAAAGAACAATTAATTACCTTTCACAATACAACTTAACGTAACGTATATAATAAAAAAATACAAAAATATGGAATTTTTCTGTTTAACAATCAATCTGATATCAACAGGTGTCCCAACAAGCACTTAAGTTACAAATTTCATCTAAACACCAGCAAATTTCTCCTAATGAGTTAAACTACCTAAACGCGTGTTCTAGATGATATTTGTACGCCAAAAACACCAGATACCACTTAATCCAAACGCTATATAAAATAAGTGAGGAGGTAGGCGCTATTCCATGTTGTACCAACAAGCATTTCGGACGTTTTACACCTGTTTGTAAAATACCTATTTTTGAGGGCTCTTCCTTGTGTTGAAATTGCGGAGAATTTATTGATTTTTTTCGAATAACAAGATTTTATTATCTTGCTCATAAATTTATTATAACCACTATATTTTCTTCGATTTTATACACGTGACTTATTATTGATTTGGAGTTAATATATATTTTTCTGTATAAGTTCATTATTTTTGTAACGCATCTTTTGCCGCCAGAAAATATTAATAACAGAAGAGAAAGTCAAGCAGTTTATTATATTGATAAATTGCATGTAATACTTGCAGACTATAATGTCCAAGAAATTCTACCCTCCAACGTAATTTGGGGATGAGTTACTAGCTGTAATGGAAACAATTGCTCGCATGGTTTCGCAAAATATTTGGAATTTGGAGGAGACTCCGGTTCAAAACACGAATTTTAGGCAAATAGTTAAAAATAGTATTGCTTACGGTTCGACTGAACCAGTTGTTAACTTTGCTATATCTAACTATGATTCCGATGATTCAGTGTAATTCATCTGTATGACTCCATACCCCTCAGCCAAACGGCGAAATAAATAGTGCCGATAATGAGAAACCTAAAATTGTAATAGGTACAGATCACCACCTATTGTCAACACTTCCAGTAATTTGTTTTTGAATATTCAATAAAACTTAAAATTATGAAAATTTCTTGGTCTACTGATCTAAATTTTCATGTTATTATTATTTAGGCGAGTTTTGGTACAGCTTTTATACAGCTCAACGGGTAATCTTCTTTCATATGTCACCCCACTTTGGAATAACACATTAGAAAGGTCCGGTGAAACAGTCGTAGTAGCTTTAGATATTTCAAAGGCTTTTGACCAGGTTCGGCTTATCCGATACGCTCATAAATTAGATTTTTAGCTTTCTTGACAAAAAAACGTATACGCATTGTCGTCGATGGCTTCTTTTTGAAAGAAACTACTATTAACGCGGGCGAACCCGAAGGGTCAGGGATAGCTTCCACACTTTTCCTGCTGTACATAGATGACCTCATTTCCTCAACAACTAACCCGATCCATTGCTTTGCAGACGACAGCACTCTGCATTGTAGTTTTTCTCAGTTTTTCCACAACTGTAAGTGTAGTGAGAACGTTAAATAAAGTGACAATGGCAGCCTCAATCAACAGTGACTTAGAACGTATTCTTGAATGGGGAAGGAATAATCTACTCACGTTCAATGCCGACAAAGGCCAGTGTTGCCTTGTGTCCGCCAGGAAAGACCGATCATTTCCTGCTGTCCGTATAATCGAAACTTTCATGGGTTGGCCACCTTATGTCAGCCAGACAAACAGCTGCCCGTAAACTGGGATTTCTATACAGATCTAAACAGTACTTCACGTCGCTCCTTTTACTGTAAATTCGATCTCATATGGAATACAATTCCCTTGGTATGGTAAACAGCATCGAAAAAGAGCTATACAACTTATAAATGACCCGTCTCTAACTTCTCACCTACAGTCTCTTCAGCATAGAAGAATAGTTTCGGTTCTCTCCTTGTTCTATAGCTACTTACAATGGCAAGCGTGCCTCCGAAATACACTCCTTAATACCATCGCAGGAAATTTTCGGTAGGAACACTCGATTTGCCCATTCATACCATAATTACGCACTCAAACTTCCATCTTGTCCCACTAAACGGGCGCAATCTACATTTTTCACACGGCGACCAAATTGTGGAATGCTCTACCCAGTTCCTGTTTTCCTCCAAACTTTGATTTAAGAAAATTTAAGGTAGCAATCCATAAACATTTCTGGGCAGCCTAACAATATCCCTAACCACCTCCCAGTGTTCCTGAGTGCTTTAACACGTTAGGAAAATCTTAGCCTGTCTAGGAATACTATTAGTAGAACAAGCTTCTATTGCCGTCTCTGGCATCTCATATTCCATCATAAGTCTTGGCCGCTTAATCCTCTGTTCGCCATTATCACTTCTACATCATTTCTTCAGCAGCGTTTTGGTCTTCTTTTTTCTTCTTGTGACCGGGGACCACTCCCATACTTTCCGTGAACACCTATCCTCCGACGTTCTTTTTAGGTGACCATTTCTCTTCTGATACTTTCGTTTCTCACTCTATCTAGTCTGGTTTTTCTACAGCACTGCCTCCAGTAGTCCATTTCCAAATCCCTGCGCCATATGTACAAATCCCTTCGATGATAGGCTTATACCTACGAATTTTATTCCGTTTACTCCATTTGCTCCATAACAAACTGTTTAGCTGTCTCGTGCCTGGCCCATTCTAGAAACTATTTCATTGTTACTTCCACCGTCTGATGTTAATTTCACACCCAAGTATGTAAACTTGTCCGTGACTTCGATTCTGTCTTTTCCTAAATGGAGATCTTGCCCTTTACCTACAGCAACGGAATGTTTTGTTTTACTCGTATTTCTTGTAAGGCCCCAATCATTGTACTTCTCAATCCATGTTCTAAGCATGTACTCTATGTCCATTTCGTTCTCAGCTAGGACAGTCTGAACGTCTGCAAAATGTATTGTAAAGAGCTTGTCGTCGCCTACGGGGATAGCCATGTTTTGGCATTTTTCCTCTATGTAGTTAGGGCTTCTTTTAAGTATATCTTAAACAATTTTGGGGCTATACAGCACCCTTTGTTTAGACTTTGCTAATTTGCATTTTTTCGGAAGTTCTATTGACATTTTTGATGTATGCTTCCATATTGCGGACGTATACAGGGTGTCCCAAATAGCGTAGGATAGTATGGGTATCATTCTTATTATTAAAGATAGAGATTTAGTTAAATGGGCAATATTGTGCCATTTTTTGGGCCAAGTTCGATCCCGTTGAGAAACATTTCGATTTCCGAACAATTTCGAAATTATTTAAAAAAAAAACAAAAATCGCCGATTCCTAAAAACTCAAATATCTCCGTAATTATAAAAGATATGTAAAAAGGTTTCAGATCAAAGTTACTTACTTCGATGAGACACACTTAAAAATGATGTCAAAATAAAATTCAAGATGGCGGTTTCCAAGACATCAATAGCAACTTTCTTATTTTAAATGGGCGCCATATTAGATTTTTACGCAATTAAATGGAATTTTTTTTTCTTTTCAACGATGTAAACAACCTAGGTATATCTGTTGCCTATTTGTTGCTTTCCCATGGCCTGCCATAGTTGTTTTAAGGGGACACTGTCATAGGCTTTTATCAGGTCCACGAACACGACGTGGGCTTGTTGGTTATGGACCAATCTTTTTTCTATCACTAGCTTGAGGCTAAAAATGCTGTCAGTACAGAATCTACCAGCTCGGAAACCATTTTGTTCTTGAACATCTCTCATTTCCTTTTCTATTCTGTTTTTTAATTATTTTACCATATACTCGTGATAAGGAATTGGTTTCACTTAGTCCTTTATAGCTCTTAGTCTTTTCGATCACCTTTCTTATATATGTTACTGATGTATACTTCTGTCCAACTCTCTAGTATTTCGTGTCCTAAAAATGCATTACGTTAGTAACTGGAAAAGTATTTCGGGTCCGTGTTTTAGCAGATCATTGGGAACTCCTCCCGAGCCACATGCTTGGTTATTTTTTAAATTCTGTATAACCTTTTGACTTCATCTGTTGAGATGTCATCATTTTCTTGATCTTCTTCGCCGTCGAAATATTCATAACCAATGAAATTGTAGACGTTTTTCCGCCAATGCTTAGATTTATTCTTCTTAATAACAAACTAATTATGCCAAAACACATGGTTAAGATAAGTTGTTATAATATCAATCTAAAATTTACGTTTTTGAGTCATGCACACCCAGGACAAACCAATCAACTGATGAGATATAATTACTTTTCAATTCTAAAGCGGTGCAAAATGATGAAATTTATAATAGGAGATTTCAAGATATAGGTAATGTGCTGGTCAGAGACCGGTTACTTACCGCACTTCAAAATTTACCTAGGCCAAAGGCAATCAGAAGACAATCTAACTTAAGACGAGAAAATTGCGAACGTTTTGTAACCATACGTCATTGAATTTACCTTAACACTATACATTAGGCAAGAAAATATATGCCATAAAATCTAATTGAAGACCAAACAATTCCAATGGACGGATATATACTGACATAATGTATTAACATTAGAGACACAAAACGGAAGGACTGTGGGATAAAATAAATTAGTTTCCAACAACATGCATATAATAATTACATAGTTTTCCTATAATGGTAAAATGTTACCAAGGAACTTTCCTTTATCAAAAGATAATTAAAATCTTTTGTAACAATTAATGTATCTCTAATAGCAGCCACATTAAGAAAAATCACATTTTTTGTTCAGTAAAAAGTTTTGGTGTTAAATAGCAAAACACGTTTTGTATCATTTTCTTAGTATAGCTAATGTCAAAAGTTAGGTTTTCACACTGGAGTTCGAGATCCTACCTAAAACATTGCCACTACCTACTGTACAACGTAACAAAATTTTAACAAACAAAACAGTCACAGTAATAACATTTTACGGAAAGAGGTAATAACACTGCTATGTAAATTAATTACATTATCAGAAGTAAGCTAGAAAATAAAGAAAAAATATGGAAATAAAAAGGACAAAGTGGTATAGGATCAAAAATGAATCGAATCAATTAACAACCTCTTAAGCGTAAACTAAACTAAAGAAAAACCCTTCGGGAGTGTTTGAAAAAAGGGAAACAACAACGTACTGTCAAGAACTATTAACAATGTGATAACTAAAGTACTAACAAAATATAAAAAAGAATAAAGATCCTCAACGGATAAAGCAAATTAGAAATGAAACATAAAAAAAATTAAGATACAAACGAATAGACGTTCTAAAGCATCTGTAGAGGACACCTCAAGTTGTAAACCAGAGCTAGAAGTAATGGAGTATGACTGAAGATGAATGGAATAGCCAAACAGAATAGTGCCAACCGCCACCCACACACACACACGCCCGCGCTCGCACGCACCCACCGACCGACCGACCACCCCGCCCGCTCGCACGCACACACACGCGCGCGCGCACCTGCACATGCCCACTCCCACCCCACGCACCCAGGTGCGCATCCACCGTCCCAATTTGAAGAAATGACCACAACCCCCAAATTTTTAGAGGTAAGTTTTAACACATCGAAAACAAATATGACGGATCGACAGTGGGTGCAAACCACTAGTTTCCTTAATCATAATATATGTATAAAATATGGTAGTTTGCATTTCAACTCAACATTCGTCAGCATTTTCTATTCTATTCTATTTGTGTACAAAAAGTGGGCCAATTTCATTAACAAACCTCAAAATAGGCATGTTTTAGCGCATTCTATAGCATGGTGGAATTACAGTATTCCAGATATTAATTTTCGGTGTTTTGTACTTGGTACCCTAATGTAGCAAAGATGTGGTATTTTCGCATAGAAAACATATTTCAGTAAGGAAAACATTCTTGGTAACTCATAAATCTAAGAAAAACAGAAAAATCATTTATCTGTTATCGAGCAAACGAGTTTGGCCGTTTCCCTAACAAAATTGCTACATGTACAACCATTTGACAAACACCTCGTACTAATAGTATTGTCGTCCGTACAGTAAAAAAAAAAACGTCCCGTATTTCAACCTTTCCAATGGCACAATTTTTACACTATGAATCTAGGGCCCAGCACAATTCAAAATGATACATACACAGAAATTGAATTTGATAGTAACGGGTAAGTATGGTTGATTTCATTTTCCGAATTTTCAACGGTGGATCACAATCTAATGATAGAGGTTAGTTCGAATTCGACCGAACGTCAAATTAACAAAATTGGAACGTAAAAGAAGTATGATACATCTTTGTGAAACTCCAGCCCAAGTTTATTTGCCAAACAATTTACACTGACAAAGTTAGATGTTATCTTCCTAATCATGTGATTATAAGATAGAAAGACCTGACCTGAATAGATTAAACTATTACCTAATTGTATTTCATTTATGTCACTTTTTAAGTTGGGGGTTGTGGTCAAACTTGCTGTTGTGGTCATTCTTAAAGTTGGCGATTAAGTTCATGTTGGGCATTGTGGTCGCTCTTAAAGTTGGGCGTAGTGACTAAATGTATAATCCGGAGTTATGGGCAAGTATGATATTGATAAGGTGTTATAGACCGATTTTTAATACACGCATCGTTTGGTGTTATGGTTAAGTTGGGTGTTGAGGTTATTCTTAAAGTTGAGGAGGGGGCGTGATCATGTTGGGCGTTGATTCTGCACGTTGGAGATCGTGGTCATGTATTGCGTCTAACAACAAGTTTGCGGGTTGTGGTCATTTTATGAAGTTGGGAATTGTGTTCATTTGCTATTGTGATGGATAGAATGTATCGATGAGTCAAAATTCCCAGAAAAGAACTTGAGCCTTTTTGGCACTGCAGTATATGAAGTAATTCAATTTCAAACCTTACTTGATTTTTGTACAAAGAGTTTCATAAATATTCATTTCAGTTTAAATTTGCTTAATCGAATTTAATTACCTATAGTTCGTAGTATATAGCAGTATTAAGGCAGTATCTCATGTAATTGTGATCTCTTCTCAAAAAACCTAGTAATGGTTTCATTTACTTCTTTATTTGAGGAAAATCAATATGTTTTTTGAACTTAGAAATGGACCAGATGATAAGGATTGTAGCCGAAAATTAAAAAAACAGCTTTATTTTTTACTGAGCTTTATGAACTTTAGGATCATTGTAATTAAGGTGCAGAATAATAAAGCACTCACTCACTCGCTACCTTCCTCCTTCACTCACACACACACTCCCTCACTTACTCTCTCACGCGTACACCCGCACACACACATACGCACGCACTCACGCGGACAGACACTCAGCCATATGTTTCAGTAAATTTTTGTCAAAAACTTGAAAACAATCAATTGTTACAGTGTGTTTATTTCAAGAATATGAAGCTTTTTCGCTCTTTCCTCATACTGCCGTATAATTAAAAAAGCGTAATTAATAATTTAAATGTGAATGCAGAATTTATTTGTTCGTACTTGGACTTGTAAAAATGATTAACATTATGAATACGGAAACCTATTACTGAAACAAACCAGGTTGTATTGCATGTTCCTAACTGGTGAATATAATTATGATTAAAACTGCATACATATGTATAAGGTTGCCGAAATTAAAAAAAATATATACGGAAAAGGTGATAGTATCTTATGTGAATAATATATCATAATATCAGAAATCAGAACCACAATTACAATTCAGTTTTTTTTAAGCCTGAAGTAACAGACCAGATTGTTATTATACAGTATATTCGACAATTTGATTGTAAAATTAAATGATTGCAAGTAATATATTGCTTTATACCTATTTACAGATTTCTCAATAAATTATGACGATAATTTATCATCCATAACATATCATTATTGAAAGCAAAATAGAAATGTCAAGATTAAATAAAATTTTCGGGTCATGTGAACTGTTGAAAATTTTTGTTAGAAAAAAATTACTTACCAAGGTCACTCGTGCAAAAAGCGTGGGCTAGTTCTTCAGAGCTACATGGTCTACATTCTGAAACAATAATAAATATTAGGTACTAGTAAAAAAAACAACTTTCACTACGTGAGAAAACACTGTAATATCCGCTACATTTTTTATCGGTTATAATCAAATATTAATTAATTAGTTTAATTACCTTCCGTTGGATCGTAAGCCTGACTTCCTTTTGGTAAAGGTTGAAGATCATATTCAATTTTCGCAACCCTCTTAATCATGCTACTACCGCTAATTGCCTCGATGTAAAGAGCAACTTGACCTTTGCGACTTTGGAAACACCTAAAAAGGTTGCGTTAGAAAACAAATTCTGATAACAAGGCGCTGTAGAATTTACCTGACGGCTTTATGCCCTCCGTCCTCATGCGAATAGAGAGGTAATAAAGATCTTGGCCCTTCCAAAAATAAACGAGCGGCTAAATGTTGATTTACACCATCAGGATGTACTTTAATACAAGCTCGAAATTCTCTATCTTGTCCGGGTAAACGAAGTAATACTCTAAGTGCCCCTCGGGGGTATAACCACGTGACTCTACCTGCTGTACATCTCAGGTACACTGGCGTCACCCCTCGATCTTCTGACGATGTCGTTAAACCACTATAAATAAAAAAAAATAGATTTAATATTATGTTAGGGTGGTGCGATTTTACTTTCGTTATAATAAAAAGTGAAGATGTAAAATACAAGTGGTTTTGATGCCATATGGTAAGGATTATAACGATAAAGATGGCGACATTCCAAGGAATATAAAGTAGAGAACATTTATGCACAGATGGTTAATTTTACAAGATCTGTATAAATGATACCGTTATTGAATAAGAGATTTTAAAAGCATGTAGTGTTATAAATGAACGTTCCGAAAAATATCTGTCTAAAGTCTTAGACGACTTTCTACTATTGTGATGGGAGTGAATAAAAAATACCATTAAGATTTAAAATCTACATGAGAGGAAGTTCATGAAAGGACAATTTTTTTCATTTTTCTTAAATAGAAATTTATTAACAGTTTCCGGAGTAATTTATTGCCACGTACCTTTTCGAGAATATTTCGGTTGTAATTGAGGGTTGTAAAATATAAGAAGTTTACCTGGTAACGTACAGACAGACTAATTACACAAATCTAGAGGTTAGTTTTAACTTTAGCCGCTATTTACTTTGAAAATTGTCGGCTTTGTTATGGTATTATACTGGCTACAAATTCATTTACGGTAATCACCCTGAGTAACTCTTCAGTAACAAACAGGTATTACAGAGATAACTTTTAACCCTGTATCTTTAAACTGTACTGTTAGTTTTTTTTTTACTTTTATTAATGGTCCGCTTTTACAGTAGAAAGTTATAAGTATTCGTTTATATGTCAACGGCAGTTAACATCTAAACCAATTTGGCAAAAGATAAATATCGAGTTCTAATTGTAATGATTTCAATGCCTGGCTAGCAGACAACTGCCTTATTCGTATTAATTAACACCAACCGAAATCTATAAAACGAACAATAAGGGATGAAAAACCTATCCACATGAATAGAGGCATCGTTTTTACTTCCTGACAATAATGCAGGTTCTTATTGGTAGGGTTATAAAGAAAAGAGATGTACACCTGAACTGTCTAGATGGTGGTTCAAATTACAAAGACGAAAAAGATCAGTTTGCTAACATTTAAGGGGGACAATTCACGTGTGTTTGCGCTGCATGAAAAGCTGCCAACTAATCTCGTCTTTATATCCATTTGTTGTTAAAGTAATAATTAAAAATACAGTCAGGTGCTGGTAGTATGCATAATATTTAAACACGATAACATTGACAACAATCTACACGCGCTTCTTTTGATTGCAAATAAAGAACTCGCCTTGAAAGGCTCTTGTTACTCGAATTGTAATTTAATGATGGCCGTCTGCATTCAATTTCCTTGTTTTATTTTTATTTAAATTCAATCATACTGTAAGTTCTATATTTAGGCTAATTAAACGAAAAGCAAACGTAGATCAATGTCAAAAAGGACAACTTCTTTTCAAAATTACATTAATTTTCTCTTTATTGACAACTTTCCGAATTCTCTTTTGGGCAGGTATTAATTATGCTTTTGCAGGCATCTTTGACGTCTGTCAATTTTTTTTACCATAAAACTAAATCGAATTTAATCAAAATTCTTTTAAAGTGGTAATGAGCTATAAAATAATTAGAAATATAAAAACAATACAAGTCGTAATCATGAAAAAGGTACTAATTTAATTCTAATTAGGAAAGGAATTTAAATTAACATTTTCTAACAGGATTTTATCCAATTGGGAAGAAATTAGTTGTGAATTGTCGTGACAAAATAAAATCGTATTAATGAGATCTAAGAACACCAAAAGACAATGGCTCTTGCGTTACCATATAACCTTCCTTACCATATTCACTTTTTATAAATTGTAAAAATTATATATCACAGTAATATAACATTCACATTAGTATTATTATTTTGCAATTCTCGAATTATTCGTGTTTGTACGATGAAAGTGAAGGGCGTTTTGTGTTCAGTTACATTAATTTTTTTTTTCAAGTTTTTCAATATATCATATTATGCATGTTGCAATTAAATTATTTTGCATTCACTTTATTTGACTGCCTAGAAAATAATTTCACAGTAAAAGTAGCTCAGTTTCTCTCTTGGAGTTTACGTGTAACATGGACCACGCCTTGATCTAGCTTTCGATTGAGCACACGCATTAAGATTATAAATGACTGTAAACAAATTAGCATATGCTTTAAATTATGCATTATACTGCCGTTATTACATAAAGCACCAAGTTTAGAGTAAATCAATTAATCTTAAAAAATAAAAACAATTTGATTAATGAAACTTCTATATTAATAAAATTTGAGTTAAACCACATTTAAAATTGGTTTTATAGATGAGCTAAGACAAGCGTTTGCCTACGAGGGTGACCACTTTATCTGCAATTATTTTCACTGTTAATCAACACAATATATGCTGTTTTAACTGTTTCTGGATCTCGGCCAGTTTTGCTAACGTAAGTATAAACGTTTATATTGTATTAGATACACTTTTAGGTTAGATTTACGTGTTTGGTAACGTTGCCATCTTGCTCATTTGCAAATCTGCAGCGTAATAAGCGTATCCATCGTTCTGATAAAGGCCTTCATACAAGTATTATGAAAGTAGCGTGACGATAGTGATCTTTATCCTGCTTAAGACTTCGCCAGCTCACCCTTTAAGGACGCAGTTTGACGTGTCGTGCCTTGTCTAATCCCATTTCCTTCTTTTTATAAGTATAAGTATTTTATTAAATGATCGAATATTGTGTTAAAATAACTCTATATAATCTTAAACAAAACATCTTTAAAAGTGTTTCTTTCAGTAATATTTAATTCGTTCTAATAATAATTAGTGCTGTAATGTGCGTGTTTATTTGAAGATTTGTTCGTTATTCCACAAATTTCGAGAACCAGTAGGTGTATTTGGGGAGTGCGTGTTTGAGTTAGTAGACTAATATTTTTCCTAACAAAGTATTTAACAGTGATAGTAGCGCTAAGTTATTACTCTTAAATTGTCCCTTACAAGTATTTTACTTCCGAAAAGGTGATAAAAAAGATGGCTTGATGTAAATCATAGGGCGATGTGGAAAGCCCCTTTTTTAATATATTACACTTTTGTTCATACGTCAATTCTATACCCATGTATTACGGCCTCAATCATAATTGCGGCTTCACAGCAAATGTTTAACATGTCACATGCTTTTAAACTCGCCAGGCATAAACACTTTTTAAAAATATAATTGCTTCGTTGGACAACCTGAATAAGCCATTTCATGAAGGACCAGTTGGTAGTGATTATATAATGTATATTATTGTACTGACGATTTCCCGAAATATCAGAAAATACAATTGTGGATATAGGCAAAAGATTTCATTACAAAGTGAATGCGATAATGTTAATAAGAACGTAATACTACCGATCAAAAATTCATTACGATTAATATAAAAATATGGCTGATAAGAAAAAGTTAAAACAGCTTATGGGTGTCGTTCCATAGAATCTTGTGTTTTGAAAACAAGATATTATGCTTGTTAAACTAACCAGAAGAAACAATTTTAAACAAAAACCAGTTTCGGTATATATTGTAAAAAAATAAATGAAAGGTGTTGTCTTTAGATAATTTTAGTTTTGGTTAGTATTCCCTGAGCGTTCTGGTCGTTTTGAAAGCAGTGCTTATCTTGTATTTCCTGCCTATCCTTCGTGTTTTGTCTGAAGTACCTAGTATATACGAGGGTAAGGTGAATAGTTCTAGGCCTGACACAGAGATGGCGCTCCAATTAGGAAAAATTTGTGTTTCCTGCCTGGGTGCACGTGTCATTATGACAAGCTTCAACTTGTCCTCTCAAGTAGTTTGTTTACACGAATTTTTGCAGTAGACTTCCTTATGTTTTTCGTTAAAATGGATAAAATTGAATATCGTGGGGTCATAAGATTCTTCGTTTTAGATGGATTAACCCCTAAGGAAATTCATCCAAAGTTGGCAAAAGTTTACGGAGACTCTGCTCCTTCCATGTCAACCGTTAAAAAGTGGGCAGCTGAATTTAAAAATGGTCGCACATCCTTTGAAGATGACCCACGTGAAGACGGCCAAAAACCGCAACTACACCAGAAACCATTGAAAATGTGCATGATATCGCGTTGGACGATAGGCGATTAAAGGTGAGTGAGATAGTTGAGGATGTGGGGATATCGGAAGAAAGCGTGCGAAACATCTTGCACAAAGAATTAGGGATGTGAAAGCTCTGCGCAAGATCTATGAATGCACAAACGATCTTTGGACCGATTCAATAGGAATCCAACCAATTTTGTAAGGCGATTTGTCACCATGGACGAGACATGGGTTCACCACTACACGCCAGAAACAAAATAGCAGTCCAAGCAGTATATGGAAGCCGGTGTTTTAGCGCCAAAGAAGCGAAATCCATCGCATCTGCCGGAAAGGTTAATTGATTATCTTGTAGGCAGAACAATTACAGGCGAATATTTGACCATATGGATGCCAAAATTCGCGAGAAGAGGCCTCGATTGAAGAAGAAAACAATCATCTTTCACCAGGACACCGCACCTACACACAAGGATGCGTTGACGATGGGAAAACTGAGGGAAATGAGGTACTATTTGCTCAGCTATCCCCCTTATTCTCCTGATTTGTAACCCTCAGACTTCCATCTGTCCCCAAACTTGAAGAAATTTGTTTCTGGGAAGCGATACGCATCCAATGAAGAAGTTGAGAGGGCCGTAGATGAATATATTCACAACCTTCTAGACTCTCACTTCCGGGAAGAAATACTGATGTTGGAGAAACGCTGGAACAAGTGTGTTGAAGTCAAGGGCGATTACGTCGAAAAATAAAATCAGTCGCAGTCTTTCATTGTCAGGTCGAGAATTTTTCACCTTACCCATGTATGGTATTATCGCTGTATATTTAGGTTCTTCATTTTCGGTTACCCTTTCCCTGTTTAGGTTAGGTGTTAGATCGGGGTGCCATTTTAGTGATATTTTCTTTTTATTTTTTCGGGTAATCTTGTTTTGAGCATATTCTATTCGCTCTATCGTACAAACATCTTGCCACGCCTAACTTCACGCTCTTGTATTGACTGGAATTGTAGTGTGGGCTGGTTTCCTGCATACACTTGTCGTGAAAGTGCTGTCATTCCTGTGTACAAGTACATCCAGGAATGGCAGTTTTTGTTCCGACTCCAATTCCATTTTGCATTTTATGGAGGATGTGCGGCTATTTAGATGATCTAGGAACACATCTACTTTATGCTTGCCATGTTTGCCAAACTCCGAAGGTAACGTCCACGTATCTAAGCCACATCCCACATCGTTGGTTTTTCCGTGAATTCGGATATCGCTTGGTCTTCAAAATTTTCCATATACACACACATATATATATATATATATATATATATATATATATATATGGGGTAATTTTTTTAATTGGCCCATTAGACGTTTCTCAACTCCGTTAGAGAGTTGAAATTTGGTACACGGCCATAGTTTCTGACGATCTATCTTTCTAAAATTCATTTCATTACAATGGCACTTCCGGTAATGCCGGAAGTGACCATTAACTTTATTTGTTTAAATGGAACGATATATTTTTGTTACCAGCATTACATTCCTTGTTCAATTTACTACATTTTCTGTCTAGCATATGTTTATTTAGTTGCCATGGTTACGGAGATATAACAACTTTTATGGAAAAATTACTATTTGCAAGGATTATTTAGAAAAATCATAATTTTTGAACCATTAATTCTACTGAAATAAATAAAAACCCCATTAATTCCATAAGAATTTCTCTATCGGATGAGTGGTCGCTAAATTCTGTAGCTTTATTAGAAAAGTCGCAATAAATTCGTAAACTTGAGAAACTTCAAATACGGGTAACTCAATTTTTTTAAATGGAACACCCCTACTTTCTTGTCAGCTGTCGATAGAGAATTTGATTTGCAACAGTTTCTTTCAAACGATCGGTATGCGTATCATTAACCGTTTCTGAGGAAAAAGCATTTTTATGTAAAATTATGAATATTGTTCAATTTATTATAATTAGGAGGTGGCTTTGGAGTTCCGTTGCTATGGTAACAGCTGCGTGCAATTGTCTTTATTTATGCTTAGTTAAGATATTCTATAATTTCCATATTTAAAACTCCAAAATTTATGCAAACCATGTTTAATAGCGAGCACCTAGGCTGTCAATTTAGTGACAATATTTTTAAATTAAGTGTATCCGAAAGAACTCCAAAAATTCAGAACACTACACAAGAATTTTATTCAGTTTGGAAATCAACTATACAAGAAATAACGTTACTTGGGCTTTAACACAAGAAAAATAAATAACTACAACAGCGTATTTGGATACAATGGCAATATTGGATAACGTCATATTAACGGAAACAATTATAAGTCAAAATAATTAGAATAAATGTTCGATGTGCTCTCCGTTTTGCTGAATACACATCTCTAGCCTAACTTGCACACCCGTGGTAACTATCTTGACAAGCTCTGCTGAATTAATTTCGCGAAAGGCTTGATGGATTCGCTCAACCAATTCTTCTAAAGAACCTACTATTCCGTTATACACCTTGGATTTGATAAGGAACGACATTTCTTGAACAAGTTGATTTGCCAAACTGAATAAAATTCCTGTGTAGTGTTCTGAACTTTTTTGGAGCCATTTCTGGTGCATCTGGATATTTTTCATTAAATAAGCGACACGTTCTTGAAATAATGTGATTACATTCGCCAAAGCAACAAAACAATGAAAAAACCTGCTCGTTTGTATAACGAAAACGGTAATTTTGCATGTTTAAGTGTCAAAATGGCTCACTTAATAAACAAATAAAGACAATTGCACGCAGCTGTTACCATAGCAACGGAGCTCCAAAGAAACCTACTAATTATAATAAATTGAAAAATATTCACATTTTTACATAAAAATGCTTTTTCCTCAGAAACGGATAATGATAGGCATACCGATCATTTGAAAAAAAATGTTGCCAATCAAATTCTCTATCGACAGCTGATAAGAAAGTTCCATTTGAAAAAATTGAGTTATCCGTATTTGAAGTTTCTCAAGTTTACAAAATTATTGTAACTTTTCTAATAAAGCTACAGAATTTAGTGACCACTCAGCGGATAGAGCAATTCTTGTGCAATTAATGAGTTTTTTATTTATTTGAGTAGAATTAATGGTTCACAAGTTATGATTTTTCTAATAAACCCTTGCAAGTCGACATTTTAAAAGTTGTTACATCTCCGTAACCATGGCAACTAAATAAAAATAAGTAGGTACAAAATGTAACAAATTGAGTAAGGAATCTAATAGCGGTAACAAAAATATATGGTTCTATTTAAAAAAAAACAATTGATAAACGTCTAATGGGCCAATTAAAAAAATTACCCTATATATATATATATATATATATATATATATATATATATATATATATATATATCACACCGGCAAAATTTACACTTGACTTCAACTCTCTCTTACACCCTTAAATCAATTTTGGTAATTTTTTTAAATTGTAGCTTGATTCTTTAAGAACACGTTGGCGCTAATTTTAAACAATTGGGCGAAATATCATATACAAAGCTGAAAAGAAAGTAATACTTTTTTGTTAATTTTTGAGACACTCTGTAGGATGAGCGAATGAAATTTGATATCATTTGATAATGCAAAATTTAAGATTGATTCAACTTTCCTATACAGTGCAATTCTTAAAATTAAAATCTGACGTTTCGTCTCTTCGGGGCTGTTATCGACTTAATTTTTTTAAATATGTGCGTATTCTTGACCATAGACTCGGTTTTTCCCCTAAATAGTGTGATTATGCCTAGCAGATAGTGTGCGAATGGGTGACAAGGTGAATTTCTCGAGCTCACAATTGCTCTCAAACGAATTCCTTCCTTATGGACCTTTGGTAGGTCGTACAGATGGGGAGGTTTGCTGTAGTGTGGGGTAAGTCTAGTTCTCTGGTAATCGTATCTATGACCATTTACATTGCACCCAGTTTAAGTTTCGAAAACACCTTATAATAAAAAACAGCTCTTGAGTGGAAGGTACATGTTCACCACTGTTTTGGAGCATGAAGTTTGTAATATTTCATGCTCCTTTCGCGTGGAAAAATAAACGTGTCTCTTCCACTTCGGTAGCAGCTATTGTTTTATAAAAAAAGTTAATATTAATAAGCCTAACAACTAAACGTATTTGTGTTAGTAATTATTGAGTTAATCGCCAGAATACACTGTCATTTTTGTAAAAGATCCAGCAAATAAAAGTTAATTACGATCGAGCATGTGGACGATATTGATCGAGTTTGTCTAAAAAAAAACTTATCATATGGCTGACTACTGTATTACTATGCACAACTAAATTATGCCTATGATGTTCCATCAATCTCAGTAGTCAGTTTGCGTTTAACTTTATGTGTATGCATTTAACGTGATCCAGTTTTTGGAGAGGGTCAATTAGTTTTACTTAATCCAATATCTTCAAAACGCAGAAAAAGTGTTGCACACCAAATTAGGTACACTCTTGGTTTGACAGTTATTGTATAATAATTGTACAACTGAAACCTTTGAGAAAATCTAATCTGATAATATAATGACCGTCGGTGATTTACACAAATCGCCGTCTAGGTAATAAGGGCTTCAAAAGAACTGTTGAATTTGAGCGGAGCGGTAACTTTGATATTAGCGCACACATGGTTCAGGTAATATTAGTGGAGACATCGGTCTCAGAGAAGCGCGCTTATCGAAATTAAAAAAAATTTTAATATTCTTGTGTGACAGATATTGCCAGTTAGCATGACGTAACACAGAAAATCGAAGCAGATAGCCCTACAAAGCAACAATTAAGGAAGAAAACATCAAAATGAAACTAATAAGTAGTGCGATAATAAAAATATAGGTAGTTAACCCTATATACCGGCGATGAACAAGAAGAATCCGTATCAGAGTGAGGGAAACGAAATGAGACTTGTAGTTAAATAGTTAACGAACCAAAATTAAAGTTATAAATGACGACAATTAATTCAAAATATGAAAACAAAGCTTGGTGGTAAATGAAAGTAACGACATTAAAATAAAGAAAATACAAAAGGCAGTAAACTATTAATCAGAAATTTAAAAAGGTCTGGCGGTAAATATCCTCAAATTCTTGGTCGATATTCGGTAGTCAGACTATGTTTCCAACATGACGGAGGCTCATCATCCCCTATTATAGAAATTTTCTCAAAATATTTTTGATAAATTCAATAAAGATGAAAACCGAACAAATGAGTATTGATTTTGATTAATTTTGAGGGTGAAATTTGTCTTAAAATCTTTTACAAAAGTAGTACTAATACTTTGGGAAAATGGAGAAGGCTGGAAAAAATGCAAAACATCGGTCAAATACTAGTAAAAAAAATATTGATTGTTGTTAAAAAAACAGCTCACACCATTTTGTACAAATCCAATAAAATACAAAAAAAGAAAAGTAGTCGAAAAGGAACCGGATTGCACACTGTCCAAATTTTGTGATAAAAATATTTCAATTCTGTTTCACTCTTCCCCTATAGATGATTTATTTAAATAAATGAGGATAGATTGATATTAGTAAATTCAGATTTTAAAGCCATACGATTTTACCAAACAATGCCATTGAATAAATATCTCTAATAAAACCTTAACAAGCCCCGACGACTCCTTGTATTATAATTCTAATTAACAATAAAAAAAAGGGACGTATTACAGAATTCTTTCACCTTTGCGGTGTACGTGTTTATCCTATTCCTGAAAGGTTTTCAGTGTTTGCGTAGTTCATGCCATGTGTTTGGAGTGCTACAAATTTTGCATTCTTTAATACATTTAGGTTTATTGCGAAAGAGCGAGAAAGCAGATCAAATCAAACAATGTCTTCAGTTTTGATTATACACTTTGAATCTTCACTAACCTGACAGACAAGATGAATATTATGTATCTACGCATTACAATCACTCTAATTAATAAATTTCCAATTAATTAGATATAGTTCCAATAATTGAAAGCCTCTATCAATTTCCTTAGTAGTTTTTAATTGGTCTTAATGGAAAGTTTAAATTAAATCAAAGTAGACAAATAAAATTAATTAAAAATGCATCAGTAATTGATAATTCATAAGTTGGTTTAAAAATAGTATAGATAATTACATTTAAATTTATGATAATACTTCATTAAATACTTTTTCTAGTTCGTTTGTTAAAAACAACTTAATTTAGATTTAATAAAATAAGGACAACAATCGCCTCCATAAATTGAGATAATTTTTAGAATTGATCTATTTTGCGTTTCAAACTCGGATATTATCTGATTTTCGCATTTTTTTCAAGACATGTTGGATAAGAAATGATGTGTTTATCTAAAATTTTATCCGGTTTTTCGGTCTTGTTAGACCTATTTAACTTTGCATTTCGGGTTGTGATTTTCAACGTTATTCTGGCGTTAAAAGAATCTGGTTTATTTCACCATTAATCATCAAAAATAGTACAGATATGTAGTAAGAAGGTTATCAATATAACAATCTTCCAGAAAAAAGCTGCATATAAATCTTGAACAGGCTCCAAGTAACTGGCGGCTTCTAAAGGCCTGCGTTATCTGTTATCTGAAAAGGTTAACAAGAATATGTAACAGCCTAGTTTATATTTGTTTTTTTCCTCTTAGAATAGACATCGTTATATTAAATGGCACCAGATATACAAGTTCAAACCATAACTTGCCGTCAAAAATTTCATTTTCTCTCTCTGTCTCAGATTTAAAAACTTGCACCTGCATTCCATAAAAACCGGGTAGTACAAATGACAATGTTGTTTTTTCTGTTATTTTATAACTTGTTAGTAATAAACCAATGGCAATTACTCTTCATTAGTCGATTGTAAGTGGAATTGGTTAACTAGTCACCCACTCGCCAGAAGTTTAGCATCCGTTATCAGTTCGGAACAGGCAAAACCGAGCCTATTTATTATTGCGGTTAGGTGGGGGAGGGGGTCTCTTTGTACCAGTATTTACTGCGTAATGCAGTTGTAGATATCTAATCGTTTTAAATAAATGCTTAATTACCTCTTTGATTATAGACTTGGAATAAAAAGAGAAATCCTTGACATATTAACAAACAAAATTCGTGTTCAGTAAATTACACGAAGATCTATCTTAATGGAATTAACAAGGTGATCATGTAATAAATCTACAAATGTGAACAGTCTAATTATAGGTAACCTAAAATAAAAAAATAGTTAATGCAAAAAAAAATTTCTAATACTTTAGAAATTATTTAATCGTTACTGCTAAATTATTTTGGATTAAATTACATGCATGAATGTATTAAATGTAAACACCTACATTTTGTAAATTTAAAAAAATTGCATTATCTGAAACTGCATTCCAAAGATTATCGTTTCCTGACTTTAAAGTTCCAACATAAATTCTTTAATCTTGGGTAGATATTTTATGAATATTTAATAACCTACTGAAAAATTTTAAAATATGCTTTAGGAATGTGTGATTATTTCCACACAATCATATAAAATTTTTTTACCAATTTCTTTTTAATGGCGAAATGATTATTATGATGAAAGGAAGTGAGAACAACATTATCAAAAACAACTGTTTTTCATAAGGTAGATAATGGATGTGCGCTAATTTTATCACAAAATTTGTCTTCACTACTAAGAAAATATATAATTTGCAAATATGTCTGTCATTGTAATAAAATTCAAAATTTATCAACGCACCAAATGTTCAATATGTTCGTTTTTTAACATTATCCAAATCCCGTTTCTTTCAGCTTCGTAGTTCAATAATAGATATGTGTTATACAAGACGATAAAATACAATTTTATCGATGAGTGAAAAATGTTAATTCCTGAGCGACGAAGGAGCGAATGAATTAATTTTCACGAGTCGGTAGTTGTATTTTATCTTCTTTTTTTTTCTACAGCAAACTTTTAACGAAAAATTAAAGAAATATTAGTTGAGTTAGTCACGTTTTAAAATCTCAGTAGTTTGGGTTCCTAGGTTTGACACTGAATAAAACAAAATTTTGTTTATCAGAATTTGTGGTTTATTTTATGTGCTTTTGTATGCTTTTCTGAATACAGTGCAAGTAAAAATGAGTGAAAATAATTGGAAAACCGAGTTCGAACAAGAAAAACTTCCCTCAGATGTGGAAGAACATGTGATGGAGGCAGTGGGTAAATTATTGCCCCAAAAATCGAGGTTGATATACCTAAAAGAATATACGTGCTTTTAAAGGTGGAAAAGCGTAAAGAACATAAATCATGTGAGTGAAAAGGTACTTCTGGCACACTTTCGGATAAGTCAAAGAAAGTGAAGCCATCAACGTTGTGGTCGTATTACTCGATGATAGTCTACGCTGCCAGTGAATGAAAATTATGACATTTCAAAGTAAATAATGTCAAGTGTATGTGCTCTGTCAAATAATTACACATAATGTTTTCAGATACAGCAAACTGATTGCAATGCTGAAGAAGCTGAGTGATGGTTATGTCTAAAAAGTCCAAAGTCTTTGAATCGGATGACGTTATGAGATTTTTAAAAGAAGTTTCGGATGACAACTATCTGTTTCTGAAGGTAAAACGTTTAGAAATGGTGACTTCATGATTTGGCTTTCAAATTACAGGTTGTTGCGGTACTGGGTTTGTATGGAGCGTGTCGGTCCAATGAATTGTACAAGCTAGAAAGTTCTAATGTTGATCATCGAAAATCTGTCATAATCGTCTCAGTTATTGACACAAAAACTAAGCAATATCGTTCATTTTGCATCACTGATAAGGAATGTGGTGTAAGTGTTTGGGATATGATGAGAAAATACGTTGCTTTACGTCCTAAAAACGTGCCTCACCGAAAGTTCTTCAACAACTATCGACAGAGAAAGTGTACAGTGTGGGGATAAATACCTCGTATAATATTCCTAAGAAAATTGCCGATTTTTTGAAATTACCGAATTCAGAAATGTATACTGGCCATTGTTTTCGCCGCTCTGCAGCCACAATGCTGGCAAATTCTGGTGCTGACCTGATGACAGTAAAGCGTATAGGGGGATGGAAGTTATCTTCCGTCGCCGAAACTTAAATAGAGGACTCAGTAGCGAAAAAAATTGATGTATCAAAGAAAATATTATGTGGAATAGAAAGTTCATGTAACTCTACGTCATCTGTACGTTTTTCACATGAAACTGGTTCTGTTCCAAAATTTGATATTTCTGCAAATGTAAATTGCAATATTGAAGTTATTATTAATGCAAATAAAATTGAAAAATACGTTGTATATTTATATAAATAAAAATTAAAAAAATTAAAATACTATCTACCCTTGCGGTTAAATTGAAACTTGATCTATTGATTTGGGTTGTTCAAAGCACACTTTACAATTGCTATAGAAAAAACGATTTTTTTATAGTTTAGTTTATTGTTTACCTTACGTATGCCAATTATAACGCCATGCGGTCTTCCTTTACACCTTAGGGATACATCGAAGGTTCAAAATATTTAGACCTTTCCATGTTAGATTGTGTGGAGTTAAAGTTCCACGTTTACTTAGTTTAAACAATTCAGAATTGTTAGAAATATTGGCATAATGTTATACATTATCATATACTGTGAATCTTGTTCGGTCTAGATATTGCTAGATATCTAAATTAATTGGGAGTAAGTCATAGCCATAGGTATACAGAGTTAGTTGAGTTGGTCAGCCTATTTCCACTGTGTTTGCTTTTATAGCGCGACGTTTCGGAAGCGGCCTCTGCTTTCGTCATCAGACTTAGTCCTTAGAAGGACTGATTTCGCACTTGAGTCGAATTCATTTATAACCATTTAAACATTTGACTACCCTCAGATTCGAACTTTTTACTTACAAGCCTGTCACCTTTAGCTCTGAGCAATTGAGTAATTCAATATATATTTTTTAGAATATAACTTATTGCGCAGGTGTATTGCGCCTAAGCTGTTAGCGCATTATTGAGATCGATATGGGTTTCATTTCTCGTCCATTGCCACTAGCTGTATGTTATCTCGCTGGTTTCGGTGGTCTTCGTTCCATGTATGTTCGGCGACTCTTGATCTTTCTGTTTCGCTTTTGGGTATGTTGTTCTTGTGTACCTGAGTGGTCTGCTGCTCTCTCTTATGTATGATCTGCCTCATTCGGATGGTATGTTATATACACAATTTTGGAATTCTAGTGTGTGGTTTAGTTTTGGTTAGTATGCCCTGAGCGTTCTTTGTCGATTTGAAGACAGTACGTATCTTGTATTTCCTGCCTATCCTTCGAGGTACCAGGAAGATATGGTATTAGCGTTGTGTATTTAGATTCTTCTTTTCCGGTTACCCTTTCCCTATTTAGGTTTGGTGTTAGATCGGGGTAGCCATTTTTCCTAAGTGTTTAAGCGATATTTTCTTTTTCCTTTTCAGGTCCTCTTGTTTCGAGCATATTACTTCAGCCCTATCGTACAAGGATCTCGCCACGCCTAACTTCACACGTTTGTGGTGATTGGAGTTCTAGTGTAGGTACCGTCCCGTGTAGGTGGGTTTCTTGTATACATTTTCCGTGAAAGTGTTGTCATTCCTGTGTACTACGAAGGTATGGTCCACGTATCTCCACATCTTTGGTTTTTTCCGTGATTTCGGATATCGCTTGGTCTTCGAAGATAGTACATATTGCTCACTATGGGCGATAGTGGGGAACCTATCCATCCCAAACTCATCTTGATAGAATTTGTCTTCCACTTGGAAGTGTGTTATAATGCAGATTGTCAGAAGTTATGCGAAGTACTGAGGGTGGTGTGCCTTTCACCCTTTTCCCGTTTATCCCTTACGATAGCTAGCGTCTTGTCCGTGGACACATTTGTGAATAGCTTACGATCTCGAAGCTTACCACTATTTCTTCATGGTTAGGTTCCAGGTTTCAGATGGTTTCACGAAGTGCTTTTTATTGTTAACCATAGACTCGTTTTTTCCGATAAGGGTGTGATGATGCCTAACAGATAGTGTGCTAATGGATGACAAGGCGAATTTCTCGAGCTCACAATTGGTCTCAGCGGAATTCCTTACTTGTGAACCTTTGGTAGGCCGTACAGATGCGGAGGTTTGTAGTATGGGGTGAGTTTAGGTTCTGGTAATCGGAGAACTCCGTCTTGCGTTTTGCCAGCGTCTGGTATATCCGTCTTTCGATTGTTAGTGTGCGGTCTTTTAGTATATAGAATGCTTAGAAAAATTTTAGTAGGCGATTCCTTTCATATAAAAATTTCCTTCCTCCCTTTGAGTTAAGCGCCTTCACAGGGGGGGAAAAAATAAGGTTTTCTTTAATCTTTCAAAACTCAAGAAACAAAAAAATAATATTTGGTGAATGTTTTACTATTAAGAAAAGGTAACTTATGAGTGATGTTGCACTTCTCCCCTTATTAGAGGATGATGATATAAGCAACCCCTATGATATTTCTTATTACAAGGTTTGAACAGTAGAAAAAATAATACAAAAACATGGGTTAGTTTTCTTAATTTATTTAAAGTTTTTCGGTTCTCGGGTATTGTTCTTTCGCTTTGTTATTGTTTTACATACTTTTCAGTTTATTGAAAATAAAAATTGGGTTACATGTCCTGGTGTATTTTATTTTATTACTTGAAAACTGTCAGTTTTACATCAAAACCTAAAGAAGTGAAAAACTTTCCAACTAAGGCTAAACAGCAGGATTTTGTCCTTCCCCTTTGAAGGCGCTTAACTCATTGGAGAGGCTAGGACGACGCATTTTTATATGAAAACCTCCGCTTAGTTTTCGGCAAGGAATCACCTCCTACAATATTTTGCAATAATTTTTAAACATGCTGTATACAGCAGTGGATACGAATGGCATAAAGCGAAAACATTTAAACAACGTTCGTTATATTCCGCTCGACTTTAGTTACGCTTATTTCAGCCCTCTGACCATGAACGAGCATCATACGAAATGTTACTAGAAACAATGTCTATACAAAAATGCAATTATAAACTCTTTGATTATATTTTACGAAAACCAGATTATCAAGACCTTCCTAAAATGTTATAACTACGATTGTTAGAACAAATGATCCACGACAGTTTCAAATGATCCGGTTAGACTGGTTTAATTTTCGTAAACGCCCATTCATAACAAAGATGGCACCAGCCTCATTAATGTGTATACAATGAAATGAAAGACTAGCAATAATCATATAACTATTTACGTTTGCTAAATAGTTCTGGGGATTAATATTTATTATGCCTGACAATAATTTTATACTTTTTAACATTTGGGTAGGTTATATAAAACGCGGAGTTTTGGTATTCAATACAAAATAGTAATAATCTAGTTAAATTTAATGCTAATAGAATTCAGTGTCTCCGCTCAAAACGATCGATCATTTCCTGTTGTAAGTATAACTGCCCAGATTTCCCCAGTTTTCAGACGTTGGAAATGACTATCTTCAAGTCTATCATGGGTTAACTATCTTCTGTCAGCTACTTGTAAGATATGGTTCTTGTACAAATCTAAGCAGTACTTTCAACTCGTGCTTCTGTATCCCAACATCGACCTCATCTAGAATATAATTCTCACCTCTGGGTTGGCGCCTCCCAATACGCTCTCGATATCGTTGATCGTATTAAAAAAAAGAGCGATTAGGCTTATAAGTAACCGGTCCTTAACTTCTGATGTACAGTTGAGCATAGAAGAATCTTTTCAGTTTTTTCTTTGGATTATCGGTATTACAATGGCTATTGCGCTGATGAATTGCATTCTTTAATATTCGCTCACTCACATTATCAATATGCACTACAAATCTCCACTTGTTGTACCGAATGGGCGCAATTCACATTCTTCGACACGGCTTCTAAACTCTGGAATGATCTCCCTAGTTCCTGTTTTCCTCTCACTTATCATGTAAACAAATTTAAGGTAGCCGTTCATAGGCAATTCCGTATTACCCTATCCGTCCTCCTAAGTGCTTTAGCACGATAAGCTAAACTTAACCATTTCAGGAATACAATTATTAAAAAAAGGTATTCTTGTTTTTAAGCACATATTACAGCGAGGTATTAATTGTCCATTTTTGTTTCATAATCAAGCAGGTAGGACACACGATTTCCCTTGCGGTAGTCCAACCGCTAATAGAAATGAACATCAAAAATATTGGAAAATTGAGTACGTCGCCCACTTCCAAGTCACCGTCGAACACTTACGGCAAAAACTGGAATCGCGCAGTGTCAGGGGCGGCACTGTGTCAAGTGTACCGACTATCAGCATACCTGTGAATGTACTAAGCACTATACTGACCGGGCGAAGTGCTGTGGTAGGGACTACCCGCCAACCGCAGGGTTCTTCTTTCGACCTCCACCACTAAAGAAGATGGAAGCCACCAGCATAGCCATTTTGAAGATGGACCGAGTTACTCCAGAAAGACTGCAGGCAGTGTATGTAAAATGGAACCACCGAAAGCGATTTCAACCGCAGTGAATGTCAAGCCTATCCAAGTCACTTTAGAATTCGTCTCTATATTAGGCTTTCTCGGAAGTCTTAAGGAGAAGGCTAAAAAATCGCCAAGTTACAAAGCATTTTACGATGTTATCGTTGATTTTAAGACAATGGTTGTTTGTATAAACGATGCGAGACGATCAAACACTCGTAATAAAGCAACAGATAGTGAGACGGTGAATGAGTAGTTCTCAAAAATAGACAGTACTGCAAGTTCGAACTCAGAGTATTGCAGCAAATAGTGTGGAAAATTTTTTCGTTGAGGTTAAAACATAAATCTTATGCCTGCAGGCCTTGTGGCAACACAGATATATTAACATTTTAATGTTATATTAAATTTATCTAAATAACTAAACATGTAGCGGAATATAAAGTAGTCTAGAAAACTGTAAGCGAAATATAGAATAATGGTGTTGTACATAAATATCTTATTGTTCTATTCACCTTCAGAGTACACAAAGTATACGATGTAGCTCAATTATTGTTTTTCCCTCACACTCTTCGGCGGAGAAAGAAAGTAGTAATGCTAAGGAGAGGTCCACGCTCCTTTGGAATGGTACCATAGTGAGAGGTGTAGGTGTGGTAAGGGCTGGATTACCATCTAAGATTATGCGCTTTCATTTGAGAATTAACTCTATACCTTAACAAGAATATGCGATTCCAAGAAGACACCGGACAATAGCGCATTTCTGTTTGAAATGTTCTACAAATATATAAACAGCCTCGGACGGAGAAAAAGCAAAAGTCAACGGGTTTCATTCCCTCCTCAATGAGGACAGCAGGCTGCTTGAGCTTTCAAACTTCCTTCAGTCGCGGTGATTCCCAACATACATTAAGTATGTGTACATGGAGGGACTAAGGATGGGTGCGGTCAGGATCGGATCGGAAGGAACAGAGTTAGGGGATCTGCGGTGTGAGTTACTACCGCAGCATTCGCATAAAAAGCCGCACATGTGTATGAGGAAAACCCCTGAAAAAACTTCGTACAGGGTAGGCGGTAACTATAATCAAACCCACCACCTCCCTAATGGTAAGCAGATCTTGTTACCACTGACCTACTATCTCGGGATGGGAGTCTATAAGGTTTGCAGGCGGGTGCCATTGCGGTTTGTTACGCCACTGGATAACATGTCAACGGTCGGTTGTGCTATGAAGAAACGTTTCTTAAGGGTCGGTTTTGGGTTCGAATCGCAGTTAGCATGTACCTTTTGTAATTGTATGTTGTGTTAATAGACCAGGCGGTATCTGTTTTTGATTGGATGTTTTACATATGATCTAATTTTTTTTGCTTTAATGGATTCAACATGGTACTAGTAATAGTAATTATAATACGCGCGGCTCCAAAAACGTATGCTTAACTTTGTATTAAACAAAATGTTAAAAAAACATGGAAAATTTTTGCTTTTTTTCCTTTCAACTGGAATATCTCAAAAGCTTTTTATTTCACAGAAAAGTTGGAAAGAAAAAAGTTTCATAATTAAATTCTACACAGGAAACAGCTAATTTAAAATCGAAAAATACATTTAGTATTGCAAAAATAGCAAAAAAAAAAAATAAATTAAAAAATGTAAAAAAGTATTTTTGAAATTTTACTCATATAACACGAAGGGCCTTCATACTTGGCAAAAAAAATTTTTTTGGTATGATAAATCATCACACCAAACTTCATTAAAATAGAAATTATTATTAATTTTATTAAATACATAAATAAAAGTTTACCTCGAGTAGGATTTACGACCTGTACTTTTAGAGTACAACTGCGCCACCAAGGTTCAAGCCCCAATCGATGCAAATTTTGTCTTTATGTATGTAGAACTGATGTAAATTCTAAATATAATGAGATTACAGTCAAATTACTTATATTAATGGAATGTGAGCCTGCAATATCGCAAGGATTCACACATACCAAAGCAACTTGACTAATATTAAATTAAAATTAATAATAATTTTTAATTACATATTTACCTTTGAACTTATTCGTTCATAACAAAAACTTATAATTCATTAAAATAGGTCTGATAGTTTTGGAATAATAATTTTGGAATCTATATTTTGTAAAAAAAATTTTTTGTAATTTTTTAAAATTAGAGGCTAATCTAAGACCTCTAGATACTTATATATATTTTTTTATTTTTAAGTACAAAAATATTGAAATCTCAAAATCATTAAACAAAAAAATTTTTGTATTAACAAAAATTGAAAAAAAAAATTAAAAACTTATTTTAAACGCGCTTTTTTCGAAGGATTTATTTCCTCGGAATATTCAGATTCAGATTCTTCTATTACCAGTTCTTCATCTTCTGCTAAGCTCTCTCTCGCTACTCCACCAGAGCATTTTTCGTGAATTTCTCACAAATTCACGTATCTTCAACTGACGAAAACGCTTATGTGCGACCCTGATAAAAATCAGGGTCGCACATAAGCACAAGATCTAAAATTTAATACTTGAAAGTACTCGGTACGACGAAGGTATTGGTTTAAAAAAATACCCTCTTACCTTCGTAGTTGAGTCGTAAACGGCGGTAAACTTTATACAAATGTTTGAAAAATTGCCACGACTCTCTTAATTAATGGATTTCAATTTTTCAAAAGGCATTTGAAAGTTTGAGTGCTCTTTTATAAGTCATCAAATTTTCAAGTAGGTATCTAGAGGTCTTAGTTTAGGCTTTAATTTAAAAGAATTGCAATTTTTTCCAAAATATAGATTGCAAAATTATTGTTCAAAAACTATCAGACCGATTTTAATGAAATTTGGCATGGTCATTTATCATACCAAAAAGTTTTTTTTTGCCAAGTATGAAGGCCCTACCTTTTTCTTGTGTCAAATTTAATTGCGAAACTTTTTTCCTTTACATCTTTTCTCTAAAATGAATGGTTATTGAGATATTGTGGTTCAAAGAAAAAAAAATGCAAAATTTTTCATTATTATAATTATTATTATTACTAGTACCATTTTGGAGCCATTAAAGCAAAAATCGATCATATGGAAAATATCAAAACATGGGCATTGTAAAACAGATACCGCCTGGTCTACAAATGCACAAGTTTCAATACCTTGTACGCTTTATATTGTCTTCTGAAGAAATTTTTGTGCCAACCACAGTACCTCTACCACCAAGAAAAAGGTGTGTTCTACCATGCACTTATATGGTCGGCTACTATAACTATAAAAATTACAGTTTCCAAGCATTAATCTTCAAAATAATTTTACAACGTAAGAAAATTGAAAAGTGACAGGTCGAATAGCCGCGTCAATGGCTTAACGCAGTATGTCGGTTTGTTTACAACTTTGAAGAAACGAATTTTTTATTATTATTTATTGGTAAAAGATAATGTATCTGAATTTCAATCGGTCGCTTTGTATAAACTTGTACACATCAAATAAATTGAAAATGATAAAATAATGCAAATGTGGTGAGCGTTTGAAAAAAAAATGTGTGAATTTTGAGTTTCTTCTGCTAAAGAAATTACCATAAACATTTTCAATTTTAATGATTAATAATAAATATATTTTGTAGCCCAATTAGGTGCAATCAATTTTTTCTTACTCTAGAAAGAGGTTAATAGTACTCGAATCCATAATCACATAAAACAAACTTTCATCCATTTTGATTTCTCAAAACTATACAAATATATACGTTTTGCCGTCACAAAATACACAATTAAACGTGCATGATAATAAAATTTTCATATTTATTTTAAGATAACCAAGAAAAGATAATTCCACACAATATTTGCTCTCTATAAACAATTTTGAAACGGTCTTAAACAGTCGGTTATGACTAAAATCCCCAAGACCTAAATATTTATAAATGTATCATAAAAAAATAACAAGATTAGAAGTTTAGATAAACATTTGATCATAGACTACACCAATTTTTTCTTTCTTAAACTTTCTCTTTTACAATTTAAATTCGTTTCATTTAAAAAAAACCGAAAGCTTGAACCTAAGAATGACCGGATTATATAAATCCTGTGGCAACAGCAGGTCAACGTTTCCCTGTTTTTCCTCATTGTTAATAGTGCACTTAAAGAACACAACAGGTGTAGCTTGTTTTTTTTTTGTAGAGCATGTTATACTCTACATGATTACGATTCTGAATCATGGTTTTTAAAACCATATAAATCCGCAGATGTTTACAGTTTTTGGAAATATACATATTTACACAATCTACCTGGTTCAGTTGTATAACAAAAGAAGAATTCGCCCTTCTAAGTTATTATATTTTGACAGAAGGGTTGTAAATTCTAGCAAACCATCTTATAAATACCGTTTGGAATAAAATGTTTACATCCCACTGCGCTATCCCTCTTTTGGCTATTAAAATTCACCCTCATCAAATTTATGGAATTTGTAACATTTCTTCTTATAAAATACCTGGTTTGTGAACTAATTCGCGTTGCGTGCGCTGCTAATATCCAATATGCGTATACATAAAAGAAAATTATACGCCTTCTTGAATTAAATGAGACAGGTGTTGTTAGATGTGTGTTAAATCTAAAGTTCATTGTTATCTTCAACTTGGTTTTGTATTCAGGGTTAAATTTTTGAATTTTTGGTGGTGTAATTTTAAACAATTTATCCCTGTCTTTGTTACAAGAACAAATATTTAAACTAGATAAAAATTTGAACTTTGAAGTCGATGAAGCAAGGTTAATGTAAAGAGAAGTGGGTGAGTTAACCTTCAGGGTAGCATGAATTTCAATCGTGACTTTTTTTAAACCCTGCCGATTAAACTTTAAAGAATCGTAAATAAAACCGTTTGTCACTGACTTGTTACTGATAAACGGAAAGTATAACTGACAATTAATTGGTTGTTAAAATACAAAATCATCTTTCAATTTAATTAATTCAGCATATCATAAGGTATTACGTTATATAACGGATTTTACTAGTTTTGCAACTTTTCTTATAACAAACTGAACTCGTGCTATTTGCTCATTATTATTTTTAATTAGGTACTTAATAGTCACGGACTCACGATTCATATAAACAAAATGCGACAACGAATTATTGCATAATAAGAATTAGCTGCCTTTAAAACTATTATACACTAGAATATTTTAATGAATTACCAAGAAAGTAAAAAAATTTATTTAAAATTAATAGCTAAAACTACGTTTAGGTTGGTAACAAATATTTCTGGCCTTTTCTTCTTTTATTTTTATATCGTTAACATAATTAGAAAAAGTCGAAACCAGATCGATCACCATTAAATTGAGAATACCTAATTTGAAATTCATTTTAGCAAATCAAAAACATGCATTTAATCGTATAGAAACTTACAAAACAGTTTTGGGTATTTTTTTCATAACAATAAATTAACTTTTTTACACAATTCTGTAAGTATACGTTCCATGATTTTGGTTGCGATAAATTCCTGTGAGGTAAACGAATATACAGGGTAGTTTTTTTTAGCAGGAGGAAGTCCATTAGTTCTGCTATAAGAAATATAAAACACTTTTTTATAAAAAAATTATATACCTAATTAGCAGAGGGTACAGAGCGAAAATGTTTTCAAGTATACAGGGTGTCGAACAAAGCAACAAACATGTGTATTTTATCAAATGGAAACCCACATCTTTAGATACAGAATCGAAAACAGCATGCGATTCTGCTATATTTAACACTTACTGTGTGTACCAAAAATTGTACACAACTGTACAGGTTGTCCCATTTTCGTATGTTTTACGGGGTATCTCACTTATTTTTTAGGTTAGAACCTTGCGGTTTTCGCGACACCGTGCTACTTTTTAATGAAACCAAAGATGCACTAATCAAATTTTCCATAGCCATCTTAGTTTTTGTGCTACAGGGTGATTTTGGAAAAATTGTATTTTCAGTTATCCCCTGTAACTCTGTTATTGTCAGACATATTAAAAAAGTAAAAACTGATATTTGTAAATTTTCTTACGTAGAATCCAGTGGCGTACTTAGAATTTCTTTAGAGGTCACAGTTTTTGAGATAGTGACATAACCTACTTTTTTTTATGGGACACCCCACATATTTTTTTAAAATCTTTTTTCCCCTTGCCAAGAGCTTTTCAAGAATATAGCATAGTCTACATTTACTTTATAAATAACGTGACAAAATAATTTTTTTTCTATAATTTACATTGATAAAAAACAAAATAAAAAAAATAATCACAAATATTGTTCAAATTGCAGACCGTTACGTTTCCTACAAGTTTCACAAAGTTTATAAATTCTTTTAATAGCATTTTCCAAAATAAATGATTGTCTTCGTAATTCTGCAAAAGCATTTTCCGTTGCAATTTTTAATTGTTGCAAGTTGGCATATTGCCTTGAATAAATTTTATTCTTCAAATACCCCCACAAAAAAAAAAATACAAAATCGAGAGATCCGGTGATCGTGGTGACCATTGAACAGGTCCATTTGTTCCAATCCATCTCCTGGGAAAACGTTCATTTAGCCAGTTTTGTATTATTCTAGCATTGTGGGCTGGAGCCCCATCCTGCTGGAAGAATATATCGTTCAGTTGAGCCAGTGGAATATCTTCTAAAATGTTCATGGTTTTTTTCTTGTAGAATTTGTTAGTACCCATTAGAGTTTAGGTTTCCTTCATACATCTTGTAAACTATTTTTCGGTTAAAAATAAATCTGGAGAAATTAAATCCGAACCTGCCTTGACGCTCTCTAGGAAAAATCACGTGGCTGTTTTATTGGCAAATTTGATTAGTACATCTTTGGTTTCATTAAAAAATAGCACGGTGTCACGAAAACCGCAAGGTTCTAACCTAAAAAATAAGCGAGATACCCCGTAAAACATACGAAAATGGGACAACCTGTACATTACGATTAAAGTGCGTGTACCAAATTTGGCCACAATCAGATGATGCGTTTAAGTTAATGTGTACCACAGACGTTCACAGTTTGCGTAATTTATAATGGAATACTATAATGGCCCAGTTTGTGGGTGAAAGTTGGCAAAACAATTTAGCGTCATAGATGGCGCCAATATTCCTCTATAAATTCAGTCGTTACAAGTTGTTACTAGTATTTATGTATGTTTCCGACAAGACGATAAATAAAGCCCATTATTCCTTCTTGATCATGCGCAATCGAATTCTGTCTAAAAAATGGAACTAAAATGGAAAATTAAAACCCAGTGTAACCTAACACAATTAGATTAGATAAACAAAACTAATGTAACCTAAAAAAAAGTTGCATTGGTCGGGAACCGAACCCGCACCGAAGGCCATGCAGACGACCATTTCCACTAGACCAACGTGCCAGTTTGACATTGAAACTGCCATTTGAGTGTATAGATTCTCGCAGTGACAGCAAGTCACTTCACGATACACAGAGCGACTCAGAAGGTGAAATCGATGATAACCCAATACAAATATCATTTGGACTGAACGCAAAGGTAAAAATCTCATTTTCATAATTTTTTATGTTTACGTTTTTTTTTTGTTTTTGGTAGGAAATCTGAAAAAAATTGCGTTTGATGAAAACCCAAAATTTTACAATACATTCTCTTCAAAAAGGGAAGGAAACGAACCAATTGACTTCTAATTGCTTTTCATCTAACCTACTTTAGCTCTAATTGTTGAGGAAACCAATCGATATGCAGAGCAAAAAATTATACTGGGTATAGCAAATGAAATCATTAAAGAAAACTGCCTTTTAGTTTATTGGAAGTACACTGATACACACGAAATCTTAACTTTTATTGGACTGCTCTTGTGGATGCGCTTGGACAAAAAGCCACCACTACAGAACTATCTTTCAAAAAATAGTTTATACACTAACACAATATTAGAAGGTTTGTCGGAATGTCCAGAATGCGTTTTGAGGCTCTATTATCAAACATACATTTTTGCGACAATGAAGCACATGATCCAGCCGACAGACTGACCAAAATAAACAAGCTAATCACCTGTTTTCAAGAAGCTTCTGTTCCAAATCAACAGGTTCGCATAGATGAAACTATGTGTTCCTTTCGAGGACGATTGTCCTTTTTGCAATACATCCCCGGAAAAAGGGATAAATACGGAATAAAAGTATTCAAGTTATGTAAGGAAAAAGGGTACACGTATAATATAAAAGTTTACGCGGGTAAGGAAAACATCGCTAGCGAACAACCTCTCGCGAGCCGTATTGTGATGAGCCTTATGCAACCATTGTTAGACAAGGGGCGAGTGTGATGTACTGACAACTTTTATACTAGTGTCGGATTGGCCCACGAGCTTTTGGAAAGGAAAACTCATTTGAACGGTACTCTACGTAGAAACAGAAGAAATCATCCAAAACCAGTGATAGAAGCAATTTCACAAAAAGGTGAATTGATTACTCGTGAAAGTAATACTCATGTTATAGTGGGTAAATGGAAGAATAAGCGCGATGTGCTATTTTGGACTACTGCTGAAGAACCTAAACTGGTAAATGTAGTAACTTAAACCGTCTACCATAAAACAATACAACATAAAAATCTTTTATTGATGTATCTTATCAGAAAGCAGCTTATTCCTCTTCAGTTCGTCGCGGCATCAAATGGTACCGATAGGTAGCCATTGAACTAATCACAAATACAGCAATAGTGAATGCCCACTTAGCATATGGATCTGTCACGGGGAAAAACATAGGGATTATACAGTTTCGGGAAGAAGTCGCATTAAACATTTTTAAGAAACGACATCAACAACCTCAAGAAGGCGAGGAAGACCTAGAAAGTCAAAAGTATCATTACCTGGTAGGCAGACAGTCAAGAGGACGATGTACCAATTGCTACAGAAACAACAGTGAGAAGAACAGCCGTGCTTTTGCCATGAAGGAAACTCCTCGTGTTAAATCATTTTGCTGCGCTTGCGCTTTTCAGTATTTATGTTTGAAATGTTTTTTGTTACATTTCACCTTTGTTATGGCCAGCAGTCAAAGTGTTGCGGCGTTGTCAAATTATTCAAATTTTATTGAAAATTTCGGAAAAAACAAGTCATTCAAAATTTCGTTATGAAAATTATCTGTTTGATATAATAAAGGTAGCCTAGGCTTTTTTCAAATACCAAGGATGATACAATAATTATATTCATACAGGGTGTAGTTTACGATGCTCCCAACATCGCAACTTGTTTTGTTATAAAACTTCAATTTTTCAAATGGAACACTTTGTATATTAATAGGCCATATTGTAGAGAATTTCGTGCTCTTGAAATTTGCAATTATGACCGCTGTCCTAAAATGTGCCGTTTTTCCATAATTAAGCTTTTTCTGCAAATACATTTACAAAGTGTCATCATCGTAACTTAAAAAAAAAAACTCTTCATACAAACTTTACCACCGCTTTCCGCCCCTTTAAGGAAGGAATTTCATCAAAAATTCTCTCGTTAGTGCACTTCTCGGGTACTCAAGGAATATTTCCTGCAAATTTTTAATTACCAAGTCCACTGGTTAAGGTTGTACGTTATGTCTAGCAGTCAGTCACGGTACTGTTTTATAGATATAAATTTAAAAAGATCTGTGTTATGCTGTACTATTTGTCGAGGGTGTTCTTGATTCAACAGAATCACATGTGAAAGAAAAGAAAGGTCACGTGTTTCTTTCCTTGTCCTGTGTGGGGCGACGAGCCTGCTCGAGCACTTCTGGTCCTTTCGTACATAATAAATGTAAGATTATGCCTAGAGTGCGGCAACGTGAAAATTATCGACAACTGAGCGAATTCGACAGAGGACGCATTATTGGCTTACATGAAGGTGGTTTTTCATTCAGAGAAATTGTTAATTGTCTTAACCGTAATCAATCCTCTGTAGTACGGTGTTATCAAGCGTGGTCTAGAGAAGGTCAAGAACGTCGTAGAAGAGGAAGTGGACGGCCAAGGCAGACAAATGTGGTCAGGACCGCCATTTCCGATTAATGGCATTAAGAGATCGATTCTCGAGTACAAGATCAATACCCGATCAATGGTTTGTAAACGAAGGACTTCCTGTAACCCTTCGTACAGTTTACAGTCAAATTAGAGCCTTTGGCTTGCAGTCCTATCGACCACATCTTGTGCTTCCGCTGACGGCTCGTCATCGACAGCAACGTTTAGAGTGGTGTACCTTGCGACTGGATTGGGACGTGGAATGGCATAGGGTGGTCTTCAGTGACGAATCCCGATTCTGCTTGGGAATGCAGGATGGTCGCACGTGAACGTGGAGAACGTCGCAATGTGTAGTTTTCTGTTGAGCGGCATGTGCAAAACACTGTGGGGGTTATGGTAGGGGTTGCTATTGTTTATGGAAGCAGGTCTCAGTTGGTATTCATCCGAGGCAATATGAATGCCAACCGATATGTTGATGAAGTGGTAGAATCCCATATCCTCCCATTCCTACATGAGCTGGAGGACCCGATTTTTCAACAGGATAATGCCCGTCCCCACATTGCAAGGCATTCTCTGGAGCGCTTCTTGCGAATCTTGCCGTACCCACCCCGATCTCCCGACCTTTCGCCCATCGAAAATGTGTGGGACATGATGGGTAGAAGACTCAAGCAAATAGCCAATCCTCACAGACACTAGAAGCTCTCCGACGTGAATTACAGATTGCCTGGGATGCGATACCTCAGGAAGAAATCGACCACCTGTTGGAATCCATGCCAAGAAGGGTGGGGGAGTGTAAAACTAACAGGAGTGGTCCAACACATTAATGAAAAATGCCTTTATCTTTTGTTTAATTTCTTTGAAATTTTAATCGATTACTACATTTGACTAGTTAAACATTTCTGCCAAGTTTGGTCCAAAAATTCCAACGCCATCTTGGTGTTGCATATATTTATATACAATGCAGTACATTTATTTATATACACGTTTTAGTAAAAAACAGAGCCTTATTTAACATATTTATCAGACCGACAGCTACAGGAAATGCTATAATTTGACGAATATTGGGAAAATAACGAAACCAGTGAATCAATGGAAAACAACCATGGTGAAGAAAGGGAAACTTCATTACATGAGAGGATCGACACATCAATTAAATTTTGAATTATGTGGACAAACTGATAAGGAAAATGAAGATAATGAACTACTTAGTGATCATGAAACATCAAGTGAACACGAAAGCTATGATTCTGACGAAGAACGAGTAGGAGACGCTGTTGCTAGAAACGTGTGATATGGAAAGGATAATACTAATTGAGCGAAAACAAGTGGTTAGGGGACGAATTGCAGTGCATCTCTAAAAGGTTTTGCTCAAGACCATCCTCCAAAGACACCACTCGAGGCCTGCAATTTACTGCTTAGTAACGAGATGTTAGAAACATTTTTTATTTATATAATCAACAATTATTATGCGAATAAAAAAACCGTGGAAAGGGAAATATGCCAGGTTTCCTGGTTTTAAAGTAAAGTGCAGACCCACCTCTGTAAACAATATAAATTTAGCTGCAATTAAAGCCTTTTTAGGGCTTTTATATTTACTATATTATTAAATCTAGTCACGAAGATATTCGGTCACTTGCCCGTTTTTCTTTTTAACTTAGTTGTATTCAGTTTGATGATATTAGTATTCGAAAATACAAAGTCAAAACTAATAAGCTTGCCGTCATCTCAAATATATTAGATGTAATGCTAATTCCATGTCGAGGAAGGTGTGTATTTCCTATGTACCTTCCCAAGATGCCGGCTAAGTACAGCATTAAAATGCAGATTTTGGCCGATGGGAACTCCGTACAACGTGAATGCGATGCCGAGATAAGTATTCTTCCTAAAAATAAATTACAGAACCTAACAAAAGTTGTATCGCTTTTAGCTGAATGCATTAAAGGGTTTACAAGCAACATAACGAGGTATAAACTGGTAAACCTCCATAAATCCTCGATAAATTGAGAAAGAAAAATCTGACTTATGTTGGAACTATAACAAAAAACGACCTGTTCAGTCGCCAATTTTTGGATTTGCTTCCACTAGAACAATAGTGTGTTATGTGCCCAAAAAACGTTCATTTAATCTTCTTCATCATTAGCCTGGATCATTTCCGTCATGCAGGTAATGCAAAACTAACTCGAGTTCATTGGCTGCACCTCTTTGTTGAGCTATAGTGTTTTCTTCATCTAGATTTGTAAGTAGTTGAAGTAGTTCTTTGGGATTGCAACGATCGTATTTTTTCTCATATTTATATTTTCTCTTTGAACCCATATCGGTTAAAAATTTTAAAATATTACATACTGTAAAATCGTTAATTGGAAACAAATCTTTACACTTATATTTTTCTACACATTGTTATATATTGATAATAAGTGTATAATCATAACTATGATTGCTGTAAGAATCGAGTAACATGCACAGAAAGCTACCCTTTTTGAGGTTATGACGACATGTAAACATAACTGCCCAGCGTATTACAAATCATAACTTCTAAGAGCTACAAATGTATTTATCTTTCAAAATAGTTGATTCCACTAACGTTCTTATTGAAAACAGCCTTATAAACTACTAATTCCTATAACACAAATAAAAATCTATTGCTGGTAACTTTAAAAATTACAATAAAATGGCACAATGTCACAATACACTGTTTTACAAAGAGCACACGTATAAATACTAGCAAAGTTATCTGACCCCTGAGAATTGGCATTTACATTTGGCTGGCATTAGTGCCTCAGTGCCATTGGTCACATACAGAGTGGACCAAAAGTCTGGAAACGCCCAATTATCTCGTAAATTGCTAGTCCGAATTGTACGAAATTTGGGATAAGCCTATTTTGGGATACAGAGATTCCAGATTTGATATTTGCAATGTTGCCAAATTTGCAGTTTCTCTGATATTAGTAGTCACTTTGGTTTTTTTAATACATCACCCCGTATAAGCAGTCATTATTGGAATTTCCTCTTCAATACGAGTTCAACCATATGTAACACTCATGATTTTATGTAGTCTAGAAGGTCTTAAATACATAAAACAGCGTAAAATATGTAGATTTGAAGAAATTTAAACGTTTAAATATAGAATGCTGTGATTTTGACATTTGTTCACCATTTACATTATTAAATAAAACGGACAGTAGTTTGATGTGTTTTGAAAAGTTCTGCAAAGTAAATTCTTTCTCTAAGATGGTTGTTAATGATAAAGAACGAATTACTATTCTAAAGATGAAAGGGTAACGCGACAGAAAAAGATCGTATAGTGAAGTAGCAAGTTGTTCAACGATAATTTCCCGAACCGTTCTCCTATCCATAAGGCGACGGTACAAAAAAATGTAAAGCGCTTTGAGGACTGTGGAGGAGTAAAAGATAGATACCAATCAGGTACACCAAAAACTGTTATAAATGACTTTAGATATAATGTAGAGTTTCGTTGAAGATCCACATACATCCTCACGCAGGGTTGCCCAATTACATGATATAGATCATTCTTCAGTCTTACGTCTATTACATAAGAATAAACTTGAACCAAACAAAATTCATTTATTGCAAGAATTAAGTGAAGATGACTTCCACCGTAGAATAGAGTTCACCGAGGTAATGATGGATAAAATTGAAACTGACGGAAATTCCGTTAACAACGTATGTTTTTCCGTCGAAGCAACCTTTACAGTGTGTAGGAGTGTAAATCGACATAATTTAAGGTACCGGGGTGACGTAAATCCACACTGGCTTCGTGAAAACCATACTCAAAGATCACAAAAATTAAATGTATAGTCAGGTATAGTGGTTACTCAGTTAATTGGGCCGTTCTTTATCGAAGAAAATTAACGTCAGATAAGTACGAAATGCTACTTAGAAATGAAATTGTATCTACACTGAGAAACTTGTTTGGGGACAATTTTAATCAGATATGGTTTCAGCAAGATGGAACTCCAGCTCATTTTGGTGTAATATTTAGATGTATATTTAGATGAGATATTTCCCGGACGACAGATTGGTAGATGAGGTAGTATTGCATGGCCTCTACGTTCACCTGATTTCAATCCTAAAGATTATTTTTATTGGAGATACTTGAAAAATTCATTTTACAAAACCAAACCAGCAAGTAAGTCTGGCAGAGCTAAGGCAACGAATTATCTATGAATCTAGATTAATTTCTAGGCAATCAAAGGAGAAATGTGGTAGACGCATCCTACCACGATTAGGGTACTGTCAAAATCACAGATGAAGCACATTTTGAACACTTGATTACGTAAGCATTATGTGAAAAATGTTGTAATCTTTCAATTGTTACGTTTTAACGTAAGTTGAAAATAGTTTGTATTAAAAAATTGATTGTGACAATTAGGCGTTGCCAGACTTCTGTTTTATGTATTTAAGACCTTCTAGACTACATAAAATCATAAGTGTTACATATGGTTGAACTCGTATTGAAGAGGAGATTCCAATAATGACTGCATATATAGGGTGATGTATTTAAAAAACCAAAGCGACTAATAATATCAGAGAAACGGCAAATCTGGCAACATTAAAAATGTCAAATTGTACATGTATTACCCGTATGATATATCATACAGTGTGGACATTAATGGGTTAAATAGAATTTTTATTCACGTTATCCTTTAAAACTATAAACTCGTTTTTAATTAAGCGCATTATCCTACAGAATATTTTTTATTCAGATTTAGTGGTATTCGTTTATATTTCATTAAAATATTTCCTTAACGTTGAATGTAAAAGGTCTTTTTCATGAACAAGTGAACGTAAAAACGTCCTTTACAAAAAAAAAAGAAAAAGAAATTTGTCAATTAGGTATATCAAGGTTTTCTAAGTTTGGTATTTAAATGATTAAACTGAACCTAGTTTAAGAGTATAATCATTTTAAAACTTTGATTGAAGTTATTTCTTTGTCCATTATTTTATACGAGTAATCAAGTTAACTCTTATGGGTAAAGGACCAAGTAATTTATAACCTCTGAATAGCTTTAAGCGATCTGGTAATAGGTTCGCTAATGCCATTCTCTTATAAATCATTAATCCAAATGTCTAAAGGATAACATACTATTTCAATAGATCGTTCTTTTATTCCCTCTCCTATTCTTATAGCTTTCAAGATTTGCATAGAAACTTGGTACACTGCACTTTATGCCAATCAAAATTTTTAAAGCACTAATTGTTTGCAGAGTTATTTCTTTCACTTATAGATGAACTTAGCAAGTTTAAGTATTAGATATCAATAATATGCTTGGCTATCGCTACTTAAACATGTGCCTATTCATACCATTTAAATGCAATTATGACAAATAAAAAATATTTACGTCGATTAAAATTCTAGGAAACGTTACAGCTGTGCTGATTATAACATTATTAGTCTATTTATACAAATTGTTTTAAATTACTCTTTTTTATGCATATATTCAAGGGGAGAGGATGCGGTTAGGCTTATGTGTTAAAATGCTTCACCTGAGTGACACTTTAAAATGTAAAAGATAAAAGAGATAAACGCCTAAAAGCTTCGGATTACAAAGCCATTAAGTGTAATTCTCAACTCAGCGATTATAAAACTTTAAAAGCACGCTTAAATACGTTTGTCCAATATATCTTACCTTTATTACTCTTAAATATAGTTATAATTAGGGCTATGTGTAAAGTGTCAAATATTTACACAACCAGAAAAAACAACCACACCTGCTTTTGCACCCTTTTCAAGAATGTTGGCCCATATAAGACAAATGGGTTAGAAGATTTCCTTGCAAATTTCTTCAAAGTAAGTACAGGAAGTGTACTTAGTTATCTAGAACAAATATAATGAAAAAGTGACAAGTGAGTTAAACAAACCAACAATTTCCTTTTGGTGAAATTTTTAACGACATTTAAGAATGTCTTTGTTTTTATGTTAATAACTGTAATATATTGAAGTATTGTTGTACCTGTAATATACATATCCCATTTGGACATAATCATTGTCGGCCATTGTATTATTAAGCATAGAGACGTGCTTTGAAATGCATTAAAGAATACATCGTCAAAGAATTTTTATTATTTTGATTTACTCATCATTCATATTTATATTAAAATTAATCACTATTATCCTTTAAAATGTCAAGGTGATGAAAGTAATCGTAAATATGTAATATTTCTGTAAATGGAATTTCTTATAATTATAAGTTATTAAATTTAAATAAGAAAACCATAATTATAATTAATTAATTAAAGAATTTATACAGATTTTTAAGTAAATAAACGCTCACCATAAAATGATTAAAACACTCTTTAACTCAATTGATTAAAAGAATTTTGTATGTCATCATAAGTCCTTTCCATTTACTAAAGTTTAGCTTTTCCTTTCGAAATGCACGTTCTTTGCAAATCGTTCTTTGAATTAACGATTTCTTTGTAAGTAACTTTATCCACGTGCTTAATTTTTAAAATTCCTCAGGCTTGCTGTACACAAACGCTTTCAATTATTAAATATTATCCTTGATTATACAGTGCGCTCAGAAAGTAACGGATACATTCATTATTTTCGAAATCGTTAATTTGTTGCGACACGTCGATTTTTTATTTTGATTAAAATAAGACTTGAAAGAGTTTTTGTCGTCCGGTGACAAAAATACGTACTTCAAGTCTACCTATAACGATACATAAATATGCGCTTGCAAATAAAAAAACTCCATATCGAGTTACCTAGTTGCTTGTTGTTTTGACAAAAGCCCACCACTTTTCGAATTATGTCACATTTAATTATTAATATGGCGCATACTGTTCTAAATAATCCCAATAAATCGGGCATTTTTGAACTCAGGAGAAAGAGTTGCATCGATTTCCGCGAAGAACATACAGAGTTACCATTTAAAAATATGAACTTTAACGTCATATCCGGAAAATACGCATCGCCATCTACATGTGCGACTCAGCATAAAGTCTGGAATCAAAATAAAAAATCGACGTGCCGCAGAATTTTTCCTACAAATTAATGATTTCGAAAATAATGAATTTATCCGTTACTTTCTGAGCGCACTGTATATCTTTATATAACCAAGGATATCATGTACAACCAATTGTTAGTACGAAAATGGTTAAAATTGGTTTAAATGTGCAAAATGCAAGTGAATGAACACTGGGTCGTTGAGCATTTCAAATAATAAAGAAGTTATCACATGTCCCGCTCTGTTTAAGTTATATTTCCAAAAACTTGTGTATTAAGGGGCAATATCCATTCGACAGTAGCGGCGGTACTTTTTAGAGGCGGTAAAATTGCACAATGAAAAATAAATCTCTCAAGGGGGAGGGTGGCCTGTTTGAGCTTTCCAATCTCAAACATTACGTATATATGCATGGTGGGATTAAGGATAGGTGTGGTCTGGACAGGATCGTAAGGAACGGAGTTAGGGTTCTGAGAGGGAAAATAGTACCCCAGCATTCGCCTAAGTAGCCGCACATGGTGTGCATATACGCAGTGACCATGCCGCTACATGTGTATGAGGAAAACCCCTTGATAAAACCTCATACAAGGTAGACGGTAACGGGAATTGAAACCATTACCTCCCGAATGCTAAGCAGGTCGTGTCATCACCTTATAAATCTTCGTTCAATAAAAAATGTTTAGTGAAATTGGTTGACCTTTATTATATTGATTATAGAGGGAACGATACAATTATTTTGGAACCATCTTTGTTCTTATATTGCACCCAATCAAGAAAAACGTTCACGACGAATTGTACCGGCCAAAAGGTTAACTATTGCCAAAAAATATGCTATTAGGCTCATTTAATCATATACAGAGTGTTATATCAATTTTCACCAACAATACTTGTGACCATGGCTTTATGCTAAAATAACTATAATTGCACAAAGGACACTTTTGAGTTTCATTTTTATTTTAGTATGGTTTTTGAAACAATGTGAACAAGCAAGAAAACACAGGACTTAGTTTTTTTGTCGCATTTTATTGCATTTCACAAGAAACTATAAAATTGTTGCTTACTGAATAATATCTTCATAACAATCAAAAAGTCAACTAAAGGAATCAATTTATTGGAAGTTTTATACAGAAATGTAATTAAAAACAAAAAAGTAGTCATAAGACATTACCATTAAAATACTTTAGTTTGACATTCAGAGAATGCGTTTTTATATTTATGAGTTTTGCATTGGATACGGCAGAAGCAAAAAAAGTATGGAGTGACAAACTCCAAATCAGTTAGTGATAACTCATCAGTGCTAGAAGCACGCAAATAGGTCCAACACATTAAAAGGGTTTTTTTAAAAGGACATCGTCATTCGCATATCACAAGTGCTAAGACCGCAGCCTGGTGGGTAACATGTTTGGAGTAACGGGAATCCATTCGCTACGAGACACATTCTCAGCACAGATCATTTGTCAAGATTTGGTGGGGAATATTATACAATTGTTTAACAAGATTACATTTCTCATAATATGGATTTGCATTTGTCAAAGGGACATTTATTTGGCATGTGTGCTCAGTAAGATTTTCCGTTCAATCATAGATCGTTAATCACTTTCCGAATCGTGTAACAAGATACAGAAATATGTGCACCAAAGAACCCATTGTTTGAAGAAAACGGTGTAAGACGACCCAGGCATGTCAATTTGCGATCGTGCGCTACAACTTAGGCTTTGCCCGCCCATTGCATGAAAATGTTTAAAGATCTTGGTTCACATCATTACAAGGCCACTTTGGTCCAAAAATTGAAACCTAATGATTATCGTTTGTGTCTTTTGCATTTGCAGATAGGGTCCACAACTAATTGAAACTTAATTCTTTTCTTTACCGTAAAATTATGTTCATTAGCGAGGCGGATTTCAGGTTCAATGGGTTTGTGATAAAAAAAAATTGCTGTGTATGGAGTGAGAATAATCCAATGCAAGATCTTGAGAGTCCATTACATCTACTAAAATTCGTTTTTTGGTGTGAAGAACAGGCCAACGGTACCATGGGCCCATATTCCGCTACCGTGAACCATGTGCGACATCACAAATGTTTACTCCTTTGTTGAAAAAAATTCAAGAGCGAAATATCGATATCTCATAGTTCTAACGTGATGATGTTATGCGCCACACATCCATTCAAACTGTTAATTTATCAAAAGGACAATTTGGTAACATGGTTTCAATAAATGCTTCTGTCAATTGAATTTCAAGCATCATATACAAGTATAAATTAAAATAAATGTAAGAGTAATTTTTGAATCCGTATTTTGGTTTACTTGTTCTTGGAATAATAGTTCTTCTGCTGCTTAGTTACACGAACCCAAACAATCCCTATTAAATATGTCAGCAAGAAGACCAAAGGTGATTTAAAAAGGATTTGATACAACATGTCAGAAATATTCTACGGTGAACCGGTTAAATCATTTACGTTGGGACAGGTATGACAATAATTGTTCACGCACTATGTAATAGTGAAGAGGATAGTTTTGATGTCTTCATTCATCCTTAATTTCACGAGGCTAATTTGGAATGAAGGCCTTAATAAAAAATCTAACCCATTGTAGATAATTGGATAAATAATGAAGCAATTTATTAATTTCAGGGAAATTTATATATTATTACCTTTTGCACAAAATTATAACTATGAAATAAAATAGGAAAATAACTTTCTTAAGAAGAAAAACTACCGTGAAAGACTTTACAATAATCACAAACATAATGAACCCGGCGCATAACCAGCACATTTACCGTGAAATCATTGTTCGCATCCGAAATACTGCTCTTTAACGTCATTAGCTGCACTAAACTTTCAGTCACTAGAAAAGGTACACCCTGTCCAGTAGGTTGTTTAAGGTATTCAAATAACCGTGCTTATTCAGACGAGTCTGAATTGTAACTTACGCTCACCTAATGTTGAGCTGGATTATCTCTCAGGGAGCCGTGTATTACAAACTATTGATTCCTTACTCAAATCGTTTGAAGATTCAACTTTGTCTGATTTTTCAATGAAGATGTTCCAATTCTAGGAATACCATATGTCTGGAAGGGCTAAACTATATGGTTCATGAGTATTTGTCAGCAATGTGGACGAATCCTACCCAAAATCTATATTTATACAGTAATTTTGTTGAGATCGCGGTAAATTTGATTGCCTCGATGACCAAGAGCTAAATTATGTGTGTTGGTTAACAGTTAAGCTAAAGTTTGCCCTACAATTATGTTAATACACTAATCTCAATGGGCACGCGATTCTGTCGATCACCAAGAGCTAATTTGAGTAACCGTGAGTTTTGGTCAGCATCTTTACCGAATATCTATTTATACATCAATTACATTGGGGTCTTCACCAAATTGCAAAAAAATTCGCTTTATCTAACATCTATGTCTATAAAGACAGGTGGCGTTCTACTAATATGGATTACTTTGACCTAGATTCGCATTTCAACTAATCATAAAATATTCAAAGTATCATCCTTTTGTTAATGCACGATAATTGGTAATTTTGTAGATCACATGTTCCAAAGAATAAAACAGACACAAAAATTATAGGAAATGCAACATGATAACAATAATAGAATCTTACAGCATTTGGTTTATCTAATCATTTTTATGGGGGATTTTAACTGTATTCAGTAGTACTTGTATCTAAATAAGGTCTAACGCTACGATCTGTTACACAATAGTTTTTATTTATTGTGCTATCCTTTTTACTTTTATTATAGGCCCTTGTTTTTTAAGTAGTAATTCATTCTGCTGTTGTGAATCTTCTATACCGGGTGGTGAATGATTGGACCGCAGCATAGGAAACCCAATGGGAAGTCGTAAACTCTCAAATTCCTGCTTCCGTAATTATTTTAGGTAAAAACTCTACAGGAACTTTACTTTAAAGAATTGAATTCTCTATCAGAGTAAATTATTAAAAATACTTTTACAGCTTATGCTAATTTAAAAAATTGTAAAAATTATGTACCATTCCTGCACAGCAATGAAATGTCAAAATGACACAATCTTTCAAACGTCAAACCATCTAAATGAAAAAACAACTTAATAAATAAAGTAGATTTAATTGCCTGAAAAATTAATCAAAACTATTTATTGGAAGAATTACTATCAAATTTGAAAATAGTAGAACGTTGCTTCCTTTGTGTAATTGTGCCCAAAACCATTTTGTGCTAAGCAGTATCAAGCATAAAATTCTTTTCTAACATTGGCAATAGAATGCGAGGAGTTTTTTCTGAGCATTCTTCGCTGATGTGTGTCTTTAAAGCCTGTGAAACTGCACCCTTTCAGAAGTGAAAATTTTAGATTTTTAAATGTCTCCAGAGATAGTAGTCATTTGAAGCAAGATCTCCAGGTCTTCGAGACCACTTAATTGCACAATTTGGCCTGATTAGACCGTTATTAAAACAATTATTAATAAAGTCTTTAACTTGTCGGCTGTTGTGAGCAGGGCAACCATCGAGTTGAAACCAAATTTCTTCTTCCTCGGGAGCTACTTCTGCTAGAGCCGGTAAAAGTTGCTCTATGCAGCAAATCCAAAAACCTACCCGTGCTTAGAATATCCTTATAAAAAAATGTTGTCCGAATATTCCTACCCAAACATTAATTTTTTGGCGATCTTGAGATCGGTTTTCAACAACAATTTCATGCCTTTTTGTTGACCAAATCCTATAATTTTGCACGTTTGGTTCATTATTAAACGTAAACGTACACTCATCCGTAAAACAAATGTTCTTTAAAAATTGTTGGTCTAGATTAGGTTTCACCAGCATATCATAACAAAACTCTGCTGTTATCTCAAAATCCTCCTAGAGCAACTCCTGATGACACTGAAGTTTGTACGAATGGAGATATTCTTTTTCAAAATTTTTAATGCGGTTGGATTCCAAACTGGTTTGCAATTTCACGAGAACCTACACCAGGATTTTCCACAACTGCAGTTAATACATTTGTAGTGTTTTCATTTTCAAACACATTTCTTAGAATACTGGCTTCACAATTTTGGGGAGCATTTTCACAAAGGAAGCACCGTTCCACTATTTTCAAATTTGTTAATAATTCTTCCAATTGTAGTATGGCTTGGAATCGGGCGGTTTGGATATTTCGCGCGAAATAAGGCACTTACTATGCGCGTGCAATTGCCGGAATAAAACATTTTTACAATTTCCGTTCTTTCTGAAACGGTGTACGACGTTTTTTAAGTATATTGTTATGACTAATAGACTGACAACATGACAATATTTATAATAATTTTGAAAGGTAACGTCATCCTGACATTTCATTGTTGTCCTGATGCTATGCAGAATGATACATAATTTTTGCAATTTGTGAAATTAGCGTAAGCTGCAAATATTTTTAATAGTTTCATCTGATAGAGAATTCAATCCTTTAAAGAAAAGTTCCTGTAGAGTTTTTACCTAAAATAATTAGGGAAGCACGAATTCGAGAGTTTATGATTTCCCATAGGATTTCCTATTGTGCGTTCGACCATTCACCACCCGGTATATGCATTTGACATTTGAAAACTTTTTTGGGTTTTTTAATGGGGTATTATTGTATTTATATTTTAGATTAATATGTTTCGATAACAATTACAGTTATCGTCCTCAGTAGATGTAGTTCATTAAGAGTTGCTTAAGATGTATAGAATCAATTTATGAAATACGAAACATATTTATAAATCTATTTTAACATCTAGATGATAATTGTAATTGTTATCGAAACGTATGTAAAATATAACAACAAAAATACATCATTACAAATCCCAAAAAGCTAAGTATTTTAATATTTAAATGTGTTTAATGATAACTGTTTTCGTTGCGAGTAGCACTTTTTATTTCTTTTGACAGTTTGCACTTTTGATAAATGATGGTTATTTTCTGCTCCCGTGTGTACAGGTTCATTCATAATGGCGCGGCGCCACCGTATTAGGCGAATGTAAAAAAATTTGCTTTTAATTCGGATAAGCTCCATTAACATATTTATCAAAGTTGCATAGAATACCATCCGTTGATCTGAAATTATAAATATTTATGTAACGAATGATTGATAACGTACGACCATTATGTAATGAACATTTCTTTGAAGTGTGTCCGACATAGTAGCGAGGTTTAGAACCAATAATTTGTATAGCTATAAACTTTGATTATGATGACAAGATATCTTGCAAAAATTGTGTTTAGTGGTATTTTAAATATTTCAGATTCTTTTATTTGGTTCCTTTAGATTTCAAGCAAAGTAATATTTGGAAACTTGTCCTATAACCATATAAAAACTACACGCCGCCGGAGGGAATCAAAAGTGTGAAATCTTTACATGCAGAAGCCATTTTGATTGTACAACACGGATGTTTTTACAATGTTTGCTTTTAATCATAATTCACATAATTTAAAATACTATTAGTAACTACAACAATAATTCCGATAAAACTTTTTACAACAGTGGTGGGATTCTTCTCATGAAGAATACATCATAAAATAGTTAATTGCCTGCTAAACATCTGCTAATGTTAAATTAATAAGTACTTTATGTTTATTAGTGCTAAAATCGTATTGGTGGCAATTAACCATAATGGCAAACTTGTTTTTTTCACACCATATGTTACTTCAAACTAAGAATTTTATATATTCCATTTAAAGTATTGAAATGTAACTATAAATTTGTGAACCCTTCAAACCAAAATTTAATGGAAATTTACATTTTAAAATACTATACAACATAGTAAAGAAGAGAACAAACGAAATATTTATTAGCCGTGTTGAGATTGTGGACACCACCTATGCTTTAGAGAATAAATGTGTAGGTTTACAGCCTACACAAACCATAGCCCCAGCACACATATCTTCTATATACAATATTACCTACCTATGTAGCGGGTGACCTGAAATCTATTCTCCATTACTGCCAGGCCACGATAATATATTTAAAAACATTTCCTGATATATTTTCCTATTAAGAAAAATGTAGAACAGTTTTTTTTCTTGAAACACACTTTTAAGACCATTAACTTGATTTAATAATAAGATCGCTCGTGCGTGTTAGAGGAGGTTAAAATTTATTTTGTTGTAGATTGAAACCCACACCGCCTCTACACGATTTATGTCTCATTGTCTCAATAAAATTTACCTACGTATACTATGATTAATAAGGACAATTTCATTGTTCAATTAAAAAAAAGCAAGTACATTCCAAGTGTGTAATTTAAGATTGTTTTAAATTTAGACAAAGGCGAGAAATTACCCTTTTAGAAACACGTTGTTTTGTAAACAGCTAAATTAAAATTAATGGCTTCATCTTAATACTTTCATCCAGATTAACAAGATTTTTTTCGGTAGTTTAAATGGTAAATGTTAAGGAAGGAATGCTTCTTTCTACTTAATAAACGTCTCCCCCTAATATTTGGTTTTAGCGGGAGATTTTCGTCTCGTATTACATTACAGCCAGGTTATATGCACATGTTAGGAAGGTTACAAAAATTTACATATATGTTTAATAGACAACTAAAAATAAATTTCGATTTAACTTATCTTTAAGTAAAGAAATCAATTTTGTAATATCTGTAGACTGCGGTTGATTGTCATTATTAAACCTCACAAAATTGGCATTAAGATTAAAATCAAAATTATGTAAATGTATGGTAATGTATGCACAAAGCTACTTCTTTGAAAACATTGACGTGGAACAAGAATGTCCCCTCAGCATCTTCGCACAATGCCGTGATTACCAAATAGAAGCTTAAAGATACAATCATAATAAGTCAATTAAACTTTTTTGGATAAATATTTTTAGCCACTCCCGTTTGGAGGTGGTAATTACATTAACATGTTTAACTTTTTTTTGATTTTACCAGGCAATACTCGTATAATTTACAAATTATAATATAAAATTAAATTCATTTATTAGTAATAGCTATACATAACATTTTAATAAATTAGTACAATTACAAAGGTGTTAACAACTAACATTTAGTAATATGATTTTCATATTAGAATATGCAGAATTCTACTGGTCAATCGTATGATTATAATATTGCAGAGATTTTAAAAGAATGATTATGCAATGAATGTAGACAAATATGCAAAAAACAGGAAGTTTTTTAATCCTACAATATTAATAACGGGAACTTCAAGTAAGAATATTGCAATATTTTACAGCTGAGATGTCATAAATGTGATTCTTGCATGTAATCAAAAAGGTTTAGTAGCCAACTAAATTAGTTATTATAATCGAAATAAAAATGTTTCATTACGTTTTACCATATATAAAAATTGAAAATTAATGAGGCGGTCGATAATGAAATGTTTAACAGAGGAGAAAATTCGAAATGTATTCGGTTACTGATAATATTGATAACCCATTGTTTATAATAGTTAACAATAACTTTATGGTCTCATAAACTGAGTCTATTTCGTGATTAATAAATCTTTACAGAGGAGCTTAAAAATTGCAAGATGAAGTCGAGTAATATACACAAATTTAGTTATATTTAATAATTACGAGCCCCACGCTAATTTAAAAAAAATCAAATGTTTTGGGCAATGAAGCTTATAGTTGGGAATTAGCCGCAATCATGTCTTACAGTTTGACGCAAATAAAGTCAATACCTCTTCATTCTAAAATACTTAAGAAAGTTCATCGTGAAATTGTGTAAACAAACACCTTTATGTAAGTATAATTAGCTTTCAAACCACTATATACAGAGTGTCCCATAACTAATGCACTATTAGTGGAATAAAATCGCAGTAAAATTATGACTTTGAGTGACACCGAGGTATAATCAAACAAAACAATGTACAACTTTTTTTAGTAGGACCGAACTTTGCAAATAGCGGTTTAACGTGACTGAGGTTGTAACAATTTTAAGTGTTTATTCTAAAATTCTGATGTTTTGCATACCGATACCTGAAATATTAGCGCTTGAAACAACAATTTTGAAAGCTTTTATAGTTTTTTTAAAATAAAATGATCAAAATCGTGCATCCAAAACTTGAGTCTGCGGCGAGCTATGCGAATTATTCAAAACTTCTGTACATATATAAATTGCTGGCCACTCGAACTTACACATAGTAATTTTTAGGCAAAATTTAAAGTTAAATATTTTCAATAGGAATGAGGGTTGAAATTTACACATTATACCGGGTCGATAATAAACAAAAACGTAGCGACAAGAACAAGTTTATTACATTATATTCTAAAATATACAAGAATGGTTAACAACGGCCAAAAGTCAATTCTTAAAAAAATTATAATTCTAAACCTAATTTAAAGGTTCCTGCAATACCTAAAAAGACACGGTGTACTGTAATAACAAAGATTAGAAAAGAACACTAAATAAAAACAACTTGAGGTGAGAATTTATTTTTACAAAAACTTAAATAATGCCAAACCTTAGAGGGCGTCGTACCCTACGTTTTTGTTTATTATTGGCCCTCAAATAAAATGCTTAGACCATAGAAAATCTACGTGAAACAAGGATTCCAAATCCGCAAGTATCATCAAGAACCGTCAATACAATGTCAAGTTATAGCATTTTAAAAATTTTGCTACCCAAATTTTATGTTGAATAGTGTGTGCATGGCCTAAGAGCCTTAATCCAAAAACTGACAAAAACGTATAGAGATATTGATGTTACCTTAGTAACGAACCACATTGCAACGACCAAAAAAATTTTTTGCGGAAATTTCACTCATACAAACTTTTTGATTTTTTGCATGACTTCATTGATCACCCCGTATATAATAAACCTATGGTCCTACGATAAATATGTGTCATGCAGCTTAATCCGAAAAGAACCAGCTCTTAAAATTTGCAAGCCGCGTTTAAAAATTTGCATTCCTATTGAAAATATTTAACTTTAAATTTTGCCTAAAAATCACTAAGTTCGAGTGGTCAGCAGCTTATATATATATATATATATATATATATATATATATATATATATATATATATATATATATATATATATGTATACAGGGTCCGCCAATAGTGCGTGGACGAAGCTTTATGAGTTTATACAATATCGTTTTCAAAATTATTTATTGCAGGATGGTGTGGGATCTTTCGGGTTACAATTAGAAAATATTTTCGCAAAAATTACTACTCGTATACAGGGTATTACAACACAAAGTTATATTTTTTTAAATGGAACATACCGTATATTATTATAAATTTGGATTCCCTGGTTAATTTTAAGGGCACTTTATTCACTATATGAGGTATCTTAAACGCGCAATTTAGGCGCTGCATTCAATTTTTTGAAAATTTAGAGGTTGAAAAGAAAAATTGTAACAACCGTATGGAGAAATGTGTAACACAAAAATTTTAATGGTTGATTAGTCATAGACTGTGCTACATAAAATCGTAAAAATAGTACTATTATCTTATTTAATTTTTGAGATATCGTAATGCAAAGTATAAGATTTTCAATCATAGATAACTTGATTTTTTTTAATGGAAAGGTATACATTGTTTTACATTGTTAGATAGGAAATTTAATTACATTTTTTTTGATATAACATTGTTGGTATTTATGTTTTGCCGTTTTTTTGATAATCCAGCTTTTTTACTGAATTTGTCGATTTTCGTAGGTTTACATATGTATGTATAATTGTTTAAATCACATCAAGCTATGAAAACAAAAGAATATTAGAAACAAAACTCAGCAATAGTATCTGTTTTGTCATTTCGCGTGTATGTTCAAACGTAACTGAGTTAATTACTTTACTGCAGTGTGAATGTTTGACGCTTAACTTTACTAACATCATATACGTAATACGTTTATTTAAGAATTATAATGAGTAATTTTTTGCAAAATGAATTAGTTGACATGATATTTGTGCTTGGAGAATCAAACAAAAATTGTTTATTGGCCCGTCGAATCTACGGGCAGCGTTATCCTGATCGAAGACAACCAAGAGAAGAATCGTTTCGCAATCTTTTAGAAAGATTTGAAAGTACTGGAAGTGTTGGATATCCTAAAAACGAAAGAGCTAAAGTTGTTACAAATGAAGAAAATGAATTTCGTGTACTTGTAGCTACAGTTGAAAACCCCCACGTTAGTATTCCGAAATTAAGTGACAATTGACAAAATCAGTCAAACTTCCGTGAGACGAATGTTAAAGAAAAATAAATTTCACCCCTATCATGTACAATTACATCAAGAGCTGAAAGAACAAGATTTTCAAAATCGTATTAATTTTTGCCAGTGGGTTCAACAACAGTTAAATGCGAACGAAAATTTTATATCGGGGATATTATTTACCGACGAATGTATATTTCATCGAAATGGATTTGTGAACAGACATAATTTTCATTTTTATTCAAATGAAAATCCACACCAATTTCGGTTAGTCTCTCAAAATAAATGGTCAGTGAATGTTTGGGCAGGTATATTCGGCGGAACTATTGTTGGTCCTTTTTTCAATGGCACACTCACTGGGGTAGAATATCATAATTTTCTAGAAAACGAATTATATCATTTATTGGAGAATGTATCTATGGCTCAAAGAAGAGGTATGTTTTTCCAACAAGACGGGGCACCTCCTCATCATGCCAGAACTGTAACCCAGTGGTTAAATTCGACGTTTCACGAAAATTGGATAGGAAGACAAGGACCGATACCTTGGCCAGCTAGATCTCCCGATATAACTCCATTGGATTTTTTTCTTTGGGGCTTTGTGAAGAATAAAGTATATGAGGAAGAACCAACAACTGCTGAGAATATGAAATTGCGAATTAGAAATGTTTTTGCTACAATTACTCCTAATGTGTTAGACCGGGTTGAAGCTTCTTTTATTAAAAGAATTCAGTATTGTCTAAATCAGCGTGGTCGACAATTTGAACATTTAATTTAATATTATTTTATTCCAAAATCGATAAATTCAGTAAAAAAGCTGGATTATCAAAAAACGGCAAAACATAAATACCAACAATGTTATATCATAAAAAAATGTAATTAAATGTCCTATCTAACAATGTAAAACAATGTATACCTTTCCATTAAAAAAAATCAAGTTATCTATGATTGAAAATCTTATACTTTGCATTACGATATCTCGAAAATTAAATAAGATAATAGTACTATTTTTACGATTTTATGTAGCACAGTCTATGACTAATCAACCATTAAAATTTTTGTGTTACACATTTCTCCATACGGTTGTTACAATTTTTCTTTTCGACCTCTAAATTTTCAAAAAATGGAATGCAGCGCCTAAATTGCGCGTTTAAGATAGTGAATAAAGTGCCCTTAAAATTAACCAGGGAATCCAAATTTATAATAATATACGGTATGTTCCAATTAAAAAAATATAACTTTGTGTTGTAATACCCTGTATACGAGTAGTAATTTTTGCGAAAATATTTTCTAATTGTAACCCGAAAGATCCCACACAATCCTGCAATAAATAATTTTGAAAACGATATTGTATACACTCATAAAGCTTCGTCCACGCACTATTGGCGGACCCTGTATATACATATATATATATATATATATATATATATATATATATATATATATATATATAGAGAGAGAGAGAGAGAGAGAGAGAGAGAGAGAGAGAAATGTGGCCAGAAAACGTACCTTCAATAGTACAGAAATATAAATTTTTATTTAAGAGCTTTGGAATGCGCGTAAGCTTATCACGAAGCGCCGCGCTACGGAGTCGGTATTTTGCGTCAGTGCGTTAATTTAAGTCCAGTGGCCAGTGCACAAAGATTGTCGTCTAGAGTAGGTTTCATCGACACTGGTAAGAGCAAAAGCTTCTGGGAGCCCGCGAAAAAAAAGGAAAGGTTGCTACGTTTGCAGACATCAAAACAAGAAACCGCATGTTTCCTAAAAAACATTCGGAACAGAAGTTATGTTTAGAAGCAGTTAAATTTCAAGGTCTAAATTTAAGCAACTTATTATCTTATAAATTAACTTCGGTTCCGTTGTGCTTATTTCACGAAGTCTGATTTAATATCAAAATTTGAACCACATGGAGCAGTTGTTTCTCATCAAACCGTGAATTCCCTAATAATAGACGGCATAGTACTCATTCAAGAACTTAATGAGAAAGAGTTTACAACTTTTAATGAACTTGCATTTATTTTTCTGAAGCAAATACTTTCACTCAGTCGAAAGTATGAAGGGCAACAGTGTTTTTCATAGATATGACGATTCAGTTAAATCTTTGCAAAAACGTAGAAGAAGAGATATCACAGATGTATATGCGTATGAAGTTTCTGGAAATAGAAAAGTTGTAAAATTTCGAAATTTTTGGAAATTGTCAGACAAAAAACGATCTCTATTGAAATTTGTAAGCCAGTACCTTCTAAAACATTCAGCTGATCAATTAAAATTAGAGGAAAGTCTGAACATCACTGCCGGTTTTTAAAACCCAGAGTTGTTTATTTACTACTATTCTGAATTTATTAAAGCAAATTCTGTAGAAGAAACATACCTTTTTTATGGAATTAGGACAAGGAAATAAAAAACGAATTATTTCGATATCTGAAATAGTGCAGAAAACTGGAAAATGAAGTTTGTAAATGTTTATCAGCGTAGTATGTGTAAACAGGATGTGATACTACAAATGCAGTGTTTAAGATCGGCAAGAAACAACATATGATGCATTTTCTAAAAATCTTAAAACTTTTAATTAATTACCAAAACTGAACTCCGTGTTTACAGCTGAAGCTGTCAATATTTCTGCGAAATTCGCACTGACCCTTTTTAGAAATAAGAATGCAGCCATTCAACCATTCCATGAATTGAGGTATCAATTTACTACTACCAATAAGTTTGCTTCGGAACTTCCACCAACAGATGACGCATTTCACCAGCATATGTACTGAGATAGGTGTTCTTATATTGCGAAAAAACCTATTTATACGATAACCAAAATTTTAGGTGCATATATCAACTGCGTATATGGATGTCCAGTCACATACCTGTTATGCCTCTACTTGATCCTGTTAACTTTGGTTGGACTAGGGATAAGGGAATTCTAGAGGCTGTGATGATGACCGCTGATCCTATGCCTACGGATATTAGGCAGTTAATGAACATATTCTGCAAAGATAAGTTTTGCCATGATAACAAATGCGTATGCTTAAAAGAGGGCTTAAAATGCTGTAGCAATTGTTCCTGCAAAAATTGTCAAAACAATGTTCCTGGTTTATTCGAGAATGACGAAAAAGAAAACATTGAAGTTAAATTACATACAAAACACTTTAAATACCTAGTCTACATTAGCGGAGTGCGGTAAAATTTTAAGCAATGGAAGCAGCCTTGTAACACGTTATTTATTATGTAATTAAATTTTTCGATAATAAAAACGTCGATGCTTCGACATGTTTTGAACAAGTTTACTTTAATTAATTGCCATATTTACTAAATTAATTGTTTTCTATTTCAAAAGTTACATTTTAGAAAATGAGGTTTTGTAAACTTTTTAGCAAAAGCACCGCTACTCTACATTTATAGATATTCTTATTTTATTTCTAGATATAAGGCTAACGCATATGATTTCTAGAAAGGTATGGTGCCGAGAGCGGCTAATGGCGTTCTTGGCAACAGCGCGCGTTTTAAGGCTAGCGTATAAAAATTCATATTTTTGGAACCATTGAAGATAGCGACTTAATGTATAGGTATTTTGAATAATTCACATAGCTCGCCGCAGGGTGAAGTTTTGGATGCGCGATTTTCATAATTTTATTTTTGTAACTTTATTTTAAAAAAACTGTACACATTTTTAAAATTCCTGAATTGCTAGTAGAAGCGCTCATATTTCAGGTATATGTATGCAAAAAATCAGAATTGTAGATTAAACGCTTATATTGTTACAACGGTTAATGTTAAGAAAAACCTAGTTTTTCTAACTCGTCCTCAGTCGCGTTCAAGCGGCATTTGCAAAGTTCAGGGCGTTAAAGGTGAGACATGATTATCGAAAATTTATAATAAACTACTGAATGTATTAAACTCAAAGTAGTTAGAATATAGTTTTTTAGCACGAGAAATAATAATTTGTTATCATATTTGATGGTTGTTTTAGAGGACACCCTGAATTGGGTTACCGACATTTTCATGTGTAATAATAAAAAATCCATTATTATTAGACAAAAAACGTATACTTCCTCAATCTCGATATTTTAAGGCGTTCTTGAGATATTTTCATTTAAGCGTTACAATGGATATCATATCCGCCACCATGAAAACAACTATATTTTAAAGTTGGCTGTGACTGTTAAAGGAAAATGTCAAATTATTGGTGGCGTTAGCAAGACTGATACTCATAATTATTGGGTTTAAGTTTTTGAGTTCGAAATATCTTTTTGTAAAAAAGTCTACTTTCACAAAAAGTGATTTAAGAGATATGACTTGTGTTTATGTACAAATAAGTTATAATTTACGTGTTGGAGTTAGACGATTATATTTAAATCGGTTTGTGCCCGATCGTAAGCAAGCCGAAACAGGTTTGTCTCATAGTAAGAATACTGGCGGTCGGTCTAAACGGATTTCACCAGACGAAGATGAAGTTGTAGTTAGAATTTTACTGAAACATGAACTAAATACTAGTCGCTTGCAGGCAGCTACTGGTATAAGTAAATTTAGAATATCAAGATTTTTACATACAGTAAAATTGTATCCATACCATTTTATGGTTGCGCACAATTTGTTGCCCTGTCCAATGACTTCGCAGGCAGACTACAATTCTGTCATTTACAACAAAATACGATTAATGAAGATCTAATGTTCCTGGAAAAGACACTATTTACATGAGGCTGCCTTTACACGAAAACGAGTGTTTTATTGGGGAAATAACCACTATTATGATTTTGCCAATCTTCATAAGCAAAACAAAGATCATGTTCCAACAGGAATAAATATCTGGTGTGGTACTATTGGGGATCACTTCATTGGTCTATTTCAACTCCAACAAGATTAAATAGACATTATTTACAAGTTCCTCTAATTGTAAGACAGAATATGTGGTTTATGCAAGATGGAGCACCTCTACATCATTCAATAATAGTCCCTAATTATTTAAGTACACGTTTCCCGCATCGTTGGATTGGACGAGGTAGTGAATTCCCTTGGCCGCCTCGTACCGCAGAACTTCACCCGTTAGACTTTTATATATGGGGTTACATGAAATCTTTAGAACACAAAGATGAAATCCATAAGTCAGACGAAACCGAAAATACTGTAAAAAATAACAAGGCTTCTTTTTACCAAATATGACGTCATTTAAACAAAAGTTTAAGAAAATGTATTGAAGTAAATGGTGACCACTTTCAGCAAATCTAATTGTTTTCAATTTGTTTTGTATTAAACTGTATATTTTCTATTATAACTGGTGTTTTATTTATAAAAGTAATTTAAGCATACTCTGTTGTTTTAAGGGTGGCGGGTATGATATGCAAATATGCTTAAATGCAACTATCTCAAGAATGCCTTAAAATATCGAAAGTGAGCAAGCATACGTTTTTTGTTTTAAATTTCCATTTTTTTTATTATTTCACACAAAAATGCAGGTAATACAAAAAACATAAGAGTGGAGTCACTCAATTCGGACTGTATAACTAGCACCCTCTAGAAGTACCATCACAAATGATACATTCTTACTTCTCGTCTTCAAAAACTATATTCTAACAATATTGAGTTTAACACATTCAATTGTTTTGTATTTTGTTTACAATCTACATTATACTATGCTTTCTCTCCATCTTTCTCAAGTGGAATAACACAGCTCTATTTGCAAGATGAATTTACCCAATTAGAATAATTATTCAAATAGTTCAAAATTCTTTGATTCATCTTAAATTTCATGCCTGCATAACATAAAGCTTGAATGTATTGCCCGCTATTATGAATAATGACATCAAAATGGGCATAAGCAAAATAAACAGTGCCCGAAATCTAGAGGGTTGAAGAATTGCTCATGTAAGTTGGCTGGAAGGAAAGCAACGTGTTTGATTCCACGCTCCTTCTGCCACACCGATGCATTCTCAGCATACATATATACATTACGTATACATGCATGGTGGGATTAAGGTTACGTGCGGTGAGGATAGATCGCAAGGAATGTAGTTATGGTTCTGAGGGGGGAAATACCACCCCAGCATTCGCCTAAATAGGCGCACATGATGTGCGTATACAATGACGCTGCCGGTATATGTGTTCAAAAAACCTCATACAAGGTGCTTTTTCTGAAAAGAAGAGTGAATATCAGCAAAACATCTACACGTCAAATGCTATTAATGACGGTTATACATTCCGAATTCAAATGGGACAACTGAATGGTGCGGAAAAACGAACAGAAGAAATTTACTTTGGATGCGTGTTAAGCTTAGTATATGAAGATCTCAATTTCTTGAGAAACGTATAGTTTTGGGACGAAAGTCACATTAACCTCAATAGTTACATGAATCTACAAACAAATCGATTCCTTGAATTTACACGTCCTGAGGTCATTGCAGAGGGGTCTTTCCAGTGAAGGAGTAACCGTTTCGGTTGCTGTATCTGGTCATGAGATAACGCGCATCCAGTCACTTCAACCAAGAGCGGTGTAGCTAGAATATTGTTATTCCTTTTCTGAAAGACTTAAATAACTTTTGTTCAATCCTACAATAGAAAGTTGTTGTTTCTAACTATGGTTATGCATCTCGAAAGTTAATGATTACCCCACCTCAAAATATTCCTATGGCAACGCGTCACTTTGCACTTTGCAACACGTTTTGCACTCACTAGTGACTGTAATATACTATATAGATTATTAAAATTAACGGTAGATACAATTATAAAGATATCAACGCTTTATTTATTTATATTAAAATTAACAGTACAATTATTAAAAGTTCCGGAACAGTATTATCGCCGCTTCTTTCCATATTTTACGGAACCGAATTAAAAAAGAAAATTTTCGTAAAAAACTGATTTGTTGTTGACAAGTGTTGTCAACGTTAATACATAGCACACGTCGGAAAATATTTCCAAAAAATACATATTTCTTAGAGTAGGATTGAACAAAACGTTATACAGCACACGTGGAGAAAAGAATTGCACTCGTTTGTGGGTCTTCGCGCACTAGGGCGCCCACGCGCAGGTGCAATTTCGTACTTTATCCACTTGTACTGTAATATATTATTACCGTGCTCGAAATTTGCAATTGCGTAATTAAGGGTTTCACCCTATAGCCGAATACTCCATAGAACTACTCCTTGAACATTTTGGTAACAGAATAATTTTTGTCGAACATATTTCGAGTATCCTTCTAATGCACTGGACTTAATGCACATGATGCCTGTAATTGGGGTATGATGATAAATATTTGACTCATAAAACAACGACTAATTTTTTTCAGCGTTGGCAGCAACCACTCTTTAATTGATGATTTGCAGAATCATTATGAAGATTGTTTGGGTCGCTATAGTTCATATTTTGCATATGTAAATTAAGAAATAAATATAATTTTTATATTTGCTACTGTTTATTTTGCCGAATACTGTAATTCAGTTGCAGTTAACTTATTAAAAAAATTCTAGATGGTGTACAAGTTAAGCAATGAGACCTAATGGTGAACACAGAAGATATAGTATAATAATAGTTATTTGAACACTTGGCCATGCTTTAATAAAATACTATGTTTTTTACACTTACGAGATTGTTCGGTATCTGCGTGTCCTAACAGACAGATGGCGCGATTTTGGGGGAATCTTCTTTACCATTCTATAGAATCATCTTTTACTAGGTTAAATATGACTGTACAGAGTAAACTGTTAATTAGTCTATTTTTGACAGCACGCCAAAGTGAACTTGTGTGATTTTGTAAACAATGGAAAAAACTGAGTTGAGAACTGTTATAAAGTACTTTTATCTGAAAGTCTTAACACCAAACAAATTTAAAGCAGATCTAGATTCAACACTATTGGAATCCACTCTTGTTTTCAATGGGTAAAAATTGGGTTGCCGAAGTTAAGCATGATCGTGTGAGCACAAATGATGAATCCTATAGCGCACTTCAAAAAACCGATACTGTCCCGGATATGATATCGTATCGGATGGTCGTCGATTAAAAGTACGTGAGAAAGCAGACAGTGGATATTTCAAATGACAGTGTACACAGAATTTTGACTGAATAATGGGAAATAAAAAAATTCTCGGCACGTTGGATGCTCTCACACCGGTGCCAAAACTGAATCGTTTGAGTGTTCCTCGCGTGGTTTCATAACCGTCGATGAAACCAGGGTCCACCAGTATACTCCCGAAACCAAAGAATGGACACATATGGCCTCATTTGGTAAAGAAGAAAGTGTTTTTCCATTAGGAGAACGCACCTGGCTATGTTTGCGATTACAATGACCAAAATTCGTGAATTGATATTTGTCAGACTATGGTTTTAGATGTGTATGGTAAAATACTTGGAAAGTTATTGAATCCAGAAATCAAAACCAATTGTGATTTATCGGTTATTACTCATTTATATAACTCATGGCGTTCTGTAAATGACATATATCAAATAAGTGTGAGAGCAGGCGCTACTAACTGCTTATTACACCGTTAGCGATAACATGTGAATCAAGGACAAGGACAAGTCATGTTTAGAATATTACTAAAATTACGAAACTTTTTCCATGTTCGGTTGGTATAATTAATTAAGAGCACAATCTAAATCGTAATCTCAAGCTTAAGCTAATACAGATAAACTGTGGATTTAATATGAGTATGTGATACGCATTGATTTTAGAAAACATTGATAACACTTTTACAAGAGTGGATTAAAAAAATCTCCGCGTCCTCGGCATGAAGTAGCAAAGATTATCAACCTATCGTAAAAACAAATAACAAGTTAGACATTTTTGTGTTTATATCATACCAATTTGTGAATTGTTAAAAAAGTTCTGTTAGCAATTTTGTAAAGATGGGGAAAGCAGAAATCAGAGCTGTCATTAAATATCTGCAAATAAACGGTATGACGCCACAAGCGCCAGAACCAGCTAAAACAGGTATTCCAGGATCCTCACCAATGTTCTGTCGATGAAAAAAATTTCAACGCGTTGAAGGCAACGGTAAGAAAGGAATCGCAACGATAAGAAAGGAATCATATTCATCGATTATCTGGAAATGAGTCGTACTATTACAGAACGTGGCCAGAAAAATTGGCCAGACGTGCTCTCGCGCGTTGTTTGCATCTTACAATTGTGTGCTTGAATTGCTGCTCCAAACCCCACTATTTTCCATTCGCTATTTAAAATTAGAGAAAGCTGGTCAATAGTATACCTCAAATGATGAGGTAATGTTAGCTGCCGAACGACACTTTTTTTACCGGTTGCAAATGTTGCAAAAGCGTTGGATGAGATGTATCAGCATTTAGGGGACTGTGCAGAAGAATAATTTGTTTGCTTCTTTATACAATAGTACTTAGTGGGATCATGAATTATTGAATCCGCCCACTCTGAAATCAAGGAACAAATGCTTAGATTTAGAATATTGACTGTAAAGTAACATGAAAACTAGATATACGAGGGTAAGGTGAATAGTTCACGGCCTGACATAGAAATGGAGCTCAAATCAGGGAAAATGTATGTTTCCACATGTCATTAGTTCGTATGACCAGTTTCAACTTGTTCTCTCAAGTAGTTTTTTTGCAGTAGACGTATTGCGCGTTTTTCGTTACAAACTTGAACATCCTGCGGTCATAAAATTCTTCGTTCTGGGTGGAAGTTTACGGGGACAACCGTTAAAAAGTGGGCAGCTGAATTTAAACGTGGTCGCATATCCCTTGAATATGACCCACGTGAAGGAGGGTCAAAAACCGCAACCACACCAGAAACCATTGAAAAAGTGCATGATATCGTGTTGGACGATATGCGAGTAAAGGTGAGTGAAATAGCTGAGGCTGTGGGGATATCGGAAGAAAGGGTGCGAAACATCTTGTACAAAGAATTGGGAGTGTGAAAGCTCTGCACAAGATGGGTGGCGTATTTGTTGAATGCCGATCAAAAGCAAATGCGCAAACGATTTACGCAGAAATATTTGGACCGATTTAATAAGGATCCAACCGATTTTGTGCGACGATTTGTCACCATGGATGAGGTATGGGTCCACCATCACACGCTAGAAACGAAACAGCAGTCCAAGCAGTGGGTGGAAGCCGGTGGTTCAGCGCCAAAGAAAGCGAAATCGATCGCATCTGCCGGAAAAGTCATGTCCAGAATTTTTTGGGATGTGAAAGGGATCCTGTTAATTGAATACCTTGCAAAAGACAAATCAATTATAGGCGAATGTTACTTCAACCTTCTACACCAGCTGGATGGAAAAATTCGCGAGAAGAGACCTGGCTTGAAGAAGAAAAAAATAATCTTTCGCCAGACACCTGTATGCAAGGGTACGTTGGCGATGGGAAAACTGCAGAATTTGAGGTACGATTTGCTCGGCCATCTTCCCTACTCTCCTGATTTGGCACCCTCAGACTTTCATCTGGTCCCAAATTTGAAGAAATTTATTTCTGGCTTCCAGACTCTCACTTCCGGGAAGTAATACTACTGTTGGAGAAATGCTGGACCAAATGTGTTGAAGTTAAGGGAGATTACGTAGAAAAATAAAATCATTTTTTTACTGAAAGTCGCGGTCTTTCATTGTCAGGCCGAGAACTTTTCACCTTACCCCCGTATATTCATAGATCAACTAACCGTTCTCTCCTCTATAGATAATCGTACAAAAAATTTATTGTCATTAATATCTAGAAACGTATTCTATGCTTGACATATAAATGTATAATGCTTATGTATTAAGTTTCATATAAAGACAGAATTTTTTCTATTAACTAGATTTCCTACAAAAAAACGCATCAGCTTGTAATCGTTAGCAAAAATATTTATCAACTTACAAATTAATCACCAACACATGTAACAGAAAAAATTTTATTCGTGTAATAACATTTGATTCATAAGTCTCCTTGAGGTGACAGAAACGCTATTTTTCTTAATTATCTTATAGATGTTCTTCACACAATGAGAATTAGAATTACTACAAATTTCAATACGTGGGGGTGACATTTTAGGGAAAATTGGTTTAAATGATGTTAACGTTTCAAAAAACGAATGAAATTATTGTCTTCCTCATCCTACACAAAGATGATATAAATCCGCTAAGTTGGTGGCAATTTAAATATAAACATAATGGGGTTGTTTAAGTTGAACGCATCATGTAATTTTAGTAAGCTACTGAAATTCGATAAAATATTTTATAATGGCGGGTATTTAATTTCGCGACTCATTAAATATTCAACAATTTTCGCCTAAACAACAATGAAGAAATCTGAGAATCAATTTAAATATTTTCAAAAACGAAACAGAAGTAAAATAGGAAAGGAATGAAAATTAGATAATTACACATCTTCTTTAAAACGTTAAAATTTTGCGAAACTTTTTATTAGCGAACCTTTTGTTTAGTTCGAAAAACCGAAAAAGTGCTAAAAAACTTTTCCATTGTAATTCTAAACCTGAAAGAATTGGCATTAACATAAACCTAACCTAACGATCAAAAGACAACGTTCATAAAAACACGTTTAAAATCACCAATGATATTTCGTCATTTTACAATGGCAAACATTTTAAAGATTTTGTTTTTATTATTTGTAAATGATTGTTAAACGAGAGTTTCAGAAAAGTACACTCTTCTGGTTTACTTTAATAAAATGGCTATAAAATTGCATACCAGAATCACAAAGCAAGACCTCGAGGTAATCAGACAATTCTTATTTGAATTTATTATATTAAATCATGTCCATATCATGACAATCTATAGATAATTTAAAACAGAACTTGAGGCATGTTCCGTGTTCTACGTATATCTCCATAATCATTGAAGGCGTTGGCGTGTCTAAGATGATATTGAAAGCCTAAGGTACCAGTAATTGCCCAGCTAATACAAAGAATGCAGTGACTTGCTAAAAAATAACCGAAAAAAGGTTTGATTACTCAGCGTTATTATGTTTTAATAATGTTCTTAAAGAAAATTTGACAATGCACTTAAGATCGTTCATCTCCGATGAGTGCTGGAAAATGGGGACAATAGCTAGGCTTATATTCATGTTCTAGATCGATGTTTTAGACATTCACCTAACCTCATTTATTGACTGTAATCGCAAAGTTATGGTAATGACTTGTATGTTTTTTTTCTTATTTGTAGTGCATTATCGAGTATGAGCAAAGAAAAGGTAGATTGCTTATATGGTAAACTTATTATAGTCAAGTTTTCAAGCGCTTTGTCCGCCATTGCTGAATACAAAAAAAAAGGTAACAAACCTTAATGTAAGTTTTGTTTAGGAAATATTAATGGCGGCTCGTTCCATAATGACACAGCTTTTAGTGCCCGGTTTCTTTACTAGTAAGCGGGTGGTAAGAGAAATATCAACATGACAATAGCATTAATGATGCAGGGTGGAGTTCTTTGCGTGATTACATAAACTATATTTTATTCAAAACAGCGGCGTAGATAATTCGAAATAGTTGTAGGTGTACATTCAACTCGTATATTCATTTCTGATCCGATTTATGCGAATTGATTATAAAGCATATAATTTATCTAAGACTCGAAGGCAGGCAGCCAGCCTGTTTGTGCCTCGTGTCCGATGTAAAAAGGAGTGGGATGCAAGTAATGCATTTGCCTGAGGTGCATTCAATTACAACACAAACTCAGACAGGTATTGTGACTAACACGAGATTTTAGATCTGCATTTCACTACCTTTTATGTGCTTTGAATTTCGTTTTGTGGATTACTTTGTAACATAATAGGTGCACGTGGCTGATATCTGTATAATTTTCAACCCTGAACATTAATTTTATAACCCCAACATTTTTTTATAGGTTTAATCTTCGAACTAGACATATAAAATCCTCTAACACGCATATCGTTATTAAAAGAAGGTGCGTAATTAATATTCAACCACAATATGGGCGAAGTGTTAGAGATTTTAAAATATTCGTGTATAATTAACCTTAGTTTGTTTGATCAGGGAAGTATCTTTTGTACTCTCGTGATGTTACGAAATCTAAAACCTTGAGATAATGTCTGTTTATTTAGCAGTAATTCATGTTCTTTCATTTTATTGCATGAAATCAGGAATTAACAAACGATTTTATCGGTTAAGATATGCTGAATACTAAGATTCTAATAAATAACACAACGGTTTCCTGATTTTTCAGTGTATGATATTGAGATTAACTGAGATTGGGCTATTTAAGGGTAAAATGGTCTACCTTTATCTAATTTACGTTTTACAGTGCGGTTTTTGACCTATACGAACCTGGCACCCCACATTAAAATAATGAAATTATTTTGATTGCTTCTGATTTATAATAGTTTGTACCCGTTTATACCACATTTTTACCTTTTGTACCTCAAGGTGTTCAAATTTAATCCGGGGATAAAATATGTTAGCACCCCACTTGAATAGTCTTTATCGTTCATGACGGTATTCGAGAGAGGATCGTTTCTACCTAATTGTACCATTTTTCCTTTTGTTTGTACCTCAATGAGTTGGTTTGTACTGAATTTCCAAATTTTTCTAAAGGGGTAACTTTTTCGTGTAAAAGAAATTCAAAATCGGGAAGCGGATACTGTTTCGTTTTCATTTATACCAGTTTATACCAGTTTCGTCAAAAGCGATTAAAATTATTAAAATCAGGTGTCTGGTTAAATTTATACTCCTTGATGTATAAAGACAAAGGAAAAATGGAGTACAGTCGATGCTCTCTCGAGTTTCGTCGAAAACGGCAAAAAATATTAAAGTGGGGCGTTGACATTTTTTTAACCCCTGGTTAAATTTGTGCCCCTTGAAACACGAAGGAAAACAAAATGGTACAAACCGGTACAAACGAAAACGAAGCATTGCCCGGTCCCTGATTTTAAAAATCTCTTTAAATGAAAAAGTTACCCCTTTAAAAAATAGGAAATTCGGCACAAACCAACCCCTTGAGGTACAAACAAAATGAAAAATGGTACAATTAGGTACAAATGATCCTCTCTCGAATGCCGTCATGCACGATAAAAAATATTCAAGTGAGGTGCTAACATTCTTTAACCCCGAGATAAATTTGAACACCTTGAGGTACAAAAGGTAAAAAATGTACAAACGGGTACAAACTACTATAAATCAGATGCAATCAAAATAATTGCAGTATTTTAATGTGAGATGCCAGGTTCATGTACATCAACAGATAAATTGTATACAAGAATGCTCGTAGGTCAGTGTTAACACACACCAACATTCGAGAGCTTTTAGTTTGATTCTCGTTGTATCAGGTTTTCCATGCATACATATAACGGCATAATCATTCCACAAATACCCATATGTGGGTTTAGGCAGATGCTCAAGCAGTAACTTCGCCCTCAGTACCCATTACCCATTACTTCCCATCCTGCTGTGACCGGATTAATATCCAAATCCATCATGCATACATACTAAAAGTATGGCCGTGGAAAAAAGCTGAAGCAGCTCGTTGAGTAAGGGAATGTAGTAAGTAAATAAATTTAAATATGTCATTTATAAACGATAGGGGAAAGCGGGGCTCAGTGGATATTGAGATGAATCTAATGTGGCAACTAGTGTTCAACATTTTTCTTTCTTTGTAGGTGATCGCGCTTTTAAATAAAACATTCCACGAGTGAAGCTTACTACAGAGATTTTGAGTTGCAGTGATTGAGTATTGGTAGGCGTTTATTCCATCACTACTTTGTAACGTATCCCATCAGCCATAATTGAAGTTAAAATTACGCATCCATTAATTTTATTTTTCTACATAAACATAAACAAAAAGTGCTGCACTGCAGGACAGCGGACACGAGTCAAGAGGGATACAGTGGTAACTACTTATCGAATTGGTGGCAGAATCACCTCTGTACCCCTTAACTTGAAGTCGTATCTTTTTTTATTCGCAGGATTAAAATTTATTAATATGTTGAGCACAGTGCAAGACGTAAATAAAATTATTGCACCTCTACCTCTATCTCCAGAAAGAGGAAAATTAATTACCATATGTTGTGCGGTTAACGCGCTTGTAAATGCTATTCTGCATTTCGTGATTTTCCAAGAGTTTCAACACTTCTTAAAATTCTCAAACGCTTCTCCTAAATCCAAATGTCAAAGGGCTTGGGAAAGCCATCTTTGGATCCTCACTCGTATCATATGCACTCTTGGGAACGCTTTATAACCATGCCTGTAGATGTTTTTTTAAGGCATTCTCTGCAACATATATCGTCTCTGGTTTAAAACTCTCAAACATTTTTCTTTTAATAAACATGTTTTTGGAGATAGTAAATATTCGACAACTACACTCGAACATTCACAGCCAAAGAATTAACCAAACAATCTGTTACATTTGTACTACTCCAAGGACAAAAAAAGAAACCCAAAATTTTTTAAATTAATATTGTTATTTTTATATTTTTCTTTAATTAAAACAAAAGGGTATTCCACAATCGGCGACTTTATTATTTTAGAAAAACACAAACTTATCCAAATTTTATCGTTTTACTTTCTTAAGAATGAACAAAAATTCTTTTCCATGTAAAAACCGACGTAAAAATAAAGCGCATAATTATAAATGGAGTAAATCAACTCTGTTGAATAATTTTATTCACCCAATGAGCTTAAATTTGTATATTAAAGGTCACACTGATTTGGAGTTCATTTAGAACACTTTAATTATAAAACTATAAAAAATACCCCTTCTATAGGACAACTACCCCTAAATAATAAAATCAAGTAAAATTAAAAAACAAAAATTTCTGAGAATGAAAATGTAACGATTGTGAAGGTAGCACCCCATTTTGAAAAAAGTGAAAACTTTAGTGGAGTTCTTACTGCACCCCTAATAGTTCTAGAGTTCTATCATAGTGGTAGAAATAGTTCTGCTAGATTAATCCAAATAATCAGGATGCAAAGTCAGGGGTGCCAAATTCACGAAGTGCGAACCCAACATTGGCGAGAGCTACTTTACTATCACAATTGCATCGTTTTACCCTTATCATTATCGATAGAACTCTTGTGGTGCTACTCAGAACTCCCAAGAAAAGTTGCATTTTCACCAATTTTTCTCAACCCCCTTATTGACTTGGACAACCGTTGATAGAGGAAAACGAAATTTCGATACAACTCTGATAATAATGGTTTGAGAGCCATGTTTATTAAGAGGTATTATTAGAACTCTTGTAGTGCTACTCAGAACTCAAAAGAAAAGTTGCATTTTCAACAATTTTTCTCAACCCCTTATTGACGGACAAACGTTGACAGAGAAAAACGAAATTTCGATACAACTCTGATAATAATGGTTTAAGAGCCATGTTTATTAAGAGGTATTATTAGAACTCTTGTGGTGCTACTCAGAACTCAAAAGAAAAGTTGCATTTTCAACAATTTTTCACGCCCCTTATTGACGAACAAATGTTGACAGAGGAAAACTAAATTTCAATAGAACTCTGATAATAATAGCTTGAGAGCCATGTTTATTAAGAGTTATTATTAGAACTCTTGTAGTGCTACTCAGAACTCAAAAGAAAAGTTGCATTTTCAACAATTTTTCACACCCTTGTATAGACAGAAAAATTTTGACGTACGTAGGTCAACGAAATTTTGATAGAACTCTGATAATAATGGTTTGAGAGCCATGTTTATTAAGAGTTATGGTTAGAACTCTTGTGGTGCTACTCAGAACTCAAAAGAAAAGTTGCATTTACAACAATTTTTCACACCCCTGTATAGACAGAAAAATTTTGACGTACGTAGGACCACGAAATTTCGATAGAACTCTGATAATAATGGTTTGATAGCCATGTTTATTAAGAGGTATTATTAGAACTCTTGTGGTGCTACTCAGAACTCAAAAGAAAAGTTGCATTTTCAACAATTTTTCACATCCCTGTATAGACAGAAAAATTTTGACGTACGTACGACCACGAAATTTCGATACAACTCTGATAATAATGGTTTGAGAGCCATGTTTATTAAGAGTTATTATTAGAACTCTTGTAGTGCTACTCAGAACTCAAAAGAAAAGTTGCATTTTCAACAATTTTTCACACCCCTGTATAGACAGAAAAATTTTGACGTACGTACGACCACGAAATTTCGATAGAACTCTGATAATAATGGTTTGATAGCCATGTTTATTAAGAGTTATGATTAGAACTCTTGTGGTGCTACTCAAAACTCACAAGAAAAGTTGCATTTTCAACAATATTTCTCAACCCCCTTATTGACTTGGACAAACGTTGATAGAGGAAAACGAAATTGCGATACAACTCTGATAATAATGGTTTGGGAGCCATGTTTATTAAGAGGTATTATTAGAACTCTTGTGGTGCTACTCAGAACTCAAAAGAAGAGTTGCATTTTCAATAATTTTTCTCAACCCCTTATTGACGGACAAACGTTGACAGAGAAAAAAGAAATGTCGATACAACTCTGATAATAATGGTTTGAGAGCCGTGTTTATTAAGAGTTAATATTAGAACTCTTGTAGTGCTACTCAGAACTCAAAAGAAAAGTTGCATTTTCAACAATTTTTCACATCCCTGTATAGACAGAAAAATTTTGACGTACGTAGGACCACGAAATTTCGATAGAACTCTGATAATAATGGTTTGATAGCCATGTTTATTAAGAGTTATGATTAGAACTCTTGTCGTGCTAATCAGAACTCAAAAGAAAAGTTGCATTTTCAACAATTTTTTACAATCCCTTTGGGTTTACGAAGGTTAAAAGAAGAAAGAAAAACTGATAAACAAGTAGTCCAATATTGATTTCCATTACGTAATTTTCTTTTTTGTCAGATATTGAAAATTATTTCTATTAGAGGAGTTTTAAAGAAAAATTAAGTACACTTTATAAAATGCTCTCTTGCTTTAATGTTAAACAAGTTTTATCATATTTATTAAACAAAATCAGTCATATTATAACTTGGATACGCTAAAATATTCAGAATATATAATAGCTTCCTTAAGCTTAATTTACACACGCGCACACACATAAGCTCAACACCGATTTTAGTATGCACTAAATATCAATGTAAACGTCAATATTTTTATTTATTGGTGTCGTTCCTGCGTTACATACAAAATCAAATGTGGTGCAATTGCTGCATCTTCCGTCACAATTTTTTGTTTCGCGATCATATCGTCATACAAGTACCATCTCGTTGTATCATAAACATACCCTGTGTAATGGCCGTCGTTAACATCACTTGCGTATTGATGATAAGATACTGCCCCAATAAGAGTATATTTTTCTTCAAATTGTAATATTTTCGGGATCATTGTAAGGGTCGATTTCTTCGGCTGTAATCCAATGGATGTAGCATAACGACTGTCAGTGAAAACGCTGCAATCAATAATTAAATGCCGTTGAAAAGTATATTTTTCTTTAATAATCTCATGCAATTTCTGCAAGAAACGTTTTTTTCTGCATTAACGTCTATTATGGACCTATGTAATTCTGTCAGACCATCACGTAATAGTATGTCGACATTAATGCTAACAACCGGAACTTGTCGTGTTGATTGGTGACTACAATAACCACAAGATTTCCTAGTAATCAAAGAAGGGACATCTTTAAATAAATATTCTACAAGATGAGCAACGTTACAATTGGCTTTTAATTGCAATACATTACTTCGGTATGGCACTACTTGAAAAAGTGAAAAATCACGTAAAATGTTTGCACGTTCCACATAAATATTATCCGTAATTTTTTTTACCTTTGTATCCAAGATACTTCTGGCAAATGTGAAGGAAATTATTATCACAAATACTGGCAAATCTTGAATATTCCACGTTACATAGTAAAGCATTGATTACAATTTGAGTTATAGAGTCAAAGGCACAGGTATCGCGGATAACAATAAATTCTTTCCCACATTGCACTGCTTTCAGTACGTTGCCATTCTTTAGCACCGGAATTGACACACGGGTTAAAGTAGTCATGGGATCCCAGCTAGGAAGATCGTCGAGGTACGTTAGTTTCTTCTTATTATCCATATTAAAAGGCTCTTTCGACTTTTCCTTGCGTTTTGTGTTTTTCGATGTTACACTGCTTACTTTTGTATTGGAAACGAAACCTCTCCAGTTCTCCACAATATTCCATTTATTTTCTTCTTCATTTACTTCATTTACTTGACAATGGGAGTATTTAGTACTATTTTCATCACCCAGATTTAATAAAGTTTTCCCTTTAAAATTCAATATGTTTTATTATAAACTTATCAATCCTCATTGGTAGTTCATTCTTAAATATCCTATTTTTCAACTCATCAAAAGATGCTTCAACGGCAGAAGAGCTAGCTATTTCAATATTGCTTTGATAATACCTCCGCGTGATTCCGGTCCACAGTGGCAAATACGGCATTAGCTTTTTTAATTTGTCGGCTACTTGGGGAATGTAAAATGCGTTTACTATAGAACCACAAGCTGCATTCGCGACCGTAGCTTCCGCTTTGTCAAAAATATGTTTTGTCCATTGAGTCCATTCAGATGAAACATCAGGGTCGTCTATATATGGTTCGTAACCTTCATTTTCATTATCCTCAATAACAATGCCTTTGATGGTTCCATTGATAAACCGTAAAGCATTTTCTGATGGCAGGGGTGAGAAGTACTCATCGATACCTATATCCTCGCTAATGGCAACTAAGATTATAGATAGTAGAGCATTTTCAATTTGGTGGATTTCCTGTAACTCGTAAACATGTGCGAGTGCCCTTAAATAAAATTGACGCACTTTTGTTGGTTTTCCCCGGAGACACTCCCATCTTGCAATAATTTTTATGAAATGACTTACATCTAATCTGATACAACAACTTGGTAATTTTTGTCGTTGTTGAAGCACAATAACATCGTACATAACTTGTAAATAAGCCTGCGTGTCTGCACAGTTTGCAAATGCCTTCGCAACTGCTATTAATAATGCTTTACTAAAATCTATCACAACCATGCGGGGTAACGGAGCACCGTCTGCTAGTATCGATAAAAAAAAGTAAGTTATCATAGCAGAATCTTGTTTGGTCGAAACCATCTGAAAAACTGGACAGCTAGTAGTTTCTGATGTGACCAAGCATTGGTATAAATAAACATGAGGACTCTTCTTATTATTGGGTAGGTTTAATTTTTTAGCGAAGCTACCTGTAGCATCTATTGTTAAGTAGCTGTTATTATTTTGTTTGGTAACAGTTTTGTACAATAATTTTGTTCTTCTGCCCAATACATACAAAAAACGGGTCTAGTCCTATATGACGTATAATACCAGCGAGATTCATGTTTAATAACACTTAAATTAAATATAGGGTCGCTTGAATCTAATTCAAGGCGGCGATCATTTTCTTGCTGTTTCGCTTTTCGTAGGACGGTGGCGTTATATAGCATCGGTGGAATCGCATCACCCACCCCCATAGTACGATTTGCTTCGTTTGCTCTCCAAATACTGGCATCTTCCTTGGAGGTTAATAAATGAGATGCTATTTCGCGTCGTAAATGGCCTCTTAGTTGTCGTTTTTTCTTGTGGATAAATCCATATTGATAATTTTTTAAGACGCACTCAAATATAATATCAGAATGATGATTTGGTTTTTGCATTAAACATCCAGAAAGTATAGAGCCACATTCTGAACACGAACCTGTAAAACGAGCATAGTACTTAGCTTCATTACTTTTAAACACTTTGCCATATTTAAATGCAAACCCACATGCGATTTTAGTTTGCTCCCAAATTTTTATTACAAATATATCAGTCCATTTCCCCGGTTGAAGTAAAGTATATTTCCTATGCGAGTAAGTCTTTTTTTTTTTGGTTTCACTTCTTTCCATGCTTCCCTAGATAGTACAAGTGAAAATTTCATTTTTTTGTCACTATAAGTATCCACGATAACCCAAGAACGAATATACGTGCATACGTACTTAAAAATTTTATATTCAAGCTTGTTTACATTTGGCTTAGATTTTAGGAGAAATCCATCCACCCATAATGAAAACGCAACTTTTCTTGTGAGTTCTGAGTTAGCACCACAAGAGTTCTAATCATAACTCTTAATAAACATGGTTATCAAACCATTATTATCAGAGTTCGATCGAAATTTCGTGGTCCTACGTACGTCAAAATTTTTCTGTCTATACAGGGGTGTGAAAAATTGTTGAAAATGCAACTTTTCTTTTGAGTTCTGAGTAGCACTACAAGAGTTCTAATAATAACTCTTAATAAACATGGCTCTCAAGCCATTATTATCAGAGTTCTATTGAAATTTAGTTTTCCTCTGTCAACATTTGTTCGTCAATAAGGGGCGTGAAAAATTGTTGAAAATGCAACTTTTCTTTTGAGTTCTGAGTAGCACCACAAGAGTTCTAATAATACCTCTTAATAAACATGGCTCTCAAACCATTATTATCAGAGTTGTATCGAAATTTCGTTTTCCTCTATCAACGTTTGTCCGTCAATAAGGGGTTGAGAAAAATTATTGAAAATGCAACTTTTCTTTTGAGTTCTGAGTAGCACCACAAGAGTTCTAATAATACCTCTTAATAAACATGGCTATCTAACCATTATTATCAGAGTTCTATCGAAATGTCGTGGTCGTACGTACGTCAAAATTTTTCTGTCTATACAGGGATGTGAAAAATTGTTGAAAATGCAACTTTTCTTTTGAGTTCTGAGTAGCACCACAAGAGTTCTAATAATACCTCTTAATAAACATGGCTATCAAACCATTATTATCAGAGTTCTATCGAAATTTCGTGGTCCTACGTACGTCAAAATTTTTCTGTCTATACAGGGGTGTGAAAAATTGTTGTAAATGCAACTTTTCTTTTGAGTTCTGAGTAGCACCACAAGAGTTCTAACCATAACTCTTAATAAACATGGCTCTCAAACCATTATTATCAGAGTTCTATCAAAATTTTGTTGACCTACGTACGTCAAAATTTTTCTGTCTATACAAGGGTGTGAAAAATTGTTGAAAATGCAACCTTTCTTTTGAGTTCTGAGTAGCACTACAAGAGTTCTAATAATAACTCTTAATAAACATGGCTCTCAAGCTATTATTATCAGAGTTCGATTGAAATTTAGTTTTCCTCTGTCAACATTTGTTCGTCAATAAGGGGCGTGAAAATAGTTGAAAATGCAACTTTTCTTTTCAGTTCTGAGTAGCACTACAAGAGTTCTAATAATACCTCTTAATAAACATGGCTCTTAAACCATTATTATCAGAGTTGTATCGAAATTTCGTTTTTCTCTGTCAACGTTTGTCCGTCAATAAGGGGTTGAGAAAAATTGTTGAAAATGCAACTTTTCTTTTGAGTTCTGAGTAGCACTACAAGAGTTCTAATAATACCTCTTAATAAACATGGCTCTCAAACCATTATTATCAGAGTTGTATCGAAATTTCGTTTTCCTCTATCAACGGTTGTCCAAGTCAATAAGGGGGTTGAGAAAAATTGGTGAAAATGCAACTTTTCTTGGGAGTTCTGAGTAGCACCACAAGAGTTCTATCGATAATGATAAGGGTAAAACGATGCAATTGTGATAGTAAAGTAGCTCTCGCCAATGTTGGGTTCGCACTTCGTGAATTTGGCACCCCTGACTTTGCATCCTGATTATTTGGATTAATCTAGCAGAACTATTTCTACCACTATGATAGAACTCTAGAACTATTAGGGGTGCAGTAAGAACTCCACTAAAGTTTTGACTTTTTTCTAAATGAGGTGCTACCTTCACAGGCGTGAAAATGTACCCTGTTTAATTTTTCAAAAGTAAAGACTCTAAACTTTAGAAGCTGATTTAGAACGATATTGATTGAGCTTCATATTGAACATGAAAGAAAATGTTTTTCCTAATTAAAAAAGTTTTTTCAACTCAATGATTATTAAAAATTATCAAAAGTTTTCGACAAATTAATACATTTTCAAAAACTAAAGAAGCTATAATTTAGAGCTGATTTAGAGCAATTTTGAGCTTTATGTCACACATGGCAGAAAATGTTTTTTTTTAATTAAAAAAGTTTTTCCTCTCATGCCATAATTTGATTATTAAAAATTATCAAAAGCTTTTGACAAATTGAAACATTTTCAAAAAGTAAAGGCGCTATAATTTAAAGCTGATGTAGAGCTATTTGGAGCTTTGTCACACATGCCAGAAAATGTTTTTTTTTAAATAAAAAAGTTTTTCCTCTCATGCCATAATTTGATTAGGTACTAAACATTATCAAAAGTTTTTGGCAAATTGATACATTTTCAAAAAGTAAAGACGCTATAATTTAGTGCTTATTTAGAGCTATTTGTAGCTTTATGTCAAACATGCTAATAAATGTAAAAAAGCTTTTTCCTCCCATACCATAATTTGATAATTAATAAGTTTTTTAAAGTAAAGACGCTATAATTTAAACATGGTTTAGCTGTATATGTCGCTTCATGATGATGTTCACGACGACTACGTCAACTGACGAAATTACGCACAAAAACTAACATATATTGTCACGAGACTGAGGACCAATCACGAAAGACATCAGTTTTTCAAACCTACGTGACGAAAATCAACACGTTGTTTATTATGGGTTATAGGAACAAAACTGGAGTCGCTGAAGACGGTAAGGGGTGACCCTTTGTTACACGCGGGCGACCGCTGCGACTGTTTATCATGTCTCATATTTCAAAACGGTATTTCAAAAGGCTTTGTATTCAAACTCGTAAGCTTAACAAAACAGATATAGATTCAAGAAATGATTTATTACGTAAATATTACTAGGTATGTTATCAGTATTTAATATATTTTTTGTAAACAAATAAATTTTTCAAACTAGATGCGATATAATTTGGAGTTGATTTAGAGCTCATCAAATTGTTTGGAAAAATTCATATATATATATATATATATATATATATATATATATATATATATATGCTTTAAATTGTGAGAGAACTTAATTTGTGCCATTTAAAGCTTTTTCTGAGTTGTGGTATAGTTAGTTCGGTTCTCAACGTTTCTTATCTACAAATCGATAAAATTTTCAAAATCAAATAAGATATAATTTAGAGGTAATGGGAGGTTTTTTAAGGCATGCTGAAAAAATGATTATTCTTTCGAAAATGTTTAACCTCATTGGACCATAACTACACTATTATTATTATTCCCCTACCCTTGGTAAAAAAAAAAATCCCCACCTTAGAAATATTCATTCTCAGAAATTTTAGCCCGGGTAGCGTTTTGGGCACCTGGTGGGAGGGGCGTTCAAATCGTTGGCCTAATTTAATAGTGTCCGCGACTTCATGGGCGTGACACTAAAATGAAATGATACTTGAAAAATACAGTTTTCGGCCAGCGTGAAAAAAAAAGTAGTATTTTGGGGGTAGTTTTTGCAAAAATGGGGGCGGCTTTGATAATGCGATATTCCATTTTAAAGAACTTTGACTTGGTTCTTTATATAAAAGTATTTTATATAAAAAATATTTAAGTAATTGTTAGAAGGTAGAATGGGGTGGTCTTCTTTAATTTATAATTTTATATTAAGAGGTGTAATATAGCTCTAAATCATCCAGGTTTTGTTTTTTAACTTATACTAGATTTTATCATTTAGGAGTAGTTTTCCTATAGAAGAGGTATTTTTTTATTTCTTTGTTTCCTAATTTGAGAGCTCTAAATCTATGCGACCTTCAATATTTCAATTTTTGTTTATTTCCGGGCGATGCTGCTAACTCGGTGGCAGCGACCCGTTCTTCAAAAAGCTCCAAATCGAGTAGGGGAGGGTCGGGTAAAGTGGAATAGGCGGTCAAAGTGAAATTTCTATTTTAAATTTTTGCTTATTTCCGCACCTTCCATCTAGCAACGTTTATTGGTACAGCAAGAAAGTTGGCACCACCGGAAGTGCTATTATAATGCCTGTCTCAGTTTGCTGATTACGATTAGATAAAACAATTAATTGAGTACATATTTATTGAAAATCGTCTCGTTATTGCTACTGTACAAAAGTTTCTATTTTTTTTATTTTTGGGGAATGGCGGGCAAAGTGAAATTGGTTTTGGCGGGCAATATGAAATTATTCCACTTTGCCCGCCATGTTTAGAAATTTTTTAAATTTTTATTTTTCTAATTCTCTACAGATAAAAATGGTTCATAAATACAACAGAAAAACTAATCAACAATCTTGGGAAGAACATTGTATGCAAGCAGCAATAAATGCAGTCCCAGAAAGTGTCAGCAGTATTAATGCAGCTGCAAAAAATTATCACGTCCCAGTAGCAACATTATTTCGAAAATTAAAAACATCTGAAATTGAAGCATCAAAAAAAGAATTGGGACGCTTTTGGGCCGTGTTTACTTCCGAAATTACTGAAATTATATAGATCGGTATCATTTTCAACCGTCTTCATATACTTTTCCACCATTAACCCTCCGTTAGTCGCGCGTGTATCAAATTGATACATGGATTGATTTTTTGTGCATACCTTAAAAATTATTAAAGTTATGGCATTGAGGTTTGCAGTAGTTCTCAGGCAATTCATTTGGAATAGATTCCTAGAATTTCATGTGGTTACCACTAGCCACTGAATCCTCAGCTACCTGAATGCGTCGAAGGGTCGGATTTGCATCTAGTTGATACATGCGTGGCTTAATCTGTTTGTTTTTATAACCAGTTCTTATTAGGTATTTCTCGAGTTAAGACGGTATTACAACTTTGTTAATCTGATAATCATTTGGTAGTGTGCGCGTTGTTTTTTTTTGTTAAATATGCTATTTGTACATGGTGCATTATGGGTGATGCAAAAAAAATTATTATTTTTCGAAACCAATAGACGTTTGGCTTGTGAAGAAATTGATGTAACTAGTGCTGAGCCTGTTAGTGAGTCGGACGAATCTCAGACAGAAGACCACCTAGAAACGAGATCAGTGGAATCTGAAACTGATCATGAAATCAGTAACAAGAAAATGTCAGAAGAAAGCGAAGAAGAGCAACAAGAAGCTAAGTATTTTCTAGGTAAGTGAATTAATTTATAATTAAATGTGAGATTATAAATATGATTATTATGTAGGTAAAGACGAAACACGTTGAAATAAAATCCCTCCTAGGCAAACGCGAATGCGGGCTCATAATATTTTGGTCAGATTACCGGATGCCGTAAGACAGGCGACAGCATTAAATCTGAAAACGGAAATTGATTGTTGGAACCTTTCTTTAACGACTTTATTCTAAATTTGATCAATACATAAAGATCATAAAAGAGAACTTCCAAAGAAAACGCGATTGCCGCCCTACAGATTTAATCGAAATAAAAGCATTTTATGGTCTATTATATTTGGGAGGTGTTTTTCGAGGTGGTCGTCAAAGCTCGAAATATTTTTGGGCGACCGGCGGTCTGGGAATATGTGTTTTTAGAATGTCAATCTCAGAAAGACGATTTAGATTACTGAGGTGTATGAGATTTGATGATCCCGAAACAAGAGAACAAAGAAGGACCACTGACAAATTAGCTGCAGTTAGGAACTTTTTTTCTTGGTTCATTGAAAACTGTAAAAAACACTACCACCTTGAGCAAAACGTCACAAAAGACGAAACGTTGCCTGGTAGATGTGGGTATAGATAGTATATACCCTGAAAACCAAGTAAATACGGGAGTGATGCAAAACTATTTTACATTAACAACATGGAAATTAATTGTGTCCTGAAGGACCGTTTAAGGAAAGCAATTCTTCAAAAGACGTAGTGATGAGATTATCGGAACCAATATTTCAATCTGGACGTAACATCACAGAAGATAATTGGTTCACAAGTTTGGAATTAGTCCGAGAGTTAGAAGATAAAAAGATTTCGTATGTGGGAACACTTGTTTTCTTATCACCAGGAAAAAGACCACAATTTGATGGCTTTTCAAAAATGAACTCTTGTATCGTACGTTCCAAAGAAAGGGAAAACGGTTGTACTTATTTCAAATATTCATGTTGGTTCAAGTGAAATATCCGAAATTATAAATTTTATAATGCAAAAATTTTTACCACCTGATGAATGTACTTGGCAGCGTAAAGGCAAACCCTCTACAGTTCAGAGCACATGGTCTACAAGATGCTCTGTATCACTCGGGGCTTTGTTTATGACTATGTTTGCGTCGCGTTGGGCAAATTCCAGTGTAATACAGAGCACGCAAATGCTGTTACGCTCTGTAGAGGGGTTTGCCTTTACGCCTTAGTCGAATTTTTCGATGAGTGCAATGACGATCTCGTGTTTCATATTATAAATAAGGTATTTCATTAATTTGGTATTAATATAGCATACATATAGACACAAGTTAAAACAGTAAATTACTACGATCTAACTTTATTCGGTAAATTGATTAGCTCTGTTTAAAACGATACATAAAATAGAAATTCCTAACAGAAAATGACGTTACTGCACTCATCGAAAAATCCGAATATAAATATCTAACAATCTAATATACTAATATATATGGTGTTTCTTAATGACATGTTAATATTTAAGGTTAATATTAAGGACCCATTAAAAAAACTTTATATGAACGTATGTCGCAAACGTTCTAACTTTTGAGATACAGAGTGGTAAAATCTTGAACATTTCTACACAACAGGCATCGCATCAGACTTAACGACTTGACCCTGAAGAAAAAGGATTTTTAAATTTTTTAACTGAAAACTGAAAAATTAAATTTGCTTAGAAAAAAATGCTCAGAAAAAATGCTCCAAAAATTATTGTTTATTTTAAGAGAAGTCATTCGCGTACCATTTTTTCTTAAAAATATTCAATCTGCATCCCGCACGGAAGACATACCAAATTTCATAAAGATATCTACAATAGTGTCATAGTTATTACAAAAAATACTTATATATTTTTTGAAAACTTTACACCCTGTAGAACGTTTACGACATACGTTCATATGAAGTTTTTGAAATGGGTCTAAGAATCATCCTCTAAATGTTGACATGTCATTAAGGAACACCCTTTATGTTGCTCATTACTGATAAAGATAAGTATTTTAAAGTAAAGGTCGTACATATGTACTAAAATTATAATAATAACACTATTTATTAAACAGAAAAAACACAGAATATTTTAATTTAATGCAATTTTGCATTTGGAAGATTAAGTGAAATGTTATTGCCAAGGCTGTGCTTCCGTTTTAGCTTTTCCATATTAGAAGGCCTACCAGGTTGAATTCTTCCAGATTTAGGCGGTCCCCTATTTTTACGACGTGAAATTGATGTTGGCTGGACTCTAATTTTTTGGATTTTCTTCCACATACTCGGCTTTTAGCTTCTAAAAAGTTTATAAATTGAGAAGGTGCTTGGAGTTGTTTCAGCAGAGTATTAAATTAGATAACGGATAAAGTTGCTTCTGGGCTTTGATTTTCTTAGAGTGTACTTATTATGCGATCAATTTCTGAACGCGTTTGTGCAGTTTTTTTTTTTAATTTCCTCTCACTTTCCTCGGTATCTACTTGTAAATTTACCACAGTTGCTCGCTGCATTTCGGCAGATGTGCCTTCCGTAGCACGAGCGCTATCCTGAATTGAGTTTTGTACTAGGTCCAAATCCATATTTTCATAAAATTCTTCGGGTCATGAATGGTTAGAACTGGGGATGTTTGAAATAGAATGTTATATTTTTGTTCTATTGTGCATAGGTGTTTGCAGAATTTGACTGTATAAAATAAATTCGAATCTTTTTCAGACGCAACGTGAAACATTTTATTTTCCGTTTGATAAATAATGTTCACTTCTCTTGCTCTTAAACATAAGTTCTTATAATAGATTTGGGGCTTAGATCTTCTTGAATTTGCAAATTCTAACAATTTTCGCTTACAATAGTTCTCGAAGACATTAACAATAAATCAACCAGTGCACAAGAGTTGAAAACTTTGCATCGTTGCAAAACTATATCTTTAAAAATCCTAATGGACGCTTCAGTGTAGTTATTAGTGTTATTACCTCTTGTAATTATATTATTTCTAAACGAAATACACCATTCTTTTTGACGGTCCTATAAATTCTCCAGATGCTTAGATAACACTTTATTATTTTGGACTATATTACTACATTTCAAGACATTATAATGCTCTTCTGCATCTTCTATTGTTGGAGCATAAAGCATAAAGAATATTCCTAAACATTTCCATTACTGGTCTCCTGTCCTCCTTTTTCACGTTATGGTCGGTTTTCCAGAGTCATCTCCATAAGGCTTGACAAAGATGGAATGTACACAAGAGTAGCACGGGGTTGGGAAATACGGCTGATATAGCATTGCGCTCGGATGCACAGTCATCGGTCATAAACACAATTGGACGGAACTTTTTATTTCTACCTCTATGGCTTCTGTAGTAGCCATAAAAGCTAACGTATAATTCGCTTCAGTTTGAGTTGTATGAAGAACGCACGCGAAAGGTATGGCTCCTGTTTTGTTTTATGTAAACAAAAAAGTAACGCAAGTGTTTGTTTGATCACAGGATCCGCTCGAGTCAACGAAAACCATTTCATTGCAATGATCTTGAAAAAATATACGTCGCATTATTGGAGTTACGACCGCTGCAACAAAAGGATTTTCTTTAATAACTAATTTACCTCCGGATTTTTCCAAATCGGACTGCATTTTCTTCTCGACTGCCGTATTGACTTAAACGCAATTTATCATACAAATATTTTATTTGTCGCTCAGTGGGGTTTTCCCTAGAATTAGCTAGAAGGTGTGCTGTACTAACATTATTAGGTACTTCTTGTGTGTCTTCATACTCAATTATTTTCATTTCATGGTAAAAACGAGCAGCTGACGGAGTCATTCCTGAAGCAAAGTAAGAGTGAAATACATCTTGTACTGTCTTACTTATACGTAAATATCCAAAGGCTTCGGCTACATTTATTCTATGCAAATGATCAAATTTTATTTGAATCACTACATTAATTCCATTTTTCAATAATACATCATTTTTTATTGATGTTGTTTTCGTACATCCACTTTATTCAAAGAAGAGTGTTGGCACACATATAACTTTCTAAATTCATACCGAGTTGCATTCGGAAACCTTCTTGATGTTATCCAGTTTGTATTAGTTGCGCATGTAAAGTCTTTTACCCAATTGTCACATTGAATCATCTCTTAAGAGCTTACACTGCACTAAAACACTGAACTGTTCGTTATTGTTCACCGTCATTTCGCGAATATTAGCGTTTACACACAAACGAACTAGTACGTCATTTAACATTGTTTCAACCATTGCAAATTTTTTTTATATTATCAGCAGAGCATAAACTTCTTTAAACTGCAACTACGAGAACCTAACCTAAATAAACCATAATATAAACTAAACCCCAAACAATTTACGATGCACGTAATCGCCTTCGAATGGCATACGCTAGCGGCAGCGTTGCCGGATTGTGATCCAAATAATAAGTAAAGACCGTAAACACAAAGCTGTATTTTTTTTAATCAATCACGTAATGCTCCTTACATCTACTACCTATTAAAATGCTTTGACATTTACGCAACACACACAAACCACCGATGAGCAAAAAAATCACTGTAATATTACTCCACTATGCGATTCAATTGCTAAATATGCTCACAATTTCAAGGAATTCAAGGTAACTCTGTATTGCACTGGGATTTGTCCAACGCGATGCAGACGTAATCATAAACAAAGCCCCGAGTGATACAGAGCATCTTGTAGACCACGCGCTCTGAACTGTACAGGGGTTTGCCTTTACGCTACCCGGCATTAACTCTAGGGTAATTTTTCTTGCCAACAGAAATGAATATTGTACAAGGGGCGATTTTTTGAAAAGCTTTGCTCGATGAACAACTAAAAAGAAGAGCCTGCCTTGAGAAATTCAAAGGATGTTGGTAGGTTACAAACCATCTGCTTCGGAAGAACTACCTGGCCCTGTGGATGCACAGGCTGAGACCAGCACCTCTGAGTCAAGAAAATGTGCCAATCTTGTTGCAGTGAAAACACGAAGACATCACTTTCTCGGCACCATTGTGAAAATGTGGTGTATATTTGTGCAGCATGTCAAATATTGTGCGATAATTGCTTAAATACTTACCGAAGAATAAGAGAATAAGGAATATTCGGAATAACATGTTTAGGAATAATGATTTGGTTGATAAAAGTTCTTGAATAAGTAAATAAACTAAAATTCTTTTGTAGCAATTGGTCTTTGTTTATAATAAGAATTAATTAAAAATAGGTAAGTTAGAGGGTAAATTCTTAACGTTTTTATTAAAATAATACGATTATAGTCATTAAAAGATTGTTTACTTTATGGTAATTTCATTTTTATGAAAAAAAATCATAGGCAAGTAAAATTAAAATTTTTCTGGGAAAATTAGGATCTGATTACACAGCGGTAATACAGGCGAGAATAAAGGTAAAAAAATTCAACAATAAATTGTATTAATAATAATAATTATTTATAACAGAATTACTATAAAACTGAATTTCGAAAAAAAACTGCATTTTCTTTAGATTGCCTTGCTGAATGGTCCAACTCGTGGTAGGAATCTTTTGTTAATTTTTGTCAGTCAGAATCACTCGTAGTTGTTGTCTTTAGAAAATCGCAACTCATGCTAAAGCACTCGTGGCGGTTTTCGTTACAACAACTATTCGTTATCTACTGACAAAACTATCGGCAAGATTCCTACCACTTGTATTATATACGAAAATGCATCCGTTTTGTGGTATGTATCAATTTGATACATGTGCAACTCATTATGTTAAGACTACCCGCGCGATTAACGAAGGGTTAAGAATATGTGGAGGGATAATTTTTGAACCACATATATCACAAAAAAACTGAAACGAACTACATTTACTTAGCAAAAGATCAATAAAACATCTATAAATACCTATTAATACACAGAGAAAAAGAATCACTTTCTATAGGCATACTTATGCCAGACTAAACCATAGATACAAACCACAGCATCTGCACGATGCAATAATCTGGCAATAAAATATGTAATAACCGCGAAATTATCCAGAATTCTACTCACGTCAGTAAAAAAAGGTTATAAATTGTATTTTTTTCTTCGATGAATCAACACTAAAGTGTTAATAAACAACATATTTTTCTGAAGATGAATTACAATAATTTATGAAAACATATTGATTTTTAATTTACAAAAGCTTTGCGTCTCTTTAGCATCCATTAAACAACAGGGGCCGTTCAAGATTTGTTTATATAACAAAATTTTACGACACACCTTTGAATATAAATAATACACGGAATGTGTTTTGTTCTTAACTTTAAAACCGTTAGCAATATCTTACCTAAACATAGTTTATCATATTCGTAATCAGTATTTCTTTTTCATATGGCGGTATGCGGTAATGAAATATTTATTGGTAATATAAACTAATTCATTACACATCTTCATTCCCAGATAAAAATCCCATGATAACCAGATTTTAGTAAATATTCCAGCTTGTTTATAAAGAAAAGCAAAAACGTGTACTTCAATTAATGAAAATAAACATAAGCGTTAATGGGGAAAATATCTCAGCCTGAGATAGTTAAAATGACATCATTAAGAAATAATCAATTTAGGTTAAGAATTTGAACGTAAATAAAAATATAAGTCCAAGTGTAATTTTTGCACACATCTGGTATGGTGTTTTCGCAATTTTTTTTTGACTTCGTGAGAGAGTCTGGATGATTATAATTCCCACGTTTCCATGCAAGTTTCTATGGAATTAATTAGGAACGTTTAAATATATCCGACCATATATTTTTATATTGTTGCGGTAATTACAATATTGAAAGGGCGGAAAAAAGTTCAACGTTCGGTGGTTTTGTGGCTTACGGCTCGTGCTGCACTCACGTTTATACAAAAACTGATCGGTCAAGATAACTTTTGAAAAACCATTGATTGAATCTGATATTGCTAATTCATTTCGCAAACCTTTTTTTTTTTGTAATTCAAAACCCCACTACCCTTGAAAAGTGATTGCGAAATCATACAAGCAAGCAATTCCAGGTGTTCATTGAAGTTTATCGATCGGTTTAAGAGATAACTTCACCAATAAAATACACCGTTAATTCATTAATTATACCTTTAGTTCAAGTAAAATAAAAGTCAAAAAGTTCCTTGGGTCATTCAATATTGAAATCAGTTCCCCCAAGATTTTAATCGCACTTTTGATTTAGTACATGTACTTATATAAACTGGGTTAAATATTTGATAAGCTTAGAATTGTTCTTATTATAACAAATGGTTTTTCAATGAAAATTAGAGCAGTTGTTTGTAAGATGAAAACTAGCAAACAAATTCAATTAATTGGCTGTGCCCTTTCAGTTAATCCTGAAGTAATCGCTACTGGCAATTAAAACTAACTATATTGTTAATTGTACAAATAGAACGTTACCATCAATTAAATGAAAAGATCATGCAAGACTATGTTTTTTTTTTGTTATTTAAAAATTTATGTATACCGTAATTAAGTAATTGACTTTAACCTAATCAAAATCGAAGGTGTTTCAGACTCAAGGTACAGAACTTTTACATCACGTATTGATAGTATCAAATAAGGATGGTATTTAAAGAGTATAGGCACGATCTGCTCGTATAAATGTGAGTGTTACGATCTTCATCAGCCGTGGCCATTTGCATTTAACTGTTAATAGAAAGAAAGATCTAGCAAATCTACATTTTTGTAGGTAGTGTTTACTTTTAAAAAATGAACTAGTTTAGAGCATTTTTTTATAGCATGGTTATATAGTACAAAAAAAAATGCAGATGTTCTAAAAAGAAATAATATACGTTAAATGCTGTTATTCACCTTTACATTTTGTTAAAAGTCAGGTTTACAAACTCGCTTATTTTTGTAATTTAAATTCATAAGCATAAAAACAATTATAAACAGCTGATTTATATATAATTAACAAAAACGAATATAGGTTAAATTCAATTAAATTAATTGAAAAAGAAAAACTCTATTAGTAAACCATTTTGAATGTGTGATTATTATTGATACGGATAATAAAAAGAACGCCTTATAGAAGTGGCCAATTTCATGCATTAAACAAGTTTCAACCGATTAATACCTTACTAACGATAAAATTGGGCTCCTACGTACTATGTTAATCAAATCTATACGTCAATTAAAATAAACATTAAACATTTCCAGTTAATGAATGAAATTAACTTAAGGATGACTACAATCAAATAATAATCCGTTAACTGCCACGATCCCCATTTGGTGATTGCTCAATTTTTACAATTCGGCAACTCCACTTTTTAGGTTTAAGGTAAAGTACCATTTATTGATACTTAACCATTTATTGACAGCATTAATTCTAACCCGCAATATTAAGAAAACCACAATTCATTAATTTGAATTTACCGCGTTAATAACTACCCTAATCCATTTGGCAACACTGCTTTCTTACATCTAAATTATTAACGACACCATTTGTGTTCAATCCAAGTTGATATTACCAAGTGTCAATAGATCATAAAAATTACAGTGATTGTTAACTTATCCCTTAAGGTAAGTACTCCCATGTATTATTTTTTTACTACCTAAACATTTGTTGCATGGTTTTTTAAATCAAAAACGCAAGTTTGTAGAAACTTTGAGGTTAATGTGGTGGCTTTAAATTTACCCCAACTTTGAGAATACATTTGAAAATGAGCATGTCAATAATTGGTTTCTGTTTATGTAATGTTGACCAAATATTGACACCCCTGTCCATAATTGGTTTTAATATAAATTCGCGGGTGTCAGGGCAATGTTGCCAATACTCACTTTTTTAGCTACCAACCAGTACAATCAATTATTGGCACCTATGTCAATATTTGGTTTAAAGGTGTCGGTAATTAAATCTTGACATCTTACAACCAAATATTGACATTTCAAAAACGTTTTTTTTAATATCAACGGTTTTATTTTACAATTCCTTTCAGAAATGGCTACCAGAAAACAATATTCACTTGAAAATATGGCAAAGGCTTTGGAAGAAGTCAAGCACGGAATTCCCGTAGCAACAGCTGTAAAAAATATAGTGTTCCTAGAACCACACTTCTACATAAAAAGCAGGGTAAAACGCCTTTAATTTGCATTCCAGGTCCTGCCACCATACTTACTTCAGAAGAGGAATCTATTTTAGTCAAGTGGATATTGGCACTAGCGGAGATGCATTTTCCTGTTACAAAAATACAATTAATGGACTCAGTTCAATAGATTATGAGAGATTCAAACAAAGCAAAACATTTTGAAAAAAAAACAACAGACCAAGCGATAAATGGTATCGATTATATTTAAAACAGCATCCATAAATATCGCCAAGAATGTGCCAAACTCTTACTCCATGTACAGAAAGTGTTAAGGAATCGCAGGTTAGAGACTGCTGACGAGAGCGGATTTTACCTTTCTCCAAAAACGGATAGTTCTAGCAAAAAAAGGTGAAAAAAGCGTTTATTCAACTGCCGGTGATGAGAAAGAAAACCTAACAGTTCTGGTAACAACGAATGCTAATGGCAATATGGCTCCTCCAATGATGGTATTTTCATATTCCACAGTTCCAGATAAATGGGCAATAGGATAATCCGAAAACGGTTGTATGTGTGCGGCCACATTCTACGAATATATTACAAACATATTCAATCAATAACTTGAAGAGCAAAAGATTAAAAAATCTGTAATTTTATATTTGACGCTTCATTTATCCAACTTCTGTGTCGAAAATGGAATAGAACTGGTGGCTTTATACTCAAACAGTACACATCTTGCGCAGCCGCTCGACTTCGCAGTGCTTAGGCCACTCAAGCTCGCATATAAAAATGAAGTTCAAAAATCGAGAATTGAACATTTTGGCAACAAACAACATTTTGCAGCAGTTTTTCAACAAACCCTTAATCATATAACAGATAGAAACGGGTTTTGGGCTTGTGGGTTATGTTGACAGTTTTGAAAAAATATCAAAAACAAACATGCTGTCTGTGCAACCAAAAAAAGTTTCAAATATCACAAAGGGGTGCATTAAAGGGTCTAGAGGAAAGAATGGATTCAGTTAAACTAACGATTTTTAGAAAATGTGTCTCAGAAAATGTAGGTTGGAATGGCGCCATTGAAGACAAGTTAAGTTAAGTATAAGTAACATACCATAAATTAATATACATAATAAGTCATAAGTTCATAGGTTAAGTTGTCAATAAATGGTGTAATCGACTGTCAATAAATGGTTTTAGTCAAAAACAGTATGGCAATAATTGGCTTTTCTAATATTCTTCTTCTTTGTAAAAATTTTAGTTTTGATTTGAAATAAATGCTGTTTCCTTTCAAGAAATGTGTAAATGAACGCTTAATCATTAATGTAATTTTTGTTTCAAGCAAAAACTTTAAAATTATTAAAAATAGAAATATAAACCATAAAAACTATAATTTTCTGCTAAAGCTGTTAATAATTGATCGCCTTATGTGCAGTTAGACATACACCTTCGTGAGCATAGCGATTTAATTTATGTGAGAGCTTTAGAAGTTGAAATAATCACTACTTGATCTCATTTGTGACGGATAGGTTGTGGTTTTTCATCTCAGTACATTCTATACGGCTTATTTTGAAACTGTGATACATAGTATAAAACTTCTACTTAAATGTCAGATGCATACTTTTTACAATGGGTAATTTTGTATGTTATGCAGCAATTTAGAGAAACCAAACTGCATGATTGGAACTAGTGATGTTCAAATGGGGATCATGACGTATGCTATGAAGTTTTGTTATATTAGTAGTCTTTCATATTAGTTTATTTCTGTTGCAGATAATGGCTATTCGAAACTTTCATATACTAAAAGAACTAAAAATTAGATAGATGATTCGTAAAACGTTGTCTACATTGAGGACTACGACGTAGACCACGTTGATCTTATAGAACATCCACCAGATCAAGTAGACTATGTAACTGACTCTGAAGAAACAGCTGATAATGTTTTAGAGGACACAGCGCCAGTAGAAGTCCCGGGAAGTGTTGTAGTTTAGGGCTACTAGTTGAAGGCGACAGTGAGGCGGAATATACAGTAGATCCAACAAGCTCTACCGGTTCACGCGTAGTTAGGAAGAACACCAATAAAAATTGAAGTCCTTGGAACTGGGAAAGACACGTGCCAATTTTTCTCTATTAATATATTAATTAAACATTAATTTTTAGGCACACTAACATTGACCGAATACCACTCTTTGCCCCAAGAACACATGTACTGGTCGGAAGAGGAAGATTTAAATGTGCAAATTGTGAGAAAGTGCATGCCCAAAAATCGTTATCTAGATATAAAAAGAAATATCCACTTCAACGATAACTCTCAGAATCTCGTAAATAAAGAAGAGCAAGATAAACTGTATAAAATTTGACCAATCGTAGGCAAATTCAATGTGCTTAGCACAAGGTTTGGAGTATTCAGTCAAAACATTAGCATTGATGAACAAATGGAACGGTATTATGGCCATCATTAGCTGAAATACTTTATTCGGGGGAAACCAATATGGTTCGGTTTCAAACAACGGGCAATGTGCTGCGCAGAAACTAGTTTTTGTTATAATACTGAGGTATACGAAGGAAAACAAAAAAATGCTTCCCTTAGTGCAACAATGATTCTTGGTTCGTCAGTAATTTTGAGTAAAATAGAGACAATTGAAATTACGTACGATCATTGCTTTTACTTCGATAATTTCTTAACCAGTTATACTTTGAATGACACTGAAATGAAAAAGAACATTGTGGATCCTTTGATTATTGCTTTGACAAAACCAGTGAAATATTTGCTGTACCATGGAAAGACAACGACTGTGCAACACCTCTCTCAAATCATTGAGAAATGCTTCCTTTAGCGCGAGTTACAAGATAGTCAAAACAGACGTGTCCATTCCACAACGCAATTTGATAGTAAAGTATAATAAATATATGGGCGAGATAGTTAAAGCTGGATTGGAGTAGTTAATGCACATGTCACATTTTGTATTGCAAACGAAACAATACCTTTATTGGATTTCGGAAGATATATAGCTAAGTCCAACCTGAACATAAATTTAATGACTGATCTAAAAAGGGGTGACCGACCATGCTATAATATAAAATCAGAAAAACGTGTGCCGGAGACTGTTAGAAGAAATCCAGTTGGGCATTATTTAGGGAGAACTAATGAAGGACAACAACGGAAATGCGCTGTTTGTAAAACAAATGTTAGAAAACAATAAACATGAACATTGAATGCATGATTCATCGCACTCAAAGTAAAATTGTATTATATGTTTAAGAACAAATAAAATAAAAATATATCCAAAGTCTTTTTTGTTACCACTTATTTAATTTTCAGAGAAAAGGAAGAGGCCACGTATTTCATTCCCTCCCCGAGGCGGAGCGCGGGCTGCTTGAGCTTTCCAAGCTCCTTTAGCCACAATCACGGATTCCCAGCATACATACATACATTACGTATATGTGCATGGTGGGATTAAGGATAGGATAGGAAGGAAATGAGTTACCGTTCTGAGGGGAAAATAATACCCTAGTATTCGCCTAAATACCCCCATATGGCGTGCGTATACGGAGTGACCATTCAGCTACATGTGTATGAAGAAAACTCCCTGAAAAAACCTCATAGATGGTAAACGGTAACGGGAATCAAACCCATTACCTCCCGAATGCTAAGCAGCTCGTGTTACCACATCTCTACTAGCTCGATTAATTTTCATATTATATGCCTAGATCCCCATTTGAGGCCGTTAAAAAATTGAAACCTTTTTAAAATATTTTTGGAAATAATATGGGTCTCAATCTACTACATATAAATAAAAAAAACATTAATAAAGAAAGTAAAACAAAAATTTGGCAGTTAGTGGGTTAATGAACAGATTACAAAACTGCAAAAATCAACATTATGACAATAGCCTCTTAAATAATGCATTCCTCATACGCATCTACTACAGGCGCGTTGATCAAAGACATTTATAAACCGAAGTACACTGAAAACAGAATTGGTTTTAATCCTAAAAGTGTCTGATGGTACTTTCAAGTAGATGCAAGGAATAGTGTTTTTTGTCTAGCCGAATAAGAAATATGCGTTCACTCTTTTAAAACCGGCGGCCGAATAATGAACAAAACTATGGGCCTAATAGTGAGCCAAATAATTGGCCGAATAGTTTGTGGAATGTTTTTTAGAATTCCCATAACTATGGCGCCGTCTAGTCAATAACGCCTCGCCATACCGAATCTAGCTCAAGCGTATTTTTCACAGGAAATGCAGCGTGAATTCCATCCGAGGACTGAGATATCGTGAAAGTTCTCTGAAAGTTTTGCTTAGTGGATTTTAACGCGTAGGGTAAGACAAAATAATGAATTTTGCAAAAAAATATACCTATATATATATATATATATATATATATACACATATATTCGCGGCTGAGAATCAGCCATTTTAAGTTCAATATTTATTTATTTATTGCCCAACAGGATAATTCCATTTACAGGACAATACATAACAAACTAACTATTGCAAAGTATGTAAGCATTAATAGTATTTAATGAACATCTAATAATGACCAAGTGTTAAAAATTATACTATTAACTATACAGAAATAAAGTAAAGAAATATATACATATATACATATGGCATAGGTATATATGAACAAGTACAATAACTAACTAACTAAGGTAATAGAAAAGCAATTAATATCACATTCTGACGATATTTGGTTGAAATTGATGCACATAACAAAGATGGGTGACTTACGTAACACATTAGTTAAGGCAGTTCGACAATAAAATGTAGTAGGGTTACAACAAAAACGCTGAGGCAAAAAATCTAGGTGCCACAATAAAACGGGAGAGTCAATTTGATTGTGTAACAACTTATACAAAAAGATAACACTAATTTGTAATCTTCTGAACTATAGAGACTGAATGTCGAACTTAGATAAGAGTAGATCATTATCGTAGCCAATTACAGGATATGCACCCTCGACTTTAAAGAACAAGAATTTCAAAAATTTTATTTGGACGGATTCTAACATAGTTTTATGGTTATCATAATAAGGGTACCAAATTAATGCGCAGTATTCTAACTTGGAACGCACGAGTACAAAATATAGCGACTTTAGTGCAGAAATATTTTTAAAATCTTTGCAATTCCTAGATATGAAACCTGCCGTTCTCAAACCAGACTTGCATATATTATGAATATGTTTACTGAAGCTAAATTTGTGATCAAACGTTATACCTACCTAAATTAGTAACCTCATTGTAGCGGGTAAGAAGACGATATTCACACATATATGGGTATTTTATAGGATGATTTTTTTTTGAGAATGTTACTACCTTACACTTTGCAGGATAAAGATAGACTATTTTTAGCACACCAACTTTGTACATTGTCAATTTGCAATTGCAGCTGTTTACAGTCGTCAATAGTCTTAACTGAGCATAAGATTTTTAGTTCGTCTGCAAATAACAATTTTTCAGCGGACAGGCTAGATGGTAGATCGTTAACAAATAGAAGAAAAAGTAAAGGACCCAGGTTAGATCCCTGTGGAACACCAAAAGGAGCAACGAAATCACTAGAACGGTGATTGTTAAAAGAAACATATTAGGTTCGGCTTTTCAAATATGACATGAAAAACTTTAACAATAGCTCGTTAAAATCAAACGTTTTTAGTTTTGAAATGATAATGCTGTGGTCTATTTGGTCAAACGCTTTAGTGAAGTCCGTATAAATTGTATCTACTTGACCTTGGTTATCAATTACTTTAGCCGTATATTGAGTGAAATACATCAGATTAGTGAGCGTAGATCTGTTTGACATAAAACCATGTTGCCACGAAGAAATATAGTTGCGGACCACACGGCAATCTCTTATCAGGAAGCTGGGGATGAGATCCGGGACTGCGGTCATTTTGTTACTGAGTTTATTTAATATAGGAAAGTAGCTGTAGTTTTATACTTCGCCACTCGAAATCAATTCAGAAAAAGATCTCCCCGGGTTAAATATGTCATTTTAAGTATAATTACATAGATACAGCTATAATATTTTAAATCTCTCTGGAAACGAAATATTGATTAAAATTAAGCTTCTGTAATGTAAAATGTAGTAACTGTAAGTTGGTAGTACCTACAGCTACTTCATCTGTTTTGTTTCTTTTGGATATTTGGCGTAAAAAACTAACATTTATCTTTGCAAAATAATTTTGCTTATCTTCAAGTGCAGATGAGTGACCAGTGACTTAAATATGAAGCGCTATGGGAGTGTATCTACAGCGACGTAACCCGTTGCCATGACAACCGCTGCGACAGTGCATACTTTTACGTGCGAGTTTAAACTCTTCACTTACACTTCAGTAATAAACATCGGCCTGCGAGCGTATTAAGCAATGTAGTTATACCCAATTCTTAACTGTATCGGAATTCATTCTTTTAAATTTAGTTCTTGTTTTTTTATGGTATTAGAGCAAATCGTTATTTTATAATTAACTCAGTGAGGAGGCACTTCATCTACTCCACTTGACCGAGTGCCACTGGGATTCTAGCATATATGGTTTACACTCACAACACACTTTAGTACTCAAATAATTAGCGCCTTTAATCATTATTATACCAGTGTTTACCAATATGCTTTGCCAAATGCTTCCTCATGTACCAGTAGTTCTGGTACGAGTTCTAGCTATTACGGCAGAAGCCGATACGATTGTGTATTTAGAGGATATTCCATTTAAAAGAAAGTTGGTTCGAATTTATGTTGGAGAAAATTATTTGTTGATGATTCCAGTTCTCGCTGAGAATTCTAAAGAAAGAAACGATTGTGCCTTAAAATGTTACTCAATTTTAAGAAACATTGGTTGTAATTTCAACCAAGCCGTTAGACTTAGAAGTTAAGCAACTTTAATGAACGTTCTTTAAGGTAGAATAAGCCTTTTGATGACGATAGCGCAGCTTTTGTACCATAATAATATTCTTTATAACTCTGAGATTCTAGCCAGAACTCATGTCAGAACTATTGGTATTCTCAAAAAATAAAATAAAAATTATATCATATCACCGCCCTTTTTCAATTACTTTTTAAGATTTCAGTTAATAAATGACTATGATTATGTGTATAGATAACCTTCCTCATAAATTTTCTAATTATGAGCTAATAAATTTTAAATGAAGATAAGCGAAAGGATGATAAGGAAATGTTGACGTTTGCACGATTTGTGTCCTCTCACTGACATCATGTTCTGATAAATATATTAAAACCAGAACGGCAATCCTAGATACAACACAGAAAAAATTATAAAATTTATGGCAAAAAAAAGATAATGGTACACATTTGAGTCCGACAAAATGTTTAATCGTATTTAAAGAATTTATGTGGGTAATTATTCATAATAATAGATCTCCAAATCAAATGTTGAAACTTTTTTCAGCAGTTATTACGACCGCAAATTTTTTTATCTATTAGAAACTTTAGTTCCTGAAGAAACAAGTGAAATGTGCAACTCAGAACAATTCGAACTTGAAATTAAACCTCTTCTTTTAACTCAAATTTGGAACCGTTAATCGACGGAGCCTTTTAAACCTTTAACAAACTCCAAATCTGTTCAAAAGAAAGCCAAACCTCTAATTAACAACCATTTTTAGCCTGCCTCGTCTGCAGTAATATCCGGGATTCTGGGGATCCACGTGCTTTGTTGTTCTTAGTGGTTATTAATGCCCTAACCTCTTAATGTTTGTTGACGATTTAGAAACTTACCGTCTTATTAACTTGGTACTCTTTAAGTCCTAAAATTTTCTAAAGTCTCAGCCAATTTTATAACTGTATTAATTCCGGACGGATTTATTTAATCGATGTTTCTCAATTATTGATTATTGGTAATAATATTATAATACCTTTCTTTCGTCGAACATGAGATCGAATATTATCCGCCACTTGTATATTACGATAAGAACTTGACTTTTAATTAGAAATTGCCATATATTCATTAATATTGCCGCATTATAATTATTACACTATTACAACTTTCCTTCGAACACTAGAACATGGATTTGTAGTTTAGTATTTATGGTCTATATTCCACCGAATATAGAGAAACTTACAGACGAAGATTTCTCCAAAGAACCATAATAATAATAATAATAATAATAATAATTAAAATAATAAATATGAACTAAAATGAATTATAGCAACACTATTCTCAGATACTTATGTGAATCGAAACAAGTATAAAACATAAAGCTCAGCTGCATACGGGCGACGAAGTCAAACTAAACGAGTGATACATTTTTGAAACTTTATTGAATCATAAATGAGAATCTGTTTGTTTTTTTTATTTTACTTATTGATGAGTAGCAGCAAATTGTACGATATTTTGGTCGTCACTCATGCAAAATCTACATAATGAGAAAATCAATTCGACTAGGATTCGAGCAATTGTGTCTTTGTTCGAGCGCCGACCAATTGTTGATGATATTGAAGTACTTGAATTTCCTATTGAAAAAGTACATCAACTCGCATTTTCTTTGACAATTTTTTTTCATCACGCGTACTGTTTGCTCTTTTAAAGAAGAAAGGATACTGTTTTATATGGCTATATAAATAGAGAAAATAGATCTGCTAGTGCCAAGTAAATCTCTTTCAAAAATATGGGTTTATATGAAGGCCATATGAAGTATGACAACGAAATGGCACTGGTGACAATTCTGTCATTAATACACATTACGATGTAGAACGTCTAAAGTACAACTATTTACTCCTCGCCCCGCAGAAAGTAATCTCAATGTACAATAAATATATACATGAGGATTGTCGATATATACGATGGATTTGCCAATTTCATAATGGTGTGATGGGAAAAATAGCGGTGGTTATTATTTGTGAACACTGGGGATTATTACCTTTACTGTATAGTGTGTAGTGGGCGAAGTTTAACCAAAGCGAGAACCAGTCTTGCTCTTGCACTTTAACATTTACAAAAGTCCATGCCTGAACCGGGATTAGACGTTCGGATCGAAAGGTCTGCAGTCAGCTGACCAAACCACTAGTCTATACCGGCCGTTGCCCATTCTTAAGCTTTCTTTCCCAAGCAAATTGCACACGATAATAAAATTTGAAAGCTACAATTCATACATTGCAATATTACTTCCCCAATTCTGAGCTAGACGTGCACAGCCGCTCGCAGAACAACCAAATTATGAAATTCAACGAGAGGATGCCACACGTTTTATATCTTTTGAAACCACGATTTTTTTGTTTTTCCACTGCAATGTATTTTTATTATTTAGTTTACCTTTACCTTTACCTTTTGTTTCAAAGCCTAGCCGAAAATAAGTTAAAATTATTTTTAAGAAAAATTATTTGATTATTAAGACAAAATTTACATCGATTGGGGCTTGTATCTCGATAGCTCAGTTGGTTAAAGCTGTACTCTAGCAAAGTACATGTCGTAGGTTCAAATCCTACTCCAGGCAAACTTTTTATTTATGTATTTAATAAAATTAATAATAATTTTTGTTTACATACTTACTTTTGAACTATTTGTTCTTAACAAAAACTTATAATAATTTAATATTAGTCAAGCTGCTTTGGTATGTGTGAATCCTTGCGATATTGCAGGCTCACGTTTCATTAACATAAATAATTTGACTGTAATCTCATTATATTTAGAATTTACATCAGTTCTACATACATAAAGACAAAATTGACATCGATTGGGGCCTGTATCTCGATAGCTCAGTTGGTTAAAGCGGTACTCTAGCAAAGTACATGTCGTAGGTTCTAATCCTACCCGAGGTAAAGTTTTTATTTATATACGAGGTAAATTATTTGATGTCTAAATTTTCGATTTACGAAACTTAGGTAACCCCTAGTATTTAAAACACGATCTAACAACCCTACAAGAAGCATAGAGTATTCAAATGAATTTCATGCCCATAGTTTTTAGGAAAAAATACAAGTTAACAATATTTTCAATCAGAATTACAAATCTTAGTTTTTATAATTTAGAATACCTTACACATAAATCCTCACATATTAACAACGTTCAAAAGTGTTTGGGAAATAAAATTTTTAGTCGTAGTTTGCTAATCGTGACTTTTAACAATATTTGTATTATTTTTTACTGTTTTGGGTTTAACCCATGCCAATGAAAACGGGTATACGTACTTAATTGAGCTTCATTTATACTATGTCATGTCTCATTTGTGTAATTTTTAAATCGTCGAGATCTTGTCTTCGATGAAGTTCAATCAAGTAGGTAACTTATAGTTAATCCCGAATCAATTTCTTTGGCGCGTATATAAATTAATAATTACTCTACCTACTTCATGTGTACATGTTGGATGTAATGAATCAATTTATGTTAGACTTCGATAATTAATGAAACTATTTAATTAAGCTATAATTAGTTAGCTACAATCATGGGCCAGAAAAGAAAAGCTTCATACCACGCCCAGATACAAAATTATTCATATATTTTTAATTAATGACTTTTCCCCAAGTTAAGTGGTGGTAATATTTTTCTCAATTAAAGATTCTGCCTTCCATACGCTAAGCTTCTGGGAATAAGATTCAGTAACATACACAATGCCGTGATTTTTTCATTTGGTTATAGGGATGACAAGTTAACAAGTTCTTATTGTTCGTCTGCGACTAGTGTGACAACAAGCGGAAACAATCCAGTAATGATTGAATGCAATGTGAGTATACATAAAGCTTGGCACTTGCTTAAGTGTCTATTGTAAATGTCTTTTTCTGAATGTTCACCATCTAAAAAATAGTGTAAGCGTGGCCTAATCTTTTTATCAAATAACTATTTTAGGAGTTTGTTAAATAATAAGGATTGTTGATATTTATAACCGTAAACCAAAAATCTTAAAAACCTGGTAGCATCTCGGGTAGTTCTATAAATTTCAACAATAATTTGTAAATCACGGGAGAAAGCTTGTAATATTATATTAGTTTATAAAATTCTTCAAAGTTAAATCTTTCAATGTTATGAAATTTGCATAATTAAAATACCGGTTAACCAACCAACATTTTCGAATTTCCCATTTTATCAAAAAAATTCAGGATTACTCTCATAGTCATAGTGACGTACTTATCAATTTTATAATTAAAATAAACGCCTACAGTGTAAATTGGTTTCCTAAAATACCGTGAAATTTGGATACGCTGTAAGCAGGAGTAATCAGATGTGGCATGATAAAAGATGACTATAATTTATAACATAAACATATTTTGTAATTTAGAAAATATTTGGCTAGTGGGTTGTTGTACACTGAATCCCAATCACAAAAAAATAAAACTTTTAAAAATGTGGAAAAAAGGTGTTTCACAAGGATCTGTTTTGAAATCAACTTGTTTTTAAATTATCTATTTTTCACATTATTCCACTTTTAACTGCAACTGAAATACCAAAACATGACAAACATGAATAAAACAGTAGTTTATTACCTAAAATTAAGTAGTTATGGATTTTTTTGTGCTACTAAAACAGTGAAAACTGGTTTAAAAGACGACTAATAATATTTCTGGCAAACTTAAAATGAAATGATTTTATGAAGGTAGATTGATCATCTAAAATATGAATGTAAAGCATTTAACAGTATCATACGATTATGGCACCACTTGTATCGTTTGTACATCTTCTAGTTAAAGGAGGTGTTTATTGGTGACAATTAGGGTTGAAAAAAACTATCGGATTTAATCTTACCTTCCGGTCCAGTCGCACTCATCACCCATAATTGTCGCAGATGTCACCCACATTAGACATGCAAATATAACACAGTAATCCATTAGAGTTATACGTCCTCGGCCCCGCTCATACACGTCCGGCCCCATTTTACACATTGCACTTCACAATTAATTCCATCACTATTTTTCTCATCTCCAAAAATCCCAAAATAACAAACTTAAATAAATACCTTAAAATTACATTCTTATCCAATCATGATTTTTTCAAACACAATAATTATAGTAATAATAAAAGTTCCTTATAATTCGAAGATTTGCAAAATACGATAAAGTACGTAATTAAAATAAAAAAAATTGACGTATAACATCCTATTACAACCACCTTCAGCTTACTGAATTTACGGCGGGAAGTAACAAGTGGTTTCGAAAATTAACTGGCACGAGTTTACTACGAACCTCGCCGAATTCCCACTACTTGTTGGAGTGAGTCTTATTTATAATAATAACAAAAGGGAGAACTACTGCCACATGATTACTATTCCGGTTATACAAATTTTGTTGGAAGGGTATGTGTGCCTTTTAAACTACCCCTTTAAAAAGCATGCATTGAATCAACAGTTTGAATATTTTTCGTATATCTGACAAACATCGCATTTGAGTAAGGGCGGTGATCGTTGAAACCATGTAATTTTAGAAAAAAGAATAGAGCGAACTACCTGTTGAAACTTAATTTAAAACAGAAAACCGTCTTTTACATTTTCACAGTTAAATTTATCCTGTATTGATGACAGTAACCGTTACCTGTTCACATTAAAACCGAGTACACACCTAAATTTCATATAGGTACAATAAGTACATAATGTATTTCCGGTTTAATACTACAAACGGAATGTCCAGATTTAATAAAACATAAAAATGAAACGACTTAATAGAGTTTTTTTTTTAGTAATTACTGTGATACCTGCAAATGAGTAAAAAAAGGAACGTAATTATACAGTGGTGAATTAAAACTTAAAAGGACATGAGGAAGTGCAGTTTTAATGCTTCAAAATCTCTACTATAAAGATTTATGGAATGTTACGTTAGTAGTACCTATTAACAATCCCACTGAACTATGAAAATACAAACTTCACTGTTATCACTCATACTTGAAATACCGAATTGTGTATCTTCATTAATTCATTATATAAGGTTAAAATTTCCATAACAATTACAGTTATCGCCCTCAGTAAATGTAGTTAATGGTTTTAAAAAATATGATTAGATTAGATTTATATGATACCTTAGCCAAAGTATTGCTAAACAATTATTATTTGCAAATTAACTTTGAGTTGGTCTTACACAACGTAGAACTAATGCTCACAAATTTATTAATACTGTACTCAGCATTGTCTAAAAGTATTTGTTTCATTGACGATTTAAGTTGACTTAGTGTTTCCTTTCCTTTTATTATGCCTGCAAAGCGATTTTACACTGACTGCCTTTGGTGAAAGTTTACGACACTTTTAAATTATTTAAGGATATTATAAAATCCGAATTTTGCCTTGTTTTGTAATTATGCACATGACTTTCGTTTTAGATGTTTATTTTTCTGTGAATATGTATTAGCATTTTTTGGACATATACAGTGCGTTCGTAAAGTAGCGGATAAATTCGAATAAAATTCGAATGGGAGTTTAGATATAAAACGTTCGGATTCGTCGATTTTTATTTTCAATTTAGATTTTTTTTTTACGTAAAAGTGAAATATACAGGGTGTGTCAAGAAAAAGATATGACGTCTCGACATTTTTTTAAAATATCAACCCCAATTTTTTATTGCAGAATTAGAAAGGGTACAACTTTTTACGTCCGACTAGGTAAATATGAACGATCGTTACTAACCATTCGTAAAACTTACGAACGCGATCTGGTAAATTATGATTTGGCAACTGTGTATTATTCGCACGACCTTGCGCGCTCGTCTAGCTTCATTAAACCGTTCGAAAACTAGTTTCCTCAGTCTGTGCCGGCAAACAGGTTTGTGCGTACTTGTGATATCGGCGTCGTTTCGTAATTTTTACGAATGGTTAGTGTTTACGTTATTATTAATTTGACCACGGTTTTCACTCAGCTTCGTAAATAAACTTCATTAGACAGTCCGACGAGCAGTTTTCGGAGTCTGTAGTATCAAACACGTTAGTGCTTTATTTGATTTCATCATAATTCAGTAAATTCACCGTAAGGTTAGTATTTATATTACAAGAATTGTGAATATTCCTAATGTATTGTCCCTTAGGGTAGCTGTATTTATGATAGAATAGCTAAACGACCACGTTGGGAAAATATAAGGCCGTTGACCCAGAAAGAGTTAGAAGCTGCAGGCCTAGCAGGATTTAGCAGATCCTCCGATGACGAACATGCAGGCCAAGATGATGGTTCAGAAGATGAAGATAACTTAGAGAATGACTTTAGCCCATCTGAATCAGAATATGAACCCAATGTGTCCGATCTAGAAAGCAGCGATTCTGATCAAAATTTTCGTCAACTACGAACAAGTTACAAGGAAAAAGAAATGCTGTGGACGAAACACCAGAGAAAACTGAAGATTTGGAAGCATCAGATAATGATCAAGGTGAGGTAGAAGCACCAGTGGAAACTCAAGATTTGGAGAATGATCAAAAAGAGGTAGAAGTACCAATGGAATCTGAATCTTTGGAAATGTTAGAGAATAAACAAAGTGACCAAGAAAACGATCATGAGTTAGAAAATAAACAAAGCGGTATCGTAGGGGATCTAATAAATAAAAATCTGGAAAAAAAAACTTGCCACGATCTCTCAAGGGGAAAAACGGACACCGCTGGTGTACTACTGCTGCTTCTGGGTGCAAAAGGATAGCCAATCGGAATATAGTATATGTAAGACAAGGACCTTCCGGAGCCACACTTGAAGCTCAGACACCATTAGATGTTTTTCATTGTTTGCTTGGTTCATCTATCTTTGAAAAAATTTTGATTCACACCAACACAGAGATTACAGTTAAATCTCAAAATTACAAAGTTACCAAGTCCACAGTCTCCCATACTAATCAGGATGAACTGCATGCACTTATTGGACTGCTAATATTTGCAGCTGCTCAAAAGGACAAGCATTTGAGCACCAGAGAGATGTTTGATTATAAGAAGTCTGGTTCAATTTACAGAGCAACAATGAGCTGTGAGAGATTTGAATTTTTATTAGACAATCTGCGGTTTGACGATAAAGCTACGCGTGCCGAGTGAAAGCAAATAGACCGGTTCGCGCCTATTCGGGAGATCTGGAATGAGTTTATTTCAAATTGCAAACAATCCCATAAACCTGGTAGTTATGTAACGATTGACGAGCAGCTATTGGGATTTAGAGGGCGTTGCCCATTCAGGATGTACATTCCTAACAAACCTTCAAAATATGGAATAAAAATTGTCATGTGCTGTGATGTAAGAACAAAATACATGTTTGATGCTGAGCCTTACCTTGGCAAAAATACAGAAACCAATGGACTGCCATTAGGCGAGTACTATGTAAAAAAATTGACTACTTGTATCCATGGAGTAATAGAAATATAACTATGGATAACTGGTTTACTTCGGCAAAGCTGGCGGACGATCTCTTCAAACCACCATACAATCTAACAATGGTTCGTACTATGCGACACAAAAAACGTGAGGTGTCTCCTGAATTGATAAGCCTGAAGGGCAGGAAGGTGGGAACGTCGATTTTTTGTTACGACAAAGAAAAAAACATTAGTTTCATTCAAAACTAAACCAAATAAAAGTGTTTTGCGTTTGTCCACGATGCATGAAGGATCAGCTATCTGCCCTGTAACTAAAAAGCCAAAAATGATTGTGTTTTATAATAAAACTAAGGGCGGGGTGAATGCGTTCGACCAGATGTGTGGACATAGAAGCTGCTCCAGAAAAACTCGAAGGTGGCCTTTGTGCATGTTTTATGGGATGTTAAATATGGCGTGTATAAATTCATGGATCATTTTTAACCACAATTTACAAAAAAGAGGACAAAAAATTATGTCAAGGAAAGATTTTATGAATAAACTTCATGAGCAGCTTACAAGACCATAGCTAGAGCAGCGCTTGGCAATGCCAGCTTTGCAACGGTCACTCAAAGTTCTCATAAGTGAAATCATTGAAATTCCACAACAAGAGGTTCGAAGGGAACCTACTGTACCACGACGCATGTCGTTCAATAAAATGCCCCTATGTAACATTTTGTTAAAATTATTTTAATTATTTGCATGTTAGCAACTTGTGTTCAGTTTTTCGATAGGCGTCAGCACTGTTATCGTGAGTTGATCTAGTAACTACTTTGCCGTTATTTCGTGAAATATCTGGAAATTAAGTGAACGTGAAAGAATTGAAATCCTTTGCATGCTTGGTTTTGAAGATAGGTCCCGCACTCAATCAGAAGTCGTTGCGTTGTTTAAGACAACTCACCCTTATCGCCTCCCATTATCCAAAACATGGTAAGCAGAGTTGAGGCGAAATTTCGGGAATTTGGACATGTTCGGGATATGAGAAACTCTGGTCGATAATCGATAAGTGAAGAAGATCAGTTGAACATTGTGTTAGCAGTGCAAGGTAATTCTAATACCATCATTACGGACACGGCTAATAATATTAGTGTGGCGCGGTCTATTGTGTATAATGTGTTGAAAAGCGAGAAGTTCTGTCCCTACAAGATATGCTTCCTTCACGAGCTGTCGGAAGATGATTTTGATCAGCGTCGAAATAAATTTTGTGAACAAATGCAACGATTATGTTGTGGTTTTCTCGGACGAAGCAACATTTGCTTTAAACGGCCATGTGAACAGACAAAATTGTAGTTATTGGTCAACGGAAAATCCTCATTGATTCACAGAATATCACACCCAAAACTCTCAAAAATTGAACGTTTGGTCCGGCATAGTTGACGGTAGAGTTATAAGTCCTTACTCTTCGAGGATATTCTCACTGGTGAGAGATATTTAGACTTTCTTCAAAATGATCTCATCCCCGCTCTAATAACGTTGTATCCGGATTTAGAAGAACCCGATATGCACCACCGTGACCTGTTTCTTCAACAAGATGGAGCGCCGCCACACTACGCTTTACCTGTTCGCTCTTAATCGGACGAAGTTTTCACAAATACATAGTTGGATAGGTAGAAAAGGGACAATTGACTGGCCAGCCAGATCGCCAGATTTAAATACTTAAAGAGTAAACTATACGCGACGCGACGGGCCAATTTAGAAGATTTAAAAGCACGAATTCGCCCAGAAACATTACCGCAGATCGTCAACGTCCAAAAATCATTTGTTAACCGCGTTGGCTATTGTCAGATTGTTAATGTTGCTCAACTCGAACATTTAATTTAAATTAGTGGAATCATTTTCCAACTAAATTAGGCCTAACCCCAAAAAATTGTCTGTTTCAAAATGTATTTTATTAAAAAAAATCTTTTGAACATTTCTTATTAAACCTTATATTGAAAGAATGGCTGAAGTGAGCTGCCAAATTTGAAATAACATACAGGGTGTCCCATTTAAAAAATATATGTTTGGTTCACCCTGTATAAATGAAACACCCTGTATAACCTAAAATAATTTAAAAATATGCGCCTCAGTTCTTACTACTACACTTCAATATTTTGTTCTCCAATTCCATCAAGTAAAAGAGCTATCGCCCGCGGACGCAAGTTTGGGACACTCTGTATTAACATGAGCCATATTATGTACCTTGTCGTACTTAAAAGGATGTACCCTTTTGCAATAAAATATAGGGGTTGACATTTAAAAAAATGTCGATGATGTCATATCTTTTTCTTGGCACACCCTGTATATTTCATTTTTACGTTAAAAAATTCTAAATTAAACATAAAAATTGACGGATCCCAGCGATTTCTTCCTAAACTACCATTCGAATTTTGTTTGCATTTATCCGCTACTTTACGAACGCGCTGTATAGATGTAAATAAGAGGTAGAAGCTATTAATACGAGCCCACCTGAATCATACCTACTTATACCAGCAATGCATCTTACTATTTGTTTTTTTGAACTGCAAATACTTTTGCTACTGAACTGGACGATCCCTAAACGATTATTCCATACGATAATATAGAGTGTACTTGAGAATAATAGTAAGATATTGTATTATTCTGTCCAATAATTTGTTTAATACTTGGAATTGGTAACAGTAGATATTTAATTGTGATACGCTTTGTTGTTGTTTAAACATAATTTATCGAAATTAAATCATGTATTAAATATCTAATCTACTTTTCCTGCAACTAAGGCAGTAGTTTTATCAACATTTAATACAACAGAGCTAAAAAACAACACAATACCATTTACAATGGAAAAAGGATAAGCCCCAAAACAGATCCTTGCGGAACCTAAATATTTATTGGAAGAAGAGTCAGAAATTTGATCAGCATATAATACAACAGAGCTAAAACATAACATAATACCATTTACAACGGAAAAAGGATAGGCCACGAAACAGATACTTGCGGGACCTCAGTATTTATTGGCGGAAGGGGTAACAAGACATTTGTTATTGTTGAGTCGTTATTATGCTTTATTAGGACCTGTGGAATTCTTCCAATTAGACAAGATAGGAACCAGTGAGTAAAAACGCCCCATATTGTATAAGTATTTAGGCCCTTCAATAACTTGCTATGGCAAACACAATCGAAGGCCTCAGTAAGGTGGCAAAACCTTTATTACAGTGTTTTTATTATCTAAATGATTAATTACGTCATTGGTAAAAGAACCAGTAGCAAATATGGTTTAGTACCAAATCTAAACCCATGTTGCTTATCTGGAATAATGTTATTTTTGATTAGATGATTATTTAGTTTATCAAGAATAGCGTATTCGAATAGTTTAGAAAGGAGTGAGCTAACTTATACTGGACTGTAGTAATTCCATTATTGTAATAGCCCTTTTTTGAAAAATTGGTGTACAATGGATATCTTTAGTTGTTATGGGGAAACACCCTGGTAATAGGACATGTGAACTAAAACCACCAATGTGTTATTATGAGTGGTAGAATAGATTTTAGTAAATAATTTGGGATTATAACTTGTTGTTTAGTTTATGAAACCGGGCTAGTAGGTGAGTGGTACACGATTTGGTTAGCATTCGGGATTCGCCTATTACTTGTGCACAGTACGCGCAAATCCCGTTGTGTAATGTAACCTTTAATAACAGCTACTTTATTACTGCGTGTAGTCATTATTTTTTTTATATATTTTATATAATTTATCCTGGCCATTTCAATTGTTACCTGTATTTCGTATTTTGGAATAATCATAAATTTTTTGTATAGTGTCCGCATTTCATTTTACAGCACACAGAGCTAGTAGATCTGTGGTAACATGATTAGTATTCGAGAGGTAATTCGCTTCCCGTTACCGTTTACCCTGTATAAGGTTTTTTCAGGGAGTTTTTATCATATACATATAGCAGCATGACCACTGCGCATACCATGAGCGGATATTTAGGTGTATGCTGGGATAGTAACTTCCTCTCAATCCTAACTCCGTTGTTTCCGATCTTCCCCAAAGAAGGATTTTCTGGAATCAAGAATATACTAACGATGCTTCCACTTTTCAGATAAATAATATTCCTTAAGTTCCGGATACATTTTTTGAATAGAATAGAGCTCTTTAAGTTTTCTACAGGATTCTTATAAGTGGCATTAATTCATCCTTTTTCTGTACACAATTTCGAATTAGATTTAACATTGTGCGCTGGGAAGCAGGCGTTACAATGACAAACAAAAATATCGTAAAATTACATAAATGCTTGATTAAATTTATTAAAAGAGGCCAAGATTCATTTTTAAGCTGCTCATCAAACTGTGAAGTAGAAACTTCGTTACACATTCTTGCTAATGTTTGCACTTCGTTTGTGTTTGAGCTTCTACATTGGACTTACACAAAATGTAGCTATGGTCAGAGAAAAGAAAAGGAAACAATTCACAAGAAACATTTTAGGTAAAAGTAAAACTCGAACTGAACTGAGGTCCTCGCTGATAGTCGGCGGTATTTGTATGCTGATTTTCTTGGTCGATGCCCTGGTTATTGGTCGTTGTGCTGATACTTTCACTTCTACTTTCTCCTTTCTCTAACTGATTTCTCCTTTCTCTTTTGTTCTTGATTGCGTGTTTATTATGAATAGGCTTCCAGGTCGTTGGCAATCTCTGAGAGTCGTCTCGTGAATTACTGGTACAGGTACCTGAATTCCAAACCGCACAATTATTCAGCACAACTACAGTCAGTATTAAAGACACTGATAACAAGATCGAAACGGCTAACAGACGACATAACATGCACCAAGAAACAGTTAAACACTAGAACCGCGTTGCTACAGAATGGATTCTCCAAAACGAACATATCCAGAGCAGAAAAATCAACACAACGATGGCGACACAAACGTACCAGTAGCCAAATCCTGTCTACCATATGTACAAGGCAAGACAGGCAGAATCGGAAAAATCCTTCGAAGACATAACACCAAAAGCATCTTCACAACCAACAAAAAGTTATCCAACGTGCTGCATAACCCAAAAACTAAAATATCAAGGAGTGTACGAGATTCCATGTCGGGATTGTTTACGAACATACGTAGGTTAGACAAACAGACGCATCAATGTGAGAAGGGAGGAACATCGTAACGCAGTACAAAAAGAACAGAAAACATCTCCACTGGCCCAACATGTAAAGGAGACCTCACGATAGATTTCGACAACACAAGGATAATATCAAACATACAGTACCGATCACACCCGATTATCAGAGAAGCTATCGAGATCGAAAAACGACCACAAAATTTGAATTCACGACACTCAGAGGTTGCCATCGACCTGGAAGCCTATTCTTAAGAAACACGCAGTCACGAACAAAAGAGAAAGGAGAAATCAGTTAGAGAAAGTAGAAGTGAAAGTGAAAGTATTAACACAACGACCAGGACACCGACCAAGGAAGTCAGCATACAAATACCACTGACTATCATCCAGGAACTCAGTTACCAGGAGCAGATCACGATGTAAATATGATATATATATATATATATATATATATATATATATATATATATATATATATATAGGGAGAGGGAGAGGGAGAGGGATGGTGCGAAAAAACAAGAGAGGGGGATGTCGGGGATGTATAGAAAAAATCGGTAGTAAATTTTACGTATACGTTTATATGTTTAAAGTATTCGTATCACCACTAATTAGCTCTTACCTCTATTCTATGTTTAGTAGGTAATCTAATAAGAATAAAAACCTTCAGTTTACGCGATAATAATATGCAAGTAAAATAAGCGTTATTCACAAACTGTGAGAATCTTTTTGCTTACACTTGTACAAGTCTCGAATTTACGTGCAAGTCGATGTTTAGTTATTATAACAAAATAGTGTTGTTTGGTAGTTTCAAAACGTTGGCTGTGATCTTTGTGAATTTGTCGAATCAGCCAACTACAGGTTATTATTTGAATCGAATAAACATACTGTAGTCAAATGCTATTTCAGTATGACGACTTTTATTATATATGTATTGGTTTTTATCAACGTCCCTTTTAAATTAATTATAAAGGCCACCTGGCTATTATTAACGAGAATGAAAACTACACAAAATTTGTAAGATATTTAACTCCCATATTTTAAGAAGTAGTTTTTTAAAAATAATCTAATAGCAACGTCATATTTGCGTACCATAAATTTGCACTTTTAATCAATCAGTTAATAGCTAAGTGCTGAAAAAGATTTTATTCGGCAAGCAAGATAGTACTTATCTTTGGGCACGAATTTCGCTCGCGTAATTATTATGGTAATTATCCATACAATATTAACCCACACAGAGCTGATTTTGAGAATAATGGAAGTCAATTTTAAAATAAATTTATATTTCACAGTCGACGAGTTCACATTTCAATTACTTTCACTTTAATTTTTTCTGCAGAAATAATATTTTTTTAACATAGCCTCTTTCATTAGTTTTTTGGGGAGTTGTGGAAATACGTGGCGATACTGTACATAAGACTAATGTGTTTACGTCACCAATTGATTGACGTCATTATCATGTGGTACTAATGCCAGACCTATTAGTAATTATGCAAAAACGGAGTCCGCATTTGACAACTGCAGCTTAATTGTTAACATACTAAAAAAGTAAGCCTAGGTTATTACTGTAATTGTGAAAACACTTTTACTTTTAACAAAGTTAAATATTTCTTAAATGCAAACTATGTCCAAGAATATTACTTTTAATTAACAGAAATAAACCTTACAATTTACAAGGTAACCGTTTCGCGGAGATCAAGGCATATTCAAAATAAATATTTTAATTATAGGTAGGTAATAAACAAATTTAAGATCTACATATTAAAATGTTAAAGGACCCGACTAATATGAAAACGGTTTATGTGTAATAAGTATCTTAAAAATGTGGTATTAATGAAGTGATTTTATATCTTAATGAAAATTGTGGACATTTATAAATCGCCTAAACAGGAAGTATTTATTGAAAGCAAATAAAATGGTGTAATCATGGAAAATAACATTTCAGCGATCGTCAATATTGACACACGATTGCTATACAGATACTTATTATAATCAACTAATATTAATCCTTCAATATAAATTTTCCAGTAATTCAAATTTTGCTTTTTGTGTTGTGCATCGCAATTGAACTTTTTATTTACGTAAGTTAAATGCAATTGACATAACAAAGATGTAGAGCCGCAATGTAAAACGTATATAACTGTAATCAGCTTACTCGAAAAACATGGGTAGGTGGATTGGTTGGGTGGGTGCGGTTCAAGCGTGCGTGCGTGTGTGTGTGGGTGCGTGAGTGCGTGCAAATGTGCTTTATTCCAACGTTAAAAACTTGTTTGAAGAATACAAATTTCTTTCAGCTCTCGTATACATCATGGATGAATCGAGTTTAAACACAGTTCTGAATAAACAACCTAAAGCCATATCAATCAAAGTAAAAATTGTGGTGGGAGAATTAGTAGGTACCTGCAGAAAATGATCTTGCATCGGAAAGGTATTCACGCAAATCTTTATAAAGATGGTAACCGTGATACTTTGAAAATGATTTCTGATTCTGGATTTATTAACTTGAATTATATCTTGACTAAACATTTTCAAAGTATCCACAAATCTATACAAAAAATCCAAGTCCTTATAGTGCTGGATGCTCACACAGGTCTCTAAATTTGATAACATACTCCGGAGAAAATTCCAAACACGTTTTGTCATTTCCACCACATCCAAACAATAAAATTCAAACATTAGACGTACCGTTTTATCGCCTTCTTAAAACAGTTTATATTCAAGCCAGTGGCAATTGGTTAGATAATCATCCACGAAAAGCTATTACTCAAATTGGAGTTGTAGGATTCTCCTGTAAAGCTTACCAAATGGTAGTAAATATTGAAAAGTTGTAAAATGATCCTCTTTGATAGGAATTTGTCCTTACAACGATAACGTATCTAATGAAGACGATTTTGCACATTCCGCAATAAGCCTACTAAAACATGTGAAACCCAAATTTCAGATTATCAAAATGATAACGACATCGCAAACCAAAAAAGTATAGGAGAAACAGTTCCACTGTTAGAAAGATGATCAACAGTATTGGTAAAGTAGTTGGTGATATATCAAACCAGGTAGAAGCAGAAAGCTTAAAAGAAGCAGCAAGTACGAAAGAGCTAAAATAATCAACCTATATGAAGCAGGAACATTTACTATCAATTATCAAATCAAAAACATATAATAGCAAACAGCTTAAAAAAACATTCCAAAAACTTTCGTCACTTTCAGAAGTTAATAACGAGGTATGCCCAGCATGTGATGAAACGCTCGAAGATCAGTAGAAGATTGGGTGCAATGTGTCTATGTTGCGTTAGCAAGGGTATATTTGCTAAAGAAGGAAGTGTGTACATAAGTAAAACCCTAACTTTATGCTTGGGAATATAATTAAATGCTTTATTGTTATTACACACTATGCCAAGCAACTAAATTGCATTTTAACAAAACCAATTAACTAAATTTTAACATTTTACAGTCATGAACTTATATGGTTTTACATTTATATACGCACCTAATGCTCCTATAAATCATTTTATTTCTAAACAGATTTCTTCAAAAAATTGGCAGAATCGAAATATAGCAGTAATAACCCTGAATACGAAGATTTATTATTTATTCTTACTTTTCGTAACTATGAAAGCAGGCAGGCATGCACCTACGCACATACCCACGCGCGCTCTCGCGCACATGTACGGTACCTCACGCACACGCTCACACACACACACACACACACACACACACACACACATGCACGAACGCAATCACGCACACACAAGCACACGTGCGTGTACGTCACGCACACGCACAATCACATACATCAAACCACACACACACACACACGCACGCACGCACGCACGCACGCACGCACGCACGCACGCACGCACGCACGCACGCACGCACGCGCACGCGCACGCGCACGCGCACGCGCACGCGCACGCGCACGCTCACGCGCACGCGCACGCGCACGCGCACGCGCACGCGCACGCGCACGCGCACGCGCACGCGCACGCGCACGCGCACGCGCACGCACGCCACGCGCACGCGCAAGCGCAGCGCAAGCGCACGCGCACGCGCACGCGCGCGCGCACGCGCGCACGCACGCACGCACGCACGCACGCACGCAAGCACGCAAGCACGCACGCACGCACGCACGAACACGCACGCACGCACGCACGCACGCACGCACGCACGCACGCACGCACGCACGCACGAACACACGCACGCACGAACGCATGCACGCACGCTCGCGCGCGCGCACCCACGCACGCGCGCACGCACGCAGCCATGCACGCACGCACGTACGCACGTACGCACGCACGCACGCACGCACGCACGCACGTACGCACGCACGCGCACACACACACACACACACACACACACACACACACACACACACACACACACACACACATATACACGCACCCCCACCCACCCATACACACACGCACATGCACACGCACACACATATGAGATCACGAAAGCAGTACTTCATTTATTAGAAACTAAAAAGGTTATGGATGCATGCGGTTAGCACATTTTATTTCACTACACATTACTGCTATATAAAAAAAGTTGAACGTAAAGAGATTTTTTCTGCTTTAAGGGCGCTGGTCGACGCCCTGTAGCTACTATCGAAAAGACATTGTCGCAGATAAAAGGGTTATCAAAGACCATTATAAAATCACGTTTGGGATTATAGAGCTCCAGCCTAAAATTTTCAGCTATAAGAAGCGCTCGTAATTAACTCTTCATTACTGTAATATTCACTAAATAAATCAATAGCAGTAAAATAATTTGTCTGTTTTCTTTATAACTTTAAGTCAAGAATGGGAATGTTTTTATTTATTATATTGTTTAATAAACTTGAAGAAAACATTTTAAACAAAAACCATTTGTAGATGTTGTAAAAGAATTTCCCCAATGCCTGAAGAACGCCACTGTAACACAGTAAAAACAACGCATTCATAATATGTAGGGCAATTTATTCTATTTTAGTACATTTATGATGATTCTTTTGTGGCATAAATTCATTACATTAACTACAGACGCTGATGTCATTGTTAACATGAAAACAAGTAAGTGTATACAAATTCCGTAATTAATAGTGAGTGAATGTAAAACAAAGCCATAACTTTGACTAACAATGCACAATAAGTAATTAGGAATGCCAGAATTTTCTCTGAAACATTAAAAAAATCTATTCAAAGCTGCAACGTAGGTAATCGTACCTCAATTCGTTTGAAAAGATACACAAAAACAGGATTAAGATAAACTTCGTTTTTACCTTAAAAACTTCATTATATTCCAACTATAGAAAAGTCAAACTTTACAATAGAATAAGAATTTTTGTAAATTTGAGCGACATCTTAAAAGGTACTGTATACTAAAACCTACACTTTGTGGTCGTAAAAATTATGCATATTTTAAAGGCCTAAGGGATAAAGCTATTATAAGAAATGGTCTGTTTTTCTTACGGTACGGCAATTTTGAAACAATGCTGTTAAAAATGAGCACGAGCTATGCAGGTATTCAGACAGGTATCTTTTAACTACTACAACAAATCATAAAAAGATGTAACGTTAGAAAATGCTTTATGCTTAAAAGAAAAAAAAAACTTCGCTTTGCATATGTTGGTATAAAATTATTTTTATTCTTACCAAACATGAACACGTATAACGGAAACATGAATAAAAATACTTCGTCTTCATCAACATTACTAAAAGTTTTAATTAAAAATCCATTTTTTGCATTGTATTGTTAATCACATTCTAAAAATAAAATTTCACTTTTTTATCGGTTTCATTTAATTGAAACAGTTGGATCTTCACCTTCAAAAACTATTTCTTTTTGTTTTCTGTCGTCTATATTTATATTTAGAGTTTTGTTCTTTTAATAACTTCCGTCGGTTTATGACGAATCTTTTCATAACTATGAAAGGGAGTGAGTGGAATGAAAGAATTAATTATATAATTTTATTAAAACACATTTTTTAATAGCACTAATGTTTAAAATACAATATTTTTTTTTTTTTATGATTGTGGACCTGAACAGGCTAAATAAGGCCTATCGTGCTAAAGCACGCAGGAACACTTAGGAGGATGGACAGAGGGATAATGAATTGCCAATAGATGCCTATGAACAGCTACTTTAAATTTTCTCATATCATAAGTGAGAGAAAAACAGGAACTAGGGAGATCATTCCAGACTTTAGAAGCCGTGTAGAAAAATGTGGATTGCGCCCGTTTGGTACGACAAGTGGAGATTTGTACTGCATACTGATGATGTGATTGAGCGAACCGAGTGTTTCTCGCAAAGATAGCCCGAGATGGTATCAAAGAATGTAATTCACCAGCACAATAGCCGTTGTAATAACGATAATACAAAGAAAGAACTGAAACCATCCTTCTATGCTCAAGGGACTGTATGTGAGAAGTTAAGGACGGGTCATTTATAAGCCCAATCGCTCTCTTTTGAATACGATCAACGATATCGAGAGCGTATTGGGGAGCACTAACCCAAAGGTGAGAATTATATTCCAGATGAGGCCGAATTTGGGCCTTATACAGCAGAAGGAGTTGTCGAGAGGTAAAGTACTGCTTAGATCTGTAGAAAAAGCCTATTTTACGAGCAGCTGTTTTGGTAGCTGACAGAAGATGGTCAACCCATGAGAGATTTGAAGATACAGTCATACCCAACAGAGTAATAGAGTCTGAAAACTTAAGAACTGAGCCATTCATACTTACAACAGGAAATGATCGATCTTTTTTGGCGGACATAAGGCAACACTGAGTTTTGTTAGCATTAAGTTTAACTAGATTATTGCTTCCCCATTCGAGAATACGTTGAATGTCTTTGTTGATTGAATTTGCCATTTCAGCTTTAATTTCTTGATTTGACATAGAAGGTGGATTATCACTATGAGTAGACTGAGATGAACTACAGTGAAGAGTGCTATCGTCAGCAAAGCAATGGATGGGATTAGTTGTTGAAGAAATAAGGTCGTTTATGTACAGCAGAAAAAGTGTAGGCGCTATAACGGATCCCTGTGGCACGCCCGCGTTAATGCTAACTTCTTTTGAAAAAAAGCCATCAACTACGACACGTATTCGTCTTTTATCAAGGAAACTAGAAACCCAGTTGATGAGCGTATCATTTAACCCAAACGAGGTGAGTTTGGCAAGTAAACACTTATGCCAAACTTGGTCAAATGCCTTTGAGATATCTAAAGCGACTACAACTGTTTCACCTGACTGCTCTACTGTATTGTTCCAAACTTGGGTCACATATGAAAGAAGATCGCCTGTTGAACGACTTTGCCTAAACCCATATTGGTGATCACTAAGGAGTTTGTTAGTTTCAAGGAACGTCAGCAGTTGCTGATTAATGGCTTTTTCCATGATTTTAGACAAAATGGAAGGGATGGCAATTGGTCTGTAATTTGAGGAATCGGTCTTATCTCCTTTTTTGGGAATAGGTTGAACATTTGCTAACTTCCATGATGAAGGGAATTCCCCAGAAGATATAGAGATCGTATAGAGCTTAGATAGGACTGGTACTAGTTCGGGGGAACATTTCTTTAAGACAATAGCTGGGATACCGTCTGGGCCAGTCGCCTTATTGAGATCAAGCCTACTGATGATCGATTCCAAGAGCTTGTACCGAAAATGAATTGGTTTCATAACGTATGAAGAAGAGTTGACTAGGGGCACATCTTTTCCAGAATCATTGAGACACGAGTTTGATGCAAACAAATCCACAAAAACGTTGGCTTTGTCTACAGAATCAGCAACTACCGAACCGTCAATAGATGTCAGGGGGAAATGAAGATGTTCGAAAGTTTTTACTAATGGCTTTGCTAAAGACCAAAATTTACGACTGCCTAAAGGAGATGTAGCTAGTTCATTGCATTTTCGTTGTTCGAACAACTTTTTAGTTTTAGTGATGACATTTTTGCAGATATTTCTAGCACCAACGTATTCTACATGACTGTCAACCGATTGATTAGATTTCCATTTAATGTAACATTTATTTTTTAAAGATATTGCATCAGAACAAGCCTTATTGAACCAGGGTTGGGAACGTGAATGACCTACACGGTACTGTTTTTTCGGAATGTATAACTCCATTCCCATGAGGATGACTTCAGATACTCAAAGAGCGATGTCCGAAGAAGAGGACGACTTAAAACAATATTCACGCCATGGAAAGGTTGCAAAGAAATCCCGTAAATCACTCCATCGAGCTGACTTAAAACACCACAAGATTCTATCGGTTTTGCGAACAACAGTGGAATTAGGTACAGTAGAAATGATTTTTATTAGACAATGGTCGGAAAGGCCTAAAGGCGAAAGAACGGAAGTTTTATAAACAAGAGGGTTTGATGTAAGAAATAGATCTAGAAGATGTGGAGTATGGTTAGGGTTATCAGGGATTCTTGTGGGTTCAGAAATCATTTGTGTGAGATCACATGAAATAGCAAATGTTTCTGCACTATGACCAGCGGGATTTGTAGTAGATGAAAATTGAAGCCAATTAGAGTTATGAACATTGAAATCGCCTACAAATGAGATATCGCAAGATGGAAACTGAGACAGGAGAAAGTCAACTTTCATACTAAGGCAATCGAAGAAGTCTTGAAAGTTGCTGTCATTAGGAGACCTATAAATGCAACAGTAGAATTTCACAAAATTAGGACCAGAATGTTTAAACCAAATCACGTCAAAATTTTTATTTTCTAAGGAAGAAACCCTCTTGCAAGCAATTCTGTCCTTGATGTACGCACATACGCCTCCTTTATATCGAAAGTTAGAGTGAAGATGGTATTGAGGAAATTGCAAGTCGGGTGACTCGGAGCTTTCCGAGGTGACTTGTGTTTCAGATAGAAACAATATATCAGGTTGTAATTGTTCAAGATGTTGGTGAATAGCATTAAGATTAGACCTGATACCGCGGATGTTGCAGTAGTGAATCAGAAAGTTGATACTTTCGATGACCGAGGTCGCTTGGGCCCTGCCCTCCCGGACATCCGAGTGGGGCAGGATTTTACGTCCGGAATTTATAACCCTAGAAACCACAGTCATCTTATTTTTTAATTTGGGACTTTTAATCCGATAGGAAGACAGTGAGGGCGAGAAGGAAGAATAAGGATGAGAATAGATTAAGGATGATGGAAAAGGTAACCGGCAGCCCTTACGGAGCTCAGAAAATCGGAGACCCAATATTAAAGAGCCCATGGTAAGGGTGGTGGTACCTCCCCGGCTGGCATGGAGTATACATGCCTACCACCTATAATATAGTTCCACATTTTCTTTTATGTAATTATCTGTTTTCTACGCGTTTCAATACATGCATCATTGTTAAGAGAAAATTTATATTATTATACTTATATATTCTGTCTTGATAATGATAGATGTATTGAAACGTGGAGACAAAATAAATAATTGTGAAAATGTGGAATTATATATTGTATTTTAACCATTAGTGCTATTCAATATGGAATTCCACGAAGTAAGGTTAAAGAATATGAATATGAACCTAATCAAAGAATCTTCATTAGAATTAGAGATAACCTACATGTTTATTTAAAGGTACTTCATTCTGAAATTTTATACACATTAGTAGAATGAGAGGAGCTGATGACAAAATGGAGTGGGGGAAACCACGCCCACGTGGCCGTGCCCATTTCCCACCTTTAATTTGGCGGCTTCCTTTCGGGGGTGTTTTTCAACCTCTAGACGGAATTTTCAGCCCTAGATGGTATTTCACCTTTTGGCCGGGGGTCGGCTTCTTTTCGGGGCCGATTTTGATAATGGAATTTTCAACCCCTTGAGAGTATTTTCACCCCTAATTAAGGCCTTTTTGGCAGTACTAAGAGCCTTTTTGTCAGTTCACCCTGGGTTTAGGGGTGCGGGGCGGGTGAAGGGTTGGAAAATGCCCCCTGGTTTCTGATTGGTTACGGGGCGGGGCTTGTTGACCGTTTTGGAGGTCATTTTGTCGACCATTTTGTTTGCCATGGTGAGAAATTTAAAAATGGTATTCTAATAACGGCCATTTTGTTTCTTAATTATGTCCCTCTGGCTTCTGATTGGTTCTTAGCCCCACTACTCAACCGCTGTGCTCTAATTGGAGGACTAAATCTCTGCATTCTGATTGGTTATGGCGGGAAATTTGAATTTGTATTCTAATAAGGAGCCCTAATGCTAACTTGTAAGACAAGTATAGGTCTTTGGAACCTGCTTTCGCGCCTTCGTACCCTTATCGTGGCCCCTTGGGCTGGAAATTCGAATTTGTTTGTGGCGCTATTTAGCTGTATATAGACTGTGTATAGACTAATGACTCGACCTAGCGGTATATTTTAAAAATACATACTGGACCCTGTAATGGTTATGGTGGCAACTTGGAAATAAGGGCCTAACACTAACTTTTCACGTAGGACGTATATATCTGAGGTTCAACCCACTGTTACGCACAGTATATTTTGGTTTTAATTATGAGTCACAATATATCGCAACCATTTTGCTTTAATTATGAGTCATAATTAAATCTAGCTGTCATTCAGATCTCATGTACAACTAAACAAGAATTTTATTAAACCAATACCCCAGACATTTGTCTATTTCGAATAACGACTTATTCAAAAAGCAACCTTCATTTCAAAAACGCTGACTTGGTTTTAGTTACGGCTTAGGGTTAGTATTGTCAGAAGTCAGTATCTTTTGAGTTGAGGGTTTGTTTTGCAAGTTGTAGCTTAATTCAATTGAATTTGAGTCTGTTTTTGAAGTGAGAGTTGTTTTTTGCAAGCTGTAACATAAAACAAGCCAGCGTTTTTGAAACGCTGTCGTTTACCTTAAACCAAACAAATCCACTTTTAAAAATAAGTGTAATGTAATTAGAGCCATGAACAAAGAACATGTACACCACAATTGCATTTCTGGGTTTTTTCCTCGACACGGTAGAAGAAATTGAATAGCAAATGTTGTTAACTACTTAATAATTGTTGGAAAGCATTAAGTAATTTATATTGACCATTTATAAAGAAAACGTGCTAAGTGCATGTGTCATGAGTGTAAACAGCAAAACCAGCCCTGTCAAAGCTTTTTTTTCAATACGGGCAAGTGACCATTTTGATTTTAACCATTACACCTTAACTTGCTATAAATCTAAGGCCATCTTTGACGGTGGTATTTCCGATAAAGTGTGTGTGTGTGTGTGTGTGTGTGTGTGTGTGTGTGTGTGTGTGTGTGTGTGTGTGTGTTCGCGTGCGTGCGTGTGCGCGTGCGTGTGCGTGTGCGTGTGCGTGTGCGTGTGCGTGTGCGTGTGCGTGTGCGTGTGCGTGTGCGTGTGCGTGTGCGTGTGCGTGTGCGTGTGCGTGTGCGTGTGCGTGTGCGTGTGCGTGTGCGTGTGCGTGTGCGTGTGCGTGCGCGTGCGCATGCGCGTGCGCGTGTGCGTGTGTGTGTAAAATAATATAGAGGACTGTTTCCAAGTATGGTTGTATTTTTACTAATTTAACTGTTTTTATCACTGTATCCAAAACTAGCCAATAGGATCATACGTTAATTTGCTTTGTACTACAAATGGATTGTGTGTGTGTAGCATTAGAAACACTGTTTTGTATGATTTTTTCCTAGGTATTTTTGCACTGAAGGTTTATTTTTACAGGTGGTAAGATAATACAACGCAGTATTTTGCAAGCTGTAACACCGATATTTTGAAATGAGAGTTGGTTTTGTAGGATGTAACTTAATTCAAGGCGATATTTTTGAAATGGAAGTTTTGTAAGATGTAAGTTATAATTGATTTGCGGATAATCGACTGTTTTCCCACGACGGTGTCCACACGTTTAGGGAGAGTATTAGCTGTGAGTGTCGGTTAGCCTTATCTACAAAGTAAGCGGTCACTCATAGGAGTTAGGTATATACAGTGGGAGAATCATTACCAGAAGGTTATGAAGAATTGTTAGCACAGCTTCTTGATTTGATTGAGATTAATCTGATTGACTTGTTTATTGAGCCTTATCCGTTTCAGATGGAGGTCTGATTTCAAGTTTGGTTATATTTGTTATTTTATAGGCATTTTTACTAATTCAACTGTAAAACGTATTTTTAGCAGTGTATGATCGCAAAATCTTAGGTTAGATCAATATATGTACAATGTTAGGTTAGATTAATGAACGCACGGTTTAGGTTAGATCAATGTTCGCGAGCGAATTGAGAGCAATTGCGAAAGCTAGCTCCTAAGACAGGGGCACTGGAATTTGTTAGCGAGTCTGTAGAATTACTGTAGGATAAAATTACTTTGTTATGTGTTATTGGTTTACTAAATTCTTGTTTCGTTGTACATGAGATTTGAATGACAGCGAGATTTAGTTATGACAAATAAGAATTACGATACATTGTGACTCATAATTAAAACCAAAATATATTGTGCGTACAGTGAGTTGAACCTCATATGCATAGGTCCTACGTGAAAATTTAGTGTTAGACCCTTATTTCCAATTCCCCACCATAACCATTATAGGGCCCAGTATGTATTTTTAAAATATAGCGCTAGGTGGAGTCTATACACAGCTAGATAGCACCACAAACTAATTCAAATTTCAGCCCAAGGGGGCCACGATAGTGGTACGAACACCCGAAAGCACGTTCTAAAGACCTATACTTGTCTTACAAGTTGGCATTACGGTCCCTTATTAGAATACAAATTCAAATTTCCCATCGTAACCAATCAGAATGCAGAGACTTAAATACAAATTCAAATTTCCAACCAAGGAGGCAAATTCCCAGGAGCAAGTTCCGAAGGCCTTTACTTGTCATACAAACTAGCATTATTAGAATACAGATTCAAATTTCTCACAATAAATAATCAGAATGTAGAGAATTAAATACAAGTTCAAATTTACCGCCAAGGGAGCGTTGACAAAGGGGACGAAGCCTCAAAAGCAAGTTATGAAGACCTATACCTGCCTCATAAGTTACCATTATGGTCCCACTTATTATAATACAAATTTAAATTTCCTGTCTTACAAGTTAGTATTAGGGCCCCTAATTACAATAAAAATTCAAATTCCCCGCCATAACCAAGCAGAATGCAGAGACTTAAATACAAATTTTCCGCCAAGGGAGTTACGACAAGGGGTCGAAGGCCCGAGAGCAAGTTGCGAAGCGCCATACCGGTCTTACAAGGTAGCGTTAGGGACACCTTATTAGAATACAGATTCAAATTTTCCGCCATAACCTGCAGATGCTTAAATACCAATTCAGATTTCACGCCTAGGGACAAGGACAAGGGGGGTCAAACCCCGAGACAAGTTGCGAATCCCTTCACCTGTCTTGCAAGTTAGCATTAGGGTCCCACTTATTAGAATACAAATTCAAATTTCCCGCCTAGGGGTTCACGACAATGGGCGAAGACCCACGAACAAGCTCCGATCACGACAAGTGGGGCAAAGCCCCGAGAGTCCACTTAGAATGCAGAGACTTAGTCCTCCAATCAGAGCACAGCGGTTGAGTAGTGGGGCTAAGGACGAATCAGAAGCCAGAGGGGCATAATTAAAAAACAAACTGGCCACCAACAATCAGAAACCATGGGCCGTCCTATACCTGTCTTATGAGTCCCTTATTAGAATACACCTTCAATGCCGGGGGACGGAGTCCATGCACCAATCAGAAACTAGGGAGCATGGCCTACCCTCAGGACCTCCAATCAGAACACTATGCGCGCGTTTTCCTACCCTCCAGGGGCTGAGGCCTTAATTAGGGGTGAAAATGTCAAGTGATCATCCCCACACTTGCCCCGCGCCCGTAAATCCAGGGTGGACTGACAAAAATGCTGTTAATACTGACCAAAAGGCCTTAATTAGGGGTGAAAATACCGTCAAGGGTTTGAAAATTTCATCAAGGGGTTGAAAATCACCCCCGAAAAGAAGCCGACCCCCAGCCAAAAGGTCACTAATTAGGGGTAAAAATACCATCAAGGGTTGAAAATTCCGTCTAGGGGTTGAAACACGCCTCCTAAAAGAATCCGTCAAAATAGGAGTGGGAAATGGGCACGGCTACGTGGGCGTGGTTTCCCCCACTCCATTTTGTCTTCAGCTCCCCTCATTCCACACGCGTTACATCATATTGAATTTGAAATGTTTGGCAATAATGTTAGACAAACTGTCAGTTAAATCAAACATAAAAAATACAAATAAACAAATAAAATTGTAAAACTTTTCGAGAAACAACACCATCAACATAGAACAAGCATAAACCAGAACAATCCCTACAATTTTCACACAAGATTTGTAAACTTATCAAATGTTCTGTGGCGTAGTGCGGGGGTGAAAGATTCGCAATTGACGGATTTTCACCATATCAGGATAAGGATCTGGATCTTTGGATTGTTAGGGTAAGGATCTGGATCTTTGGATTGTTACGATAAGGATCTGGACCTTTACATATCACCCATTCCTGGCGGGATTCGAGGCTACAGCTTGTACAGGCTGGTAGGCAAGAGCGCCATCCGGTGTGTTGGAATCCGGTGTGTTGGGGGACTGGTATAGCCGGCATTGGTGGGTCTGGCTCGGGAGATGGAGTCGAACAATTCCATCTTCCTTCATCTTCGTTTCCATCGATGGCTCCGGTTTACCTTTTCCCTCTGGCACTTCCAGGCCTAATTTCTCCAACTCATGGAACAACCTTTTCAGAGGAGAGGGTGGTTTTGGGGTGATTGGTAGGTCGGATTGGTTGGTCTTCACCAGAAACAGTTCCCAAGGATAGGGAATGTTGGAACGCGATGGTATTGGGAAATGTGGTTCAGGCGTTTGGGGTGGCGGGTCCGGATTGGACTTAGGAGTATGGGATTGTAGGAAAGGAAGATTTTTGGAAAGTGTTCGGTCCCTGGTTTTCGGTATGCATCGGGCCGCCACGGTCAACTGAAGTTGCGGTTCTTCGGTTCCTTCTTTAATCAGTCCGTTTGTTTCCCTTCCTCCTTCTACCTGGGGGGGGGGAGTATTTCCTCTTGCGCAGTTGGGCTTGTGTTGGTTGGTTTCACATCTTTTATGTGCGATTGCCCCAACTTTCTTCCTGTTTGTGGATTCTGGAGTTCTACAATGAGGGGAGAGAGGAATATTTTGACCCAGAATGGTCCAGTGTATTTCGGGACAAGTACGGCTGCAAAATTTTTTATTTTACTGGACAAAAAATGTGACTTACGTAAAACTACTTCGCCTAAACGTGGTCGGTAGGGACGTCTGCGTAAATCGTAGTGGGTTTTCTGGGTCTCGAACGCATGAGAAAGGGAGTCACGGGCAAGCTGTCTCAAATATTCTACTCTTTTCATATATTCTTGTTGTTCACCGCGTGTCAGGACGGGATCATCTGTTTCTGCGTTTTTTCTGGCATGGAGGGCTCCTAGCAGTGTTAGTTTCTTCCCAAAATTCAGTAAGGCGGGGGAAAATCCTGTTGATGCGTGGTTTACGGAGTTTATGACGAATGCTATCTCGGGTAGATGCACATCCCATGTTTTGTGGTCGATGTTGGCTAACTGTGCAACCAAAGTATCAATTACCATGTTTGCTCTTTATATAGGGTTGGTGTATGGTGAATATGGTGGTGTCAGCCGGTGGTGGATGTTATATTCCTGCAGGAAGGTTCGAATTGTTTTGCTCGTATATTGTGTACTCTTATCTGAAATTAATTGTTTTGGGTTACCATATCGGAAAATTACCTGCTCTTTCGTCGCATGGATGACGGGGGTACTGGTGGCATTGCGTAGTGGTCGTAATTCTATCCATTTAGAGAACAACGCTAATATGAATTGGTGACCCTTCTTGGAACGTGGTAGTGGTCCAATTAGGCCCGTGTTTACAGTATGCCAGGACTGACCGGTGTTGGAAAAATACATTTTTCCTGGGGGTTGCTGTGTGGAGGATTTATATAACTGGCAGGTACGGCATGTTTTGACGTAGTTAATTACATCTATTTTGATTCCAGGCCAGTAATAATTCTTGTATATTCGGCATAATGTTTTGGCGATGCCGAGATGGTCTGCGGCGGGCGTGTCGTGACACTCGCGACGGGGTACACATAATTTTAGACTGGAGTGGCAACCGACTTCTACTTCTGGAGAAGAATCTGGAAAAGATCTATATACTTGATCACCTATTATTTGGAATCTGGGATGTTGTTCAGGCTGTTCCATTACTTGTTGCAATAGTGTTTGGTACCAAGCGCAATCATCTTCTGGTGGGATATGTGATATTAAGCTGGAAAAAACTGGTGGGGAAGACTCACCTTCGTGTGCTCGGGAACGTACATCAGGTACCTGGTTCATGGCACCTTTTCTGTATTCGATATCAAAATCATACTGTTTCAGGTCCATAATCCAGGGTACGAGACGTGATGTATGTTTTCCCATGGTTCTCAGCAATTTTAAGCTTCGGTGGTCGATCTGGACCGTGAAGTGGTATCATTCTAAATAACCTTTCAGTTTCAGGATGGCGTACCCAACAGCGAGGCATTCTTCTTCAATTATAGAGTAGTTCTTTTCTGCGGGTGTCAACGCTTGGGTGATGCATCCGATGACCCGTTCTTCTGGACCCTGTCCCTGTGCAAGTACAGCTCCTAGTCCTGTGGAACTAGCATTAGTCTGGAGTATAAACGGTTGAGTGAAGTCTAGCAGGGTAGAATTATTGGAGAGGTGAGTGCTTGTTGCAGCTTTATATTTACTTCCATTTTTTAGTAACTGCGTCAAGGGCTGGCTTACTTGTGCGAATTGATTCACGTATCTCCGGTACCATGAAGTTAATTCGAGGAAATGGCGGAGTTGTTTTGGATTTCTGGGCGGTTCCATTCGGGTGATTGCTTCTACTTTTTCTGGGTTTGGCTGGATCCCATCTCCGGTGACTACGTGACCAAGGTATTTTAGTTGTGTGCGGCAGAATTGACACTTTTCGGGTGGCAGTTGTAACCCATGGTTGCGGAGACATGAGAATACTTCCTTTAGGTTGCCAAGGTGTTCTTGGAGATTTTGCCTAGAACAATTATATCGTCGAGGTAACAGAAAGCCTTACCCGTCAGTTCTGGTCCTATTATTGTATCCAGGAAACGTTGAAATGTGGACGGTGCGGACTGCAATCCAAAAGGGACAACTTTGAATTGGAAGAGACCACTTACTGGAGCTGTGAATGCGGTAATGTGTTTACTATTCTCTTCTAACGGTATTTGCCAATATCCTTGTTTTAGATCCATTGTGCTGATGTATCTGGCTTCCCGGAGCTGATCCAATATTCCTTGTGTGTAAGGGAGAGGATATGCGTCTTTAATTGTAACCTAATTAACTTTCCTGTAATCGATACAGAAACGATATTTTCCGCCTGGTTTTCTAACTAAAACAATGGAGGAACTCCAGGGGCTGCTGGACCGTTCTGTGATGTTATCTGTCAACATTTGGTCTACTTCTTCATTTATGATGTTCTGCATTGCGGGTTGCGCGGATATTAACGTTGTTTAATTGGAGCTGCTTCAGGTACTAGCGAAATTTTATGTTTTATAGCGGTGGTCCTTCCAGGAACTTGATTAAATAACTGCATTTCTTTTTGTAGGAATTTGTTCAGTTTTGGGAGTTGCTTCTCGCCTGGTCCATAGATTCCTGCTAATTCAGTTGATACTCTGGCTTGTATAAGTAACTGGTCCTCAGCTATCTCCAATATTCTGGGGTTCATCTGGATGGTTGCTTTGGCTGACTGTAGGAAGTCTAATCCAAGTACGATATCGCTAGATAAATTGGGTATGTAACATCCGGTTATTTGGTAATTTCGGTCACCTACAACAGCTAAAAATTCCCTGCGTTTGTGTAACAGAACTATCTGCTAGACGAACGCTGTCTTGTCCTAACTGTGTAGTATAAATTTGTTTATTAATTAATAAATTTGTCAGCTTACTCCACAGGTATATTTTGGAAGCACCGGTGTCAACTAACGCGTTGAATTCTTTGTCGAAGATCTGGAGTGGGACGACAAATCGATTATCTGACTGGATAGGATTAATGGTTTCGGTGTGCGGTGGATGGAAAATCATTTTCACCTTCTGTAACCAGGATTCGAAATTGGAAATCGAGGTGGTTTTCGGTTGACAGGAGCTAGGGCCGTGCAGTGTAAAGGTGCATGTGCGTCCTTTACCGGTGCAGGTAATTTCCCGACTTCGGACATTTGCAATCTTTGGAAAGAATTTCTTGTTTTGGCGGCTATTTTTGTTATGGCGGTTTTTATAGTTTTGGCGGCCATCTTGTCGGCCATTTTTGTGTTGACGGCCATTTTTGTTTTGATGGCCATTTTTGTTTTGGCAGTCCTCGATTGCAGGCCTAAAGCTCTGTATTATGATTTTTTGGTTTTGTTTGTGACGCCATATAGTGAATGAATGTTTTCTGTAATAGAGTTTAATCCTGGCTCCACCTGGCGCTATATATTTTAAAAGTAAATGTAGGTCTCTGTAATTGTTATGGCGGGAAAACTTGAAATTGGAAATAGTGTTCTAATAAGGGGGCCCGTATACTATATCATAAGACAACTATAGGATTTCGGAACTTGGTCTCGGGTCTTGGCCTCTTGTCGGGTATTTCCCCCTTGTGGGGTTCCCTTGGTTAATATGGCGGGAATAGTCGAAATTTGAAGTAGTACTCTAATAAGGGGGTCCGATTTCACCTTATAAGACAGATATAAGGCTCCTGAACTTGCTGTCGGGTCTTCGTCCCTTGCCGGGTGTTGGCCCCCTGTTTACTATGACGGGAAAAGTAGAGGTTAGAAATAGTGTTCTACTAAGGGCGCCCTTATACTATCTCATAAGACAACTGTAGGCCTTCGGGACTTGTTCTCAGGCCTTCGCCCCTTGTCAGGCCTCCTGATTGTTTGCGACATCATCTACTGGTGTCTATCTAATAAATGTTTTGTGCAATAGGGGTCTATCGTGGCTCCGCCTAGTAGGAGTATACTTTAATTGTTATGGCGGGGAATTTGAAATAGTATGGAGACCGCATACTATCTCATAAGACACCATGAAGCCCCTCAAACTTGTCACAGAGTCTTAGTTCCGACGTAGTGATCCCCTTGTTTGTTTGTGGCGCCATCTAGTTGTGTGTTTTGTAAAAAAGCTAATTGCAGATTTCTGTAATAGGGTCTGATCGTAGTTTCATCTAGCGGTGTGTCTTAAAAGTAATGGAAGGCTGTGGGAAAACTTAAAATTTGAAATAGCATTCTAAAAGTAGGGTCTCTTGGGAAGTAGGTGTTTGCTGTAATTGATATACAGGTAATAAAAGGGTAAAAGGGTTTTTAGTAATTATGAGTAAATCAATACCTATAAAACTTGATTTTATAAAACGAATTAATTAATAGTAATAATAATGGTACACAGATACGGAGGTGGGTTTATAAAATACATAATATTACTATTTTTAAGATTACATAAAACCGTATCTCGTGTATTAGCAGCAGTATCATCGCCTTCTTGTTTGGTACATTTACAGCTATCTCCCCTTTTTTCTCTGGCTTCTCGATGCTTGTGCTAACATTAACGTTACCTCCACTCTCAATCTTGCTTTCTTCACCTTCTTCTGCGGGTTCATCATTTTGAAGTGTTGTTATATAATAAAAATTCAATGATAATCAAAATTTCGGATACCTTCAGCTGTGAGTCCATAATCGGGTGAATTGACTTATGTTGATTTATGAAATCACACCTTGAAAGTTACTAACACGAAAACAAACGTGTGTTTTTTTATTCAATTTTCACCATTACACAACCATAATAATAATAATTATATAACACTGTAGATATACGATTTAAGGTATAGCAAGTGTATGTTGATCGAGTGAAGATGTACAACAGGTTTAGACCAGTTGACCGAGATAGCCATCTACCGGTATACCTTGAAAGTAACGGAAGGTGTGAAAACCTAAAGTTTGAAACAACATTCCACCATCTGTTGATACATTTAAAAAATAGATGTAGATTTTTGTAATTGTTATTAAGAGAAAACTTAAAGTTTGAAATACTAGAGCACCCTATCAACTCATAAGACAGTATTAGACTTTCAAGACTTGTCTTGGGGTCATACATGCATTGCAATTTGAACGTAGTATTCTAATGAATACCCGTAAGGTTCCAAAACTTTCACATTACGCGGTTAAAGATGCGAGAAGTCATGTCTAGAACAGTTGCTGCACAAATAGACGAATTACTGTTAAAGATAAAAAAGTTTAAAATGTGATCTGGAAATTTATGGTATTTAAAGAAGGCTGCAAAAGATGGATCTGAATAAACGCAATACCAGAAGGTTCAAGAGATACACAAACACTGTAAAACTTATAAATAAATAAACAATAGAGTCACGCAACCCTGAAACAAAATAAACTAACAAACCGCTGCGAATACGTCAAACCAGTAACAAAACTAGCTTGGGTCTCATGTAATGGAATATTTTTAAAACTGATGGAAGATTCACGTAATTGTTATGGATGAAATTTGAAATCCACTGTATTATTTGTTGTGGGTTTTGAATTTCCCCGGGTATTCGTTTGAAATAAAATTTCTGAGCATTAGCTATCGCAAACTAAATTAATTAAACATGCAATGTAAGCGAATAAATACATTGCGTAAGATGTTAATTATAATCACTACCTTTGATTAGTTGTCTATGAAGCTCTTCACGTAACCCCTCAGCAGAGAAAACCCATTATATATTTCCAGTTTAAAATAACAATCACTGCTAAGATGCAAGTCTAAGATGATTATTTCAAATGTTGACTTGGTGAGTCATACAAAGGTGCTAAGACTAAATTGTCCCCAGATGTTTGACCATTTTCTATAAGGAGTTTGTGCGATTGTAGATTTGTTGTATATTTATCGCAGCACGATTCAAGTTGCAAGTCTAAGATGTTGATTTAATTTCCCCCCAGGCATTTGTCTGCTTTCAATAACGACTTTCTGTGTTCAACCAAATCTTAGAACCTTTTTGATATAGGTTGGCTTCAAATCAATATCTTAGACCTGAATTTTAAATCTTGTTTCTATATCAAAGAGGTTTTGGTAGAAACTGGTTTCAGATCAGTATATTAAACTCGTTTCCGATATTACTTAATGCTTTAGTAATTGGGTAGTAATATATTTGAGGAGTTGACATTCAAAACGCATTTTGTCCAAAATTTTTACTTTTGAGATTTAGGTGGCGTTGCATTCCTAACAAACAAATACACCTTCTGACATCATATTTGCAATTCATATAGCATTTTGTCCAGTACAATATGTGACTGAATATTGCCTTGACATTCAAAACGCATTTTGTCCAGTAGCATTTGGCAAACAAACTGCAGTTTGTCACAGCACCACGTCGCTCTGTGCGAGCGTCTGTTATTTGTGTGTAGGATAGTGCAGCGAAGTGTGCGTGTATTTTTTATGCAAATGGAGGTCAGTGAGGGAGAGAATATTGTTGGTGACATCAACCAAGGAACCAAGATTAGACAACGATCCGTGACATCAAGAGAAAGGAAGAAACAAATAAGGTAAGAACTGTTAATTTAATTTCATATTATAAAAATTTTAGGTTAACTTGCTCATCTTCTTCGGCTTTCTATACTAGGTATTCCGACCTCGACCCGGAACTGTTAAATTTTCTTGTGCCATGTAATCATAAACGCGGTAGTTTCCAATGCAGTGAAATTAATCAAGATGACATAAAGGCTTGTAGATTAAAAATATTTAAAGAGAAGAATAAAGAATCGCAAGACACTAAAATTGCTGGGTTGCTATCTGTGATAACCCCAAAAGAAAGAGATCTAGGCAGGAAAATGGAAAATCTCACAATTTTACTATAAAGTATCAGGTAAATCGGATTTATTTACTGTTACCTTTTATAGACTTATTTTTATGATTTTTAGTTATGGATTAGGAATAATGATCAACTAAAAACGGTATGCCAGAAGTTTTTTATTGCTGCGATTACTGTTTCTCAGAGAAGATTACATACAATAGCAAAACGTATACAAACTGGTTCGGGATTTAAGGAACGTCGTGGGGGTAACCGCAAAACTGTGAAAAATGCCAACAAGCTCAAGAAAGTTAAAATGTTTATAAGCCAATTAAAAGCTCGCGAAAGTCACTACAGCAGAAGTAAATCAAAACGCATTTATTTGTCGTCAGAATACAATGTAACTGTTCTTTGGAAACTTTACAATGACAATGTAGACCAAAACATGCATGTGTCATACAGATACTTTTACCGAGCATTTAACAAGTTTTTTAATATCGGTTTTGGCTCCCCAGCAACTGATGTTTGTTCCTTTTGTGTTAGGAGCAACACAGAAATAGCTTTTTGCACGAATTCAAGTAAAAGGGCAAAAATTACCACAGATCTGCGAGTACATAAAGTTAAAGCAAAGCAGTTCTATGCTTTAATGAAGGAACAACAGCCGAATACGCAGACATACTGTTTTGATTTACAACAGGTACAGGTAGTACCTAAAGTACCGATACAAGAGGCTTTTTATGCTCAACAAATTTCTCTGTATTTTTTCTGCATTACCGATATTGCTACAAAAAAACCAGTATTTTATACATGGTTAGAAAACCAGGCAGGAAGGGGGACCAAAGAAATTTGTTCCGCATTAACAGATTTCTTGTCAAAGACAGAGTTTCCAGCAAACACAGAAGAACTGCGACTTTTTTGTGATAGTTGTGCTGGACAAAATAAGAACAGCTTTTTGATACATGGACTTATGATTTGGTTATATAAAAATGCCCCTAGAACTTTAAAATCCATTAACATTACATTTCCTGTAAGAGGCCATTCTTTCTTGCCTGCTGATCGAATTTTCGGAAGAATTGAAAAAATCACTAAACGGCACAGCTCCATAAAGAGTCCTGAAAAGTACTGGGAGTTATATTCACAAGTTGGAAACGTTCGAAAATTGGGCCATGACTGGTCAATTTACGACTTCAAAAGCACATCTTCTATCTTCAAAAAATTACCTGGCATTAGCGAGGCTAAACGAATTCGTATTAAAAGATCTACACGGGACGAAAATCGCATATTGATAAAGCCTGAAATATTTTACTGGAATGATGATCCCACAAAAACGTTTCAGACGTTACTGAAGCCTGGAAAGAGCATCGATCAAATTCAATTGTCCCAGTTACCCTTCTGCATACTATTAAAGAAAAAAGATACAAAGTGTCATAAAATTAGCTGAAAGTTTATCCGGCCAAGATTGGAGGAAAGATTCTGATCTACAATGGCTGAACTCCTTACTGGTACAACAGAGCGACGAAAACGAGGGATTGCTTGAGAAAACTGCAAATAACTGCAACTGTGAGGAAGAAGAAGAAGGTTACAAATTATAGTATAGTACTTTGATATGTTACTAAGATGGTCGTTAATGTTTTTTTCATTTGAAATAAAGGCTTTCTTTAATTTCAAGTTGCATCATTTTTTAAGTCTTAAAAATAGGCTAGTTTGCCAAACAAAACGCTTTTTGTCCAATTTTAATTGAAGTTTAGCGCTTATTTCTGAATTATTAATATTGAAATATTTTTGAAAACTATGCTCCCTACCTACCCTATTAATGCTGTAAACATTACCAAAAATAAAAATTTTAAATAATCAATAGTCGCTAAAAGGTTGGGTTTTTTACATTTTCTGAAAATTTATCGAAATGGACAAATGCCTTTTTGAATGTCAACTCCTCATTTATAGATTTGTTTGTAGACGTATTAATACCCACTTAAAACTATAACTTTGCCTCGTTTTGATCAGCATCTTGTATTGAGGGCTGCAGCAGTATTTAGGGTCCACTTTGGTTGATGCTAGGTATAACCGGTATTTTAGGTTGAGATTTTGGTCGCGCCTTTTCATGTAAGAAAAGTGGTTTCAGATCGTTGCAAATATTACTTAGCAAATTTAATAATTGTGAAATAATTAAAAGCTATTTATGGATATTGATATATATATATATATATATATATATATATATATATATATATATATATATATATATATATATATATATATATATATATATATACACACACACACACACACACACACACACACACACACAAGTTGGTTTTTGCAAACTGTAAGTTAAACCAAATCAGCATTTTAGAATTGAATTTTACATCTTATTTCTATATGTAAGATGTTGGTAGAACATCTTTCATCAATTATTTGTGTCTAGAGGATATTGCAACATGATGTAGACATTGACAGCTAAAACAAACATAGCAAAGGATTTTGCTATTCGTATAATTTTAAAAACAAAGGTTATAATAAATTTAAAAATGGTATTTTATTAAGCTTAAAAGGTTCAAAAACCTTAAATTGTTTCAATAACAAAGAATGTAAACGTCAGAATTGTATTTCAGTGAACATTCACCTTTTATGTAATTAGATACCCAAGTAACGTGTTTTTCTAAAAACGCATTAGAGGTTTTTTGGTAGATAAAGCAATATTATGAGTTATTTTTAAAAGCATTGGTATAACTAATATTAGATTTTATCTTTATCTGCGTGTCTTTTGATATCAAAACTGTGTTTATGTTTTCATTTAAATACTATCTAAATCACGTGATTAATCATGACGTGTAGCGTCCTAAGCTGTTATTAACTAGTTAAAGATAATTATCACCACAGTTGTTTTAAACATGTCTTACGTATAAAAATCAGTTATTCAAACACATTAATCAGTTTTTGTACAATAAAATATTTAACTTTAAATCAATGATTTGGGAAAATCCTTAAGTACTCTATATTTACAAACAGAACGTAGAAAGTTAAATGTAACATAAGTATAAATAAGGAAGAAAAAGTAACAGTTATTATACACTATCCTGTCGAGTTTCCAAGGGCTTCCACCATCATCAATACTGGTAAGTAATCGTTTATGGTTTTATCACTTATTTTATTTTACTTTATCAATTTACTTGTGCAGATTTTTAATGTTATATTATAATTACAGATATGGATTTAACTGCTCTAAATGCATCAACATTTTTAAACCTTTGCAAAACGTTAAGGGTTTAGAGACAGGGGTAGAATACAAGATATTCAATCTGGACATACGAGAGGGTGGTGTTGGAGTTGGAGGAGTTTAAATGTGTGCTGCCTGAGTGTTACCATAAGTTTTTTAAGGCAGAGGACCGTCGTATACAACAATCTAATGAGCACTTGAAGAGTAAACGTGTTTCACTTTGTTTTTTAGGACCAGTAGGCAAAACGACCAAATTAATATTCGTTTACAAAAACCGTTTTATTTTTATTATAATTACTATGTTGTGTAATGATGTAATGATAATAAATAAAAACATTTTTGTTTTGTGGTAGCAACTTTCAAGCTGCTAATTCTTGAACAACAATACGTAACTTAAGTTCTTCTAGAAAGGAAGCTAACTTAATATTTTATTATAAGATTTTGTTATGAACGTTCAAAGGTATATATGTAATTAAAAATTATTATTAATTTTATTAAATACATAAATAAAAAGTTTACCTCGAGTAGGATTTGAACCTACGACCTGTACTTTGCAAAGTGGTGAAAGTGGGCGTGACCTATGTATGACGTCACAAGAGGGGTAGGGGAAGCTCACTATATTCTATTGGCAATCCATAAGTTCAGAATCATTACCCTAAAAAAATACAAGAATATCACCCACCTATCTTCTATAATATCTGAAGTGAGCTTAAATGACGTATGAAGTTGGTTTCCAAATTTTCAAGGAATAGTTCCGCAAGTAGGGGATATAGGTTACCTCGCATAGGAAAACCAGTAAGTCGTTGAGAGAACTTATTGTTGAAGGAGCAGAAGTTTTGACTGTAAAAAGTATTGAAAACAATCTACGAGGTATTGACAATTTTTACATTAGGAATATTAGAAACACCCAAATAGTTTTTGAGGATCTTTAGGCAGTTATCGAGTAGGATACTGGGAAATAAATTCATGCCAAAGGATATTAATTTGGAAGAACGAGTCACAGGTAGATTAGTAAGTGGGCCAGACTAAGTGAATTGGTAATAGAATAAGGGAATTTAAAATTGAGGGCAGATTTAAGACTGATATTAAGCCATACAGAAATCTTTTAAACCGGAATATTATAAAAGGAGACGATAGGACGTACGGGAACGCTAGTTTTATGGATCTGAGGGAGGACATAATGTCTCGGTATAGTAGGATTCGTTAGCAAAAGTTTAATATTCTTAAAATTTTTAACGTAAGAGGTAAGAGGTAGCACAAATTTTCTGATGCTCATAAAAACCGTAGTGGTACCTTTGTCAGCTTTGGTAATTAATAGGTTAAGATCTTTGATTTTCTTTTTTACTTTGTGAAGGAACCACCCTTCACAAAGTAAAAAAAAATGAATGTGGTTAAATTGATCAGAAGGAAGATATTGCTTAACTTTTGAGCACGAAGAGCCCTAAGTTATTGAGTACAGGGGCGCGTCGTCCACGTGTCGAATGTGTCAACGAACATAGGCGCCAGGAGGCCAAAATGTATATAAATTCAAAATTCGTTATAGGTTGCGATTAAAATAATTCAATATCGGCTTATTTAATTATAACTTATTTATGATCTCAGTAATTATTCTTGTTCTAACATGAATAGTTCGTATAGTCGTGTTAATATCATGTATACAGTGGACTCTTCATATTAAATCGCCGATGGATATATAGCCGCGGGGGCGGGAGCGCGCGGGCGACGCGGCGGCGGAAATTTGTCCACGCACGAATTTACAAAATAAAGCGCAAGCGTTCTAACTCGTTTAGTCTCGTTAAAACATTCATTACTTGAAATCGTCTATGATTGAACAAACATATTATTTGCTTCATTCTCCTTCAGCAAGCAGTACTGCACTAGTGTAGAATTTATGTACCTTGTATTTTTAAAATATTTGTGAGTGAATGTGAATTTAAGAATATCAAGAACATTAAAGGTAAGCTATTTTGCATTTAAAATAAACATACATACATAACAATACGCATTTCCCAATAGGGGTAGCGATCATGTTTGCAAAATCTAGAAAAAAAAGTAATAAAAGCGAAATTATTCGAAAATATTACTTCATACTTTCCTATAATTAAAGCAAAACTAAAGCAAATAACGCAAACAAGACCTTTGGTAATAGAATAATTACATTTATAATTTATTGAATATTTTTATTTAGATGTCTCAAGAAAGAAAGAAAAAGAAACTCTCTGGGCATCAAAATTTAATTAATAAAAAAAGACGCCAAGAAGAACAAGAGAAAAATGCTTCAAGAATAACACAGTATTTTACGAAACAAATGACCAGAACTGACCAAGATTATCCGCCAGATTCAATTCAGGAATCAGTACCCGGTTGCAGTGTAGATGAATTCAAAATACAAAGTCAGCCAAGACCAACTCCCAGTGAAGATAATCAAATCGTTGAAGAAATTACACCTGTTTTTGGATCTGGGGACTATACTGAAGAGACAGGTACAGATACAATAAATAAATGTGCATTTGATGACCCAGGGCTTTGGTCAGAACCAATATCTTACATATCTAGGCAAGCTATTATAAAAACGGGTCCTAAACAAATAAAAAACTTTAATTTTCCGCGCGATTTGTTGTGTCGAAAATTTTCTGAAAGTTACTATAAGAGAAACTTAAAAAATGGCGAGGAATGTAATACAAATTGGTTGATTTACTCAATTACGAAAAATAATGTTTATTGCTTTTGTTGTAAACTTTTCGAACCTTCTCAGCAAAATAGATTTATTCAGGGATTTAATGACTGGCATCATATAGCAATGTACCTGAACCGCCATGAAAAAACTTCCACTCACTTTACTAACTACAAAAAATGGACAGAGTTGCTCGTTCAAAAATAAAACTATTGTTGATTATTTACAGCAAACAATATTAGACATTGAAAGAAAACGATGGTATGAAGAACCTAATAAAGCGAATAATTTATTTAATTCAATTTTTATGTAAACAAAATTTAGCACTTCGAGGCAAAAGCAATAATCTTTACAATCGCAACAATGGTAATTTTTTAAAATGTACTGAAATGCTAGAAAAGTTTGATCCTATTATATCGGAACACACACGATGTATAAATAGCGATTCTGAATTTCACAAAATGCCAACATATCTAGGAGACAAAATCCAAAATGAAATACTTTCCTTAATGGCTTTTAATATTAAAAATCATATTATAAATTTATGTCGACAAAATAAATATTTTTCAATAATATTAGATTGCACTCCGGATGTTTCTCATATTGAGCAAATAAGTGTAATAGTTCGATTCTTTCATTTCAATTTAGCATTAGGATCGACTGAAATACATGAACATTTTTTAGCATTTTATCCAGTTTTAGATGTTACAGGGTCTGGATTAACAACATTTCTTATTGATCTATTAAAAACATTAAATTTAGACATAAATAATATAAGAGGCCAACGGCCAAGGCTATGATAATGGCTCTAACATGCGCGGCAAAAATAGCGGCCTACAAAAAAGAATTTTAGATTTGAACCATAATTTTAGTGATACTAGTTTCAATTAATTTTAGATTATAGCAAGCCTGACTATGACCGTTCTGGCCGAAACATGTTGCATCTCTAATATTTGTATTCCTTATTTTCCTCTATAGTTAAATAAGATTGTATGGGGAAGGTTTCGTGTTTTTATCATACTTATTATTATTACATAACGCCATTTTGAGCAACGGACAATCTATTTCTATTGATTTTCAACTAAAGTGTCGATTATATTTGAAATGTAAATGGTTATACCTGGCGTATGACTTTACAAAACAATATTATAATTTTACATTTTTGTAATAAAAAAGACAAATTAAATGTTTTGGAAGTATTCGAAAATTAGAAACTGAAAGTGTCTTTAATGGACGAACAGGTTGATTTTCTAAACTCGCCTTTAACATATATGTTAAATATAGAATTATAATTTACATCAAGTATGTTATTTAGCCTTATTATTTTGTTAACATAACTACTTATTATTATTTTACTTATATATGTTCTCTTGAGAATGATACATGTAATGAAACGCGAAGGGAAATGCATAATTATTTAAAAGAAAATGTGGAATTATATTGTATTTAAAACATTACTGCTATTAAATATGGAATTCCAAGAAGTAAGATGAAAGAATATAAATTTTGTTGATACTTACTGACGTGTTCTTAAATTATACTGCAACAATTAAGATTAACTGCGCCATTAAATTATAGGTTAAACAAAACTAAAAAGAGTAATTGCATAAAATATAGGGGATTGAATTCTGTAATCATGTGCAGAAGTCTAATTTGCGATTACATAAACAGTAATTAGAGAACAAATTGCAATAATGTTTCAATTAGATTTGTTGTTTTTTCTATTTTTATGAGCACGTGTGTATAATTTGCAAACGTACGGCTATAGGTAACCGGTAGCACAAGATAACCGGATACTTTGCAAAACTTGTTGCTTTAATAATGTCGACGGGGAAGGACGAGGCTATAGGTAAACTCCTACATCAGACAACAGTAGCTTGTGCTAAAGAACTTAGGCCATTGTTACACCTTGATCATGAATCATTCGTTTGCTGACTAAAACGTGTTACTCTCATATTTCTTTTCTCTCTTTTTCACTCAAGTTTGAAATGTAAGCAGGTTCTTTGTTTTTTTACCAAGTCAATTTTAATGAGAATTTAGTACTTGTCTTTCGCAATTGCAATGATGTCATTATATATATTATGCATTGAAGTTTTCAATCAATGTGTAGAATATAAGATTGATGTGGTTTTATATAATGACTATGTTTTCAAAATGGTATTTTTACACTTTACCACAATTTCAATTAGAATTGTAATATAGTAATTTGAAATTTTGTGAACGGAAACTTCATTGCGGTAAATTACATATTTAGATTTCTTCATTTATAATTATAATAAGTAAACGATCTGAATAGTTAGAGAAAGCGTGAAAAAATTGTAGATATAGATTGTGGGCATAAATATTGCAATATATATATATATATATATATATATATATATATATATATATATATATATATAATTTATACTAAACTACCAATTAATGTTTTAGAAAAGAAATATAATTTACAGAAATACTTTTAATATAACATAATAAAATAACCCGTAAAAAAAAAATTGGAATGGTAAGTACACTAAGACATCGATTAGTGTATCCACCTCCGACTTTTTTCTAATTATAGTGCATTGTAATAATAACTTTCGTAAACCAACATTTTAAATGTCCTGTTAAGTTACTTTACGTAATTATGTGAAATTATAATTTTTTACAAATATCCTTTATGTTTCCGTTTTATTCTGAACGATCAAATTTTGTTTAGGATTGCTTAAAATTGGTGCAATTATGTTGTTAAATGGTAACACTTTGCATGTTAATTGTGGTCCATTACATTAAGCCATCTGGAGATTTTACATATTTATAATCTTGTGTACTCACATTATGTACGTAATGTCTTTGATTATATAATTAAAATACTTAGCTTTTGGGTTTTTAAATGGTGTATTTTTATATTTACATTTATATAAATATGTACGTTTCGATAACAATTACAGTTATCGTCCTCAGTAGTGGCAATGGCAGTATTCTTATGAATTGTTTAACATGTATAACAAGTTTATGAAATTTAATATATTAAACAATTCTTAAAGATAGCACCGCTACTGAGGACGATAACTGTAGTTGTCATCCAAACGTATAGATTTATGTAAATCTGAATATAAAAATATACCATTAAGAATCCAGAAGCTAAGTATTTTAAGTATGTGTAATAATTGTGAAAGTTTACATTTTCATATCTTTGTTCATGTATCTATTTCATTTGAAAATCTATTTTAATTATCGATACTAGTAAACATGGTAGGGACCAAAATGTCAAAATTTTTGCATTTTGCTGTACAGGCTAATCTATCCAATTATTGAACAGTTTGTCACGCGTGGTTAAAATGCACTGTAAATTCTTTTGTTTTTTTTTAAATTTAGGATATTCCAAATGTTATAGGTAGGAATTGCAGGAGGAAATTCTGTGTTTTGTCTTTTCAAGTATAAATTTGGGAAGCACTAACTTAGTTACAAGTTTTTACCTTGTTTGACGATGTCTGGATTTATTATTACAAATTGGGTACCCAGTATTGTGAACGGGGTATAGATTTTTCGGTTTGTTGTTTTTAAATTACGATTAGGTTTCATGTGTTGACGGTTGTAAAATAGCAAATAATCGATAATACTGTTTTTAAAGTAATCGTTAGATTTAGTGTAGTTGACTTAAAATTACGTTATTGAAAATTGTTACCTTGTAATTAAAATTACTTCAGGAAACGTAGTTTGCAGATTAAAACATTGACGACGGTATATCGGTAATCATTTCGATAAATTATTTTTAAGAAGGCAAACAGTGTGATATTTAAATACGGTGGTTTAGAGTCGATTTTCTAAAGTTTTCAGGCGACGAAAACTGATGTTTTCTCGTTACATTGATCCTAATGACGTAATTTTTTCAACTCTGTTCCCAAAAACTAATCTCGTTTTTACCGCGCTTACGATTTGAGAAAATGGGTTTTTATGATTGGTTATTTGACGTGAGATGCATGATGGCCAGGTCTATTAAATTCGTAAAGGAGTCTTAGTCAAGCTGTTAAAGGAAGAGGTTGAATGCACGATATACTTGGACGTACGAATTTTGCTTACCACATACCGGGGTTATTTGAATCTACCGTGGGAAATTTTTTCCCGTTCACGCTTTGAATAGAATAGAAGAATATTTAGCCATCCTGATGACATTAGAGTGTTGCATACCGATAGTTAGTAGTGACATTTATACGAGTCCATCGAATAGGAATCAGTGCTGTTCGTCATTTTTGGAATATAATCGCGTTTTTTTGCGGATACTTATATTGCAACTTCAGTTTAATCAGTGCTTTCACGAAGGTCTATCTGCGTTCACATCTATTGAAACAGATACGAAAATTGCTGTAAATATAAATTTTCGCTTTAATAAAACTTGTGTATGTAGAGGACAAAAACGTTTGTAAATAGATTAATGTGTAGAAATATTAAACCAGATGATACAGTTATCATTCACCCGGTGATGATTTAAACAACTAATTATTCAACTCGCATAATTATAAATTGAAAGTTGCCGACCGCGAATTGCTATATGGGAAGCGGCATTAATACTATATGAGTGAGTGAGTGAGTGAGTGAGTGAGTGAGTGAGTGAGTGAGTGAGTGAGTGAGTGAGTGAGTGAGTGAGTGAGTGAGTGAGTGAGTGAGTGAGTGAGTGAGTGAGTGAGGAGTGAGTGAGTGAGTGAGGGTGAGTGAGTGAGTGAGTGAGTGGAGTGAGTGAGTGAGTGAGTGAGTGGGAGGTGAGTGAGTGAGTGAGTGAGGAGTGAGTGGGTGAGGGTGAGTGAGTGAGGGGAGTGGTGGAGTGAGTGGGAGTGAGTGAGTGAGTGGTGAGTGAGTGAGTGAGGAGTGAGTGAGTGGGAGTGAGTGAGTGGTGAGTGAGTGAGTGAGTGGTGAGTGAGTGAGTGAGGAGTGAGTGAGTGAGGGAGTGAGTGAGTGAGTGAGTGAGTGAGTGAGTGAGTGAGTGAGTGAGGGTGAGGTGAGTGAGTGAGTGAGTGAGTGAGTGAGTGAGTGAGGAGTGAGTGAGTGAGTGAGGTGAGTGAGTGAGTGAGTGAGTGAGTGAGTGAGTGAGTGGGAGTGGTGAGTGAGGTGAGTGGAGTGAGGGTGAGTGGGAGTGAGGGAGTGAGTGAGTGAGTGAGTGAGTGAGTGGAGTGAGTGAGTGAGTGAGTGAGTGAGTGAGTGAGTGAGGTGAGTGAGGAGTGAGTGAGTGAGTGAGTGAGTGAGTGAGTGAGGTGGAGTGAGTGAGTGAGTGAGTGAGTGGAGTGAGTGAGTGAGTGGAGTGAGTGAGTGAGTGGGAGTGAGTGAGTGAGTGAGTGATGAGTGGGAGTGAGTGAGGAGTGAGTGAGTGAGTGAGTGAGTGAGTGTGAGTGAGTGAGTGAGTGGGTGAGTGAGTGAGGATGAGTGAGTGATGAATGAGTGAGCAGTAAGCTGAGTGAGTGAGGAGTCGAGCGATATGAGTGAGTGAGTGAGTGAGTAGTGTGACTGGTCTGCAGATTGAGTGAGATGAGTGGTGGAGAGTAGTGGTGGGAGGAGTGGTTGTGGTGGTGCATATTGTAAGTAGTGATGTAGTTAGTGATAGTGACTGATCCAGACATCGTGCTGAATTGAGTGATGATTTGAGTAGAGCTGACTAGTCCGGAAGAGTAGTTGGTGAGTGGTAGTGATTAGTTAGTCAACGTGGTTAAGTGATGTTAGTCGACTGGTTGAGTGCATTCCTAAGCACTACAGTTAAACTGCATTTGATTTAAAAGTAAATAGCCCACATGCCCGAAATTCATTTATTAGTGTATCTGCTTTAACTTTTCTGTCACAAACTTTTCTAAAAGTGGGACAAATGTATCTTTGTTCGGAATTTGTTCTGGGTTTTGCTCATAAATTTCTCTAATGCTTTTCATTCACCCCATTATACAGACCTAAATACCAGCACATCGATGGCTGCAAAATTCGAGTGGCATTTGGATACAATTCGATTTCCTTGACATTAAGCTCATTGCAGACACGGCTCAGTTCGTCCGTTAGGTGGCTCTTATGCGCATCCAAAATAGTATAACAGTCAACAGGCAACTGTATGTTACCCTCAACTAAGTTTCTGATGTCATCGGACTGATGAGCCGATTCCCCCAATAACATTCAAGGTTACACTTATTTTTTCAGGTATTCTTTTGTAAGAGCAAATTATCGTTGGGGGACATGTTAATTAAAAAGCAGAAAAGCCGACCATTAGTGTAATATTTTCTTTGTAATCCTTTATCGACAGAACAAACATTGATTGCACCCTTTGCAGCAAAAACTTTCCAGTGCTTGGACAAATTTGGAACTCTGTTTCATCTCCATTAATAACCGTGAGGGGCCGCTGACATTTAAATTCTTTGATTGTACGTACTTTTTTATTTCCTCAAACTACTTTCTTGAATTTTCTTCCGACACGCAAGCGCTTGCTGTACTCACTGCCTCACTAGTACTTTGTACAATTGCAAGTTGTCTCCTAAGGATTCCTTGAACCAACAATCGCCTGGTCAATTATTCTGGAAAGAATTGGGTCGTGGATTTTCCGTTAAAAATTTCTGAACATTGTTTAAAATGTCTTTCTTTTTCCTTGGAAATCCCCGAGTCGCCAATTCCTTAATCCATTTTTCTAATTCGGACTCTTCACCTAAGCTTAGAATGGGTCGTAAGTACCTTTATGACCTGGATTTTTTACTTTAAACTTCAAAGTTGACTATGGAACCCCATATTGTTTTGTAGTCGCCCCCAGTGGCGTTGTATTGTGCTCTACCTCAATTATGGCATTAAGGTCATACGGTATTCTTTTTTGGCATAAATAATAGATTCTGAAATTAACCACACTACAGGTTTATTTATTGGATAGCTGTTATTCAATTATTGGACAGTCATCCAATAACGAACAACACATTAAGTAAATGGAGAAGTATTATATTGTAATAATCAGTAGAAAATAAACAGTCAAACCACCTACAAATGACGAAGAAACATCATGTAGTAGTTATTGGATAGCTATCCAATACTTAAAAATCAGAAACATTTAAGTTCAGTTAATGGACACCTTTAAAAATTAGTCATGAATACATTCGTAATTAAAATGCACTTGAAATAACTTACCAATCCTGAAATCGGACTTATGTATTCAGTATTACTCAAATATGTGTCTATACAAACATTTCCAGCCATTACAGAAATTGTGGTTCGTGTTTATTGAATGTATTTATAAAAAAGCAAATGATGGCCTCTGTAGGTAAATAAGCAAACTACTATGGATATGAATCTTGCTTCTATGAAGTAAAGGCGAAGTGTCCCATCACTGCAACATGTCCAATAACTAAGTAATTTACCCTATGTATAATAATATGGTGGAAGGTCTAAATCGGTAGTTATATGAACTTTCTTTAAATAATTTCGCATAACGAAAAATAATCACGGTTCTTAAAAACCAGATTTGAAAGGGGTGTCAACGGAACATTTTAAAATGGATAATACAATTGAAAGAAAGATAAAAGGATCATGATCGATTTGTAACATCAGAAATTGCTTCTACGCGGACAGTGTTGATCTTCATAATCAAAAGATGAACATTCTGAAAATAGTGGGGACTGCACAGATTTAGACTGAATTTATTCATGGCATTTTACATCTCAAACTAAGCATAAGTAAGCTATCAGTAGGATGATTGCAGGGTTCGCAGAACGCTGAACCAAAACCTAAAATCGCAATTGTCGAATGATTATTTGAAGTTTTTAATGACAAAAATCTTTTAAATTTTTTGCGAACATTTCTTACAGTGTATAAAACGTGCTTAAATAGTGGAAACACCTGCACCAAAGCACCTAGACGACTTAACGACGCTCAATGGGAACTACGCGTTTGCGTTGAAATTCTTGGTCGACAATTACAATAACCGATTCAATAAAAGCTAAAACGATTTCATAATATATGAGAAGATCTAGTAAAGAATAAATTAAAAAAATGACAGTTTACATCATAGTGCCGTCTTATACAATTCTCCTGGGCAGCGATGTTTCTTATTTAATCAGAATATAGACGTTTATACGAATTTTAATTATATGAAATGTTAAAACTATAATCTGTTTATCCTTTATAACTCTACCACTCATGACTCAAATTTTCACCTATGTTTAAACATTTATATGGAGCAAGCGAATAGTGGATGTGTATATAAATTTACGAATCTGATCGAATATCTTACACCTATGTCATATTATATTCACTTCTCATTAATATTATTGCTGATTCCAAATATAGTTAACCCGTAGTCTGTACAATGTACTGTACATATATAAAAGAGTTCACTCTTAGAGCGCTTAAGTCTTAGAAGGGATATGGTGATTGGTCAAGTGTATGGTTTGTGTTTGCAATCTGCATTCCTACCTGTACACTGTTTGGAATAAAAGGTACAGACAAGAGAGAGGTAAGGAGAGAGAAACGTGAGGATAAGGGTGAGAGAAAGTGAGAGTCTGAGTGAGTGAGATTGAGAGTGAGAGTGAGGAGAGTGAGTGAGAATGAGAGTGAGAGGAGTGAGAGGAGAGTGAGAGTGAGAGTGAGAGTGAGAGGAGAGAGTGTAGAGGAGAGGAGATGAGAGTGAGAGTGAGAGTGAGAGTTGAGTGAGATGAGTGAGAGTGTAGAGGAGGAGAGAGAGAGAGGAGGAGAGTGAGAGTGAGAGTAGGAGTGAGAGGAGAGTGAGTGAGAGTGAGAGGAGAGTGAGTGAGAGGAGAGTGAGAGGAGAGTGAGGAGAGTGAGAGTGAGAGTGAGAGTGAGAGAGTGAGAGTGAGAGTGGGAGAGGTGAGAGTGAGAGTGAGAGATGAGAATGAGGAGTGAGTGAGAGTGAGAGTGAGAGTGAGAGTGAGAGTGAGTAGAGTGAGAGTGAGAGATGAGAGTAGAGGAGAGTGAGAGGAGAGTGAGGGGAGAGTGAGAGTGAGAGTGATGAGGAGGAGGTGAGGAGAGGAGGAGTGAGGAGGGAGAGTGAGGAGGAGGAGAGTGAGAGTGAGGAGTGAGGTGAGGTGAGAGGAGAGTGAGGTGAGAGTGAGAGTGAGAGTGAGAGTGAGAAGTGAGAGTGAGAGTGAGAGTGAGAGTGAGAGTGAGAGTGAGGAGTGAGGAGGAGAGTGAGAGTGGAGAGTGAGGAGGAGATGAGAGGAGAGGAAGAGTGAGAGAGGTGAGAAGTGAGGTGAGAGTGAGGAGTGAGAGTGAGAGTGAGAGTGGAGGAGTGAGGTAGGAGAGGGAGTGAGAGGAGTGAGAATGAGGTGAGGTGAGGGGTGAGGGAGGAGTGAGGAGGTGAGAGGAGGAGGTGAGAGTGAGAGGTGAGGAAGTGAGAGTGAGAGTGAGAGGTGGGAGAGAGTGAGAGTGAGAGTGAGAGTGAGAGTGAGAGTGAGAGTGAGAGAGTGAGTGAGGTGAGAGGTGAGTGAGAGTGAGTGAGGAGTGGGGAGGAGTGGAGAGGTGAGAGTGAGGGAGAGTGGGAGTGAGGTGAGAGTGAGTGAGGTGAGAGTGAGTGAGTGAGTGAGTGAGAGTGGAGAGTGAGAGTGAGAGTGAGAGTGAGAGTGAGAGTGAGGAGTGGAGAGTGAGGAGTGAGAGTGAGAGGTGAGAGTGAGGAGGTGAGAGTGAGAGTGAGGAGGAGTGAGGTGAGGTGAGAGTGAGAGTAGAGTGGGAGAGTGGTGAGGAGGTGAGAGTGAGGAGTGAGGGGAGTGAGAGTGAGTGAGTGAGGGAGGGTGAAGTGAGGTGAGGTGAGGTGAGGTGAGAGTGAGGTGGGAGGTGAGGGAGTGAGAGGGGAGGAGAGTGAGGTGAGAGTGAGGTGAGTGAGAGGAGTAGTGGAGAGTGGAGTGGGAGTGAGAGTGAGAGTGAGAGTGGGTGAGGAGTGAGGAGTGAGAGTGGAGAGTGAGGTGAGGGAGGGAGTGAGGTGAGAGGTGAGAGTGAGTGAGGGGGTGAGGTGAGAGTGAGAGTGGGTAGTGAGAGTGAGAGAGTAAGAGGTGAGAGTGAGGTGAGAGTGAGGGTGAGTGAGGGAGGTGAGAGTGAGAGTGAGAGTGAGAGTGAGTGTGAGAGTGAGAGTGAGAGGAGTGGAGAGAGTGAGGAGTGGGAGGTGAGGTGAGAGTGAGGTGAGGTGAGAGTGAGAGGAGGGAGTGAGAGTGAGGAGAGGTGAGAGTGAGAGTGGAGAGTGAGGAGTGAGAGTGAGGTGAGAGTGAGAGTGAGGTGAGAGTGAGTGAGGTGGAGGATGAGTGAGGAGTGGGAGTGAGAGTGAGAGTGAGAGTGAGAGTGAGGGAGTGAGAGGGTGAGAGTGGAGGAGGTGAGGTGAGGAGTGAGAGGTGAGTGAGGTGAGGGTGAGAGTGAGAGAGTGAGAGTGAGAGTGAAGGAGGTGAGAGTGAGAGGAGGAGTGAGAGTGAGGGGAGTGAGAGTGAGAGTGAGGTGAGGAGGAGGTGAGAGTGAGAGTGAGAGTGAGAGTGAGAGTGAGAGTGAGAGTGAGAGTGAGAGTGAGAGTGAGAGTGAGAGTGAGAGTGAGAGTGAGAGTGAGAGTGAAAGTGAAACTGAAAGAGGGAGTGGGAGTGGGATGCAGGTGTTGTTACGGTGTGCAAGTGAAGCTTGCAGTCACCTTTCTCCAATACAAAAACTTGAGAGTCGTTTGGAAGAGAGAATTTATTAATTTTATTTAAATATACTTTACGGTAAGATTCAACTTCAGGACGGAATACGGTGAACGGCTTGTGGTTTCTGGGGGTTGAGACGGTCAAATGTGCCACGGGCGCCACCCAAAGAGATACTACGGTACAGACTGTCTTTGGACCAATTCTGGCCTGCTCCAGGTCCTTAGCGGAGGACCTTCAACGTTCAACGGCGCTGGAAGATGTTCTTAAAGCTGTTATTGCCGACGGTCGGGAGCTAGGGAAGTTGACAAAGGTTACAGGTTCTTCTTTGCAAACACGTATCCTTCACCAATGATTCATGATTAAACGGACGATTGCGAGCTGTATCAATTTAATTAAGCTTCGGCGGCTAAAGTTCAAATATATGGCGCTAGTAACAAAAAATCTTTACTGCAAGCATTAATCTAAATCAAATACACTCAAATTTACTTGAGCAAGGATCTATCAAGATAAATTTAATTAACTAATTAAAACTACTGTTTTATTTCATATTCTTTAATAAGAACACAGTCGATCTTTGCAAGAACGCAGAAAGAACGAAAAGATGATGGAAAGTCCGTGTGATCTACCTATATAACGTCGGTGTGATCGCGGTGGGCATCTTGGAAATTCTAATTAATTCCATTAATTAAAATTAAATTAATTATTGATTTTATGATTATCTTAATATTCTAAGGTTATTGCTTAACAAATAATGTAGGGATTGGTATAAAATTAACCACTTCCTACTTAAAAAAATAATTATTTACAATACGGCTTAATGGTTAATTACGAATAATTCTGTCAACTTAGAATTAAAAATGGCAGAAAATTGCCTACATGTGTTAGGAGTTGGATGTAATTTTTAAAGTACATTCTATTTTACACAATAGAAAGTAGGTTAATAGACAAATTCCATTGGTACTACCTTAGAGCTATTTTGTTATACTTTATCAAATTTCTTCAACATTTTAATTAGACCGTTATTATTTGAAATCGTTAAATGAAACCTATGTTGTTTGTAATTATAAAATTATCACATTTATACATAAACGGTGGTCGCAAACAGCAACAGTATGTTAATATATCCTCTGCGAATTTCGAAATCGGTATTCTGGGGTTGCTCATTAGTGCGCCAAACTGCGATATCTCAGTAAATATGAGATTTAGAAGAAAATGTTTCCTATCAAAGTTTTTGGTGTTTAACAGGTGCGTATTTCAAAATTATTTTTTAATATACGAAGTGTGTCATAAAAGTGTGGTATGTTTTATCTTAAAAATTTACCGTTTTTGAATTATTCGGAAAAATATGGAAATTTTGACAACTACAGGATTCCAAAATCGGTGCTGTACTCTGACCTCTGCGCATTTCGGAATCGGTATTCTGGGGCTCTAAGAAAACCTAATAAGCTACGTTTTGACGTATTTTAATTTAAAAAAGTCCTTTACAATCCCCGAAGTATTCATCCCCAAGTTGTATGATTTCAAACCTCAATAAGTTGCTTGTTTCACATGGAATACCCTATTTTTTCTACCATTTTCTGATTTATCGTCAAATTTTAAGGTGCAGAAAATTATTTTTAGACAAATGAGGTATTCATAACTAGGGATGGGATTTTAGGTTTTAAACCTATTTGCGTAGGCTAATGATATTTCCTTTTTAATCGTAACAAAATTTGTTTCATACAATCAGCTATTAGATGAACCCAGTTTGTGAGCACCTATTTTACCTATTTAGACAATATTTTGAAAAAACCTAGGTTTTTAAGTTTACTAACCTATTTTTCATTTAAACAAACCTAATTTTTGTAGTTTTTTGACATCTTGGTTTCTAAAAATATTTCCAGAATTGTTTGTCAAAATGAAGCGTATATCACTAAAAATTCTTTGGCGGTGCATGAAACACTGCCATGTGCAGACATACAGCAGACGCAGAATAACGGTCCACACTGTTTGGGGATTTTCATTGTGCTGATCAATTTGGTGACTTGGTTAGTTGTTTATTTGTTTGAATTTATTAAAATACGTTACTGGCAAACTCGTCAAGTGGGCTTGTGGTGTTTATTTTAAAGGTCGTGATCTATCTCAGAAATAATGCCTAAAACCAAAAGGGAAAAAGCAACACTCTTAAACGAATGGATAAGAGGCAAAGATGCAATATTTCGAGTAGATGGGGATAAGATATTTTGTCGTGCTTGTTCTAAAATTGTAAGTACTGAATTTACTAAAGTGAAGTTAAGTGTATATACTTTTTGTAGATTCCTTCTGCTCAAAAATCACATTTGGTGCAACATGAAGAGTCTAAAATCCATAAAAAAGCAGTTAATAAACCTATAAAACAACTACAAATCAATGAACCTCAATCTTTAAATGAAACTTCAGTTTTTTATTTAGATATGTGTAAAGCATTCGTGTGTGCACATTTACCGTGGGCCAAGTTAGATTGTCCACAGTTCAAACAATTTTTGCAAAAGTACTACTGGTATTTTTCTATTATATGCTGTAGATGGTGCCATCTTTCGTATTAATTCTGAAGCCTTTGTATTTGCATCGCCTAAAGGAGTTTTCATCTTTAGCGACAACATAGTTGCTGTGAAGTAATCTCATAGATTGATAAAACAGTATCATAACCTACAATTTTTGACGTCCACGTGTAAGAGTGTAATTCTAAATCGGTAAGTTGAACCGTACAAATATTTTTACATTAAGATTTGCTAGTATTTCAAGTATGATTTGAAAGTTTGATCAAGGCGTGAAACCTCACAATAATACTTGATACGATTTGCCGAACTAGCCAGAAAATTTATAGAATGTTATCATTGTATTTTGTTGCAGAATAATCTACCTTCGTGGATATAATTAAGAAAAATAATGCGTTCTAAAGAAAAACGGAAACATAGCGAATGGTCTAAGGAAGATATGCGACTAGCAATAACAGCGTTTAACGAAAATAAATACGGTTTTAATGAATGCTACAAACGCTACAATATTCCCAAACAAACTTTTCGGAGACACTTAAAATATCTGAATAAAAAAGCAAATAACGATATACATCATGGTCGTTTAACAACATTATCTCTGGAAATGGAAGAAGAACTGGCACAGCACATCCTAAAGTTAGAAGAAAGATTTTTTGGTCTGTCTATAAGTGATATTCGTCGCCTTGCTTTTCAATTAGCTAGCCGAAATACAATTACTATTACTTTTAGCGTAGAAGAAGGTATGGCACCACTCATCGTCTACAACCATTAGACGTAAGTTTTTTTAAACCCAGGAAAGTTATTTTATGCAACCAATACAGCAATGGTTGAGGACCAACCCAGGAAGTGCTGTGTCGCAATACAGTATGACAACTGTCTTGAGTGAGGTGTATTCTCGATCTGCATCCATGGTAACCATCATTAATTGGTTTTCAAGCTACCGATGTATGGCCTGATGATAGAGGCGCCTTTAATGATGCCGATTTTGTCGCTGCTGAAGCCTTACTACCTGTTGATCATCAGAATGCGATGGCACCAGAAATCATTGATGGTGAGCGGAATGTAATAACCCCAGAGGTAATACGTGATGACGTGAATGAAGCAGACAGTTCTGACAGGGATGGAGCTACATCAACAAACCATGCAAAAAAAAAACATAAGTTTTCTCAGCCTGCAGTTATTTTGAGCAGCACTCCATAAACAATCAGTTGGAAGCTTGACAAGAAGAACGTCAGCAAAAAGATCAGGCTCGAGACGAAAAACGTCAGCAAAAAGCCTTAAAAGCAATGTGAAATTTGAACAAATCGTTAACAAGTGCGGCTCCTATAAAAACCGTTACAAAAACGAATGACAAATGTTGAAGTGGATGTCCCTGTTAAATTGATAGCCGATCCCTCAAAATGCCCAAACCCATTGGAAAAAGGTACCGCTGCAATAAAAGATGTTGAAATAGAAGAGAACCCCGCTTAATGGTATTGTTTCATTTGTGAAGAAAGCCTGGTTGAAAGTATGTTGCGGCGTCTAAACTGTAGCCGTTGGGTCCACAAATTTGTTCTGGAACGAGTGCTGGTACAAAAAAAATATATTTCTGTTGAATGTAAATAAACTGTTGCATTTTATATTTGAATCTCATACTATACCATATGTACGTACGATTCAGCCACCCGTAGGTACGATTTACCGAACGGGTTGGCCAAATCGTACCTTTTGTAACATTGTGCAATTTATTTTTTCTTATATGTTCCTATTGTTATTAACCCATGAATTTATATTTTCTTTATAAATAAATATGTATTCTAACAATAAGTATTTTTTATTTATCGTAACCTTTATTAGAATACCCACCATAACCAACATTCTAAAAAGTAGTACGATTTTCCCGACCTTACCCTACAACTATTTAATTTACAGTAACTTCATGTTCGTACTACCTTTGTTTAATAACTTAACTGCGCCTTTCTTTCAGCTACTACTTGCACTTGAAAAACATTTCAGTTCCTGTCAAAAATCACATTAAAGTAGAAAATATTAATTAACAAGAAAATTGTCGATAATAGGTATAGGTAATATTATAGCCAAACGATGTATAACTAAACGCTGCATCTATTCATCCAATAATATACAGGGTGTCACATTTGAATTAACAAAGTTTTTCAACTTTGAAAATTGTTTAATAGTTCATCAAATTTTGAACACCATGTATGCAATAAATCAATTGTCAATGAGTATTTCAAAAGTATAGTTCTTATGCTTCTGTCTACTCCAGGAGCACTTTCCATCAGTCAAAAATAAGTAAGACAAGCAGTGTTGAAAACAGGGTTACATCTTTAAAAATTTTTGAAAAAATCAAGATATCTAAGAAACAGTTGAAAACAGGTATAGGAAACCCTTATAAGACTTATCCTAAAATTTTGTCAAGAATCCAAAAATAAAATAATATACAGGGTGTTCCATTTAAAATAAGCAAGTTAGTGGCGACTTCCGGTATAACCGGAAGTAACATGACCTTGAAAATATTTTAGAATGAAAGAGAATCTTAAATAACCCTTAAGTCCAAAAATTCAGATTTCTAAATAGTTTCTAACCACATAAACTTCTAACGAACGCCTACCGTGGAAAACCCTGTATATATATATATATATATATATATATATATATATATATATATATATATATTATTGAGCATGTTGCTCAGGTGTATTGCGCTTAAGCTCTTCGCGTACTATTGGAATCCATATGGGTTTCATTTCCTAACTAGTTTGGCTTATTGGATTTTCTTTGAGTTTCCAACGAGATGTGTTCTCGTTCTTTGCCACTATCGGTATGTTATCCCATTGGATGCGGTGGTCTTCGTTCCAGACATGTTCAGCGATTCTAGATTTTTCTGTTTCGCCCTTGCGGACGTTGTTCTTATGTTCATGTGTTCCCACTTTGAGTGGTTTACTGTTCTCTCCTACGTATGGCATGGTAGGTTGTATACACAATTCTTGGAATTCTGATCTTCATTGTGTGGTTTGGTTTTGTTAGTATTTCCCTGGGCGTTCTGGTCGATTTGAAGGCAGTGCGTATCTCGTATTTGCTGCCTATTCTTCGTATTTTATTTGAGGTACCTTGTATATATGGTATTATCGCTGTACATTTAGGTTCTTCTTTTTCGGTTACCCTTTCCCTGTTTAGGCTAGGTGTTAGATCGGGGTAGCCATTTTCTTTGAGTGTTTTAGCGATATTTTCTTTTTCTTTGTTCAGGTCCTCTTGTTCTGAGCATATTGTTTTTGCTCTATGGTACAAGCATTTTGCCACGTCTAACTTCACGTTTTTGTGATGATTAGAGTTGTAGTGTAGGTACCTCCCCATGTGGGTAGGTTTCCTGTATACACTTGTCGAGAGAGTCCTGTGTACAGGTACATCTAGGAATGGCAGTTTTTATTCCGACTCCAATTCCATTCTTAATTTTATGGAGGGTACGCGGCTATGATGATCTAGCTTATGCGTGCCGTGTTGCCAAACTACGAAAGTATCGTCCACGTATCTAAACATCCTTGGTTTCTCCGTGAATTCGGATTTCGCTTGGTCTTCAAAGTCCTCCATATATATATATATATATATATATATATATATATATATATATATATATTGCTCACTATGGGTGATAGTGGGGAACCCATCGCCATTCCAAACTCTTGTTGGTAGAATATGTCTTGGAAATATGTAGTTCTAATGCATATTGTCAGATGTTCCATTATTTTGTTTACCGAGAGTTGCGTGCGTTCGTCCAACGTTTCATCCTTTTCCAGCTTGTCCGTTATGATAGTTACTGCCTTATCGGTGGGCACATTTGTGAATAGGCTCACAATGTCGAAGTTACCAGTATTTCTTCGTGGTTTGGTTGGAAGTTTCTGATGGTTTCCACGAAGTGCTGCGTATTCTAGACCATGGACTCGGTTTTTCCTGATAAGGGTGTGATGATGTCTAGCAGATAGTGGTGAGTTTCTTCTGCTGAATTTGCAATGCACAAGGAAATTCAGCAGTACAACCTCGAAAAGATAATGAAGGAAAAGAAAGGATCAATCAACATCAATCGCAAAAACACTGTCATAAACTTCTCTAAACGACAGGTGAACGAGAACGAAATGAAGGTTCTCGACAAAGGCTTGAACTATAAGATAAGAACGAGGTATATTCCGAAAGTAGATTTAATAACCGCATTTGAGGAAACAGCTATGAAATTAGATTCTGAAGAAGCCGAAGAATATAGAAGTAAGGTTAGATCAGTCTTAGATTCATCTAGGCGAATTAAACCTAAGCTCTCTAATCCAGAAAGGAGACCGGCCATTTCCCTTAAGAATAACCCAACCATCAAAATTATCCCGGCAGAGAAAGGAAACGCGACTGTGGTAATGGATATGGACACTTAACAGTAAGATCCAAGAATTACATCATCACACCCTTATCGGGAAAAACCGAGTCAAGAATCCACAGCTCTTCGTGGAAACCATCAGAATCCTCCAACCAAACCACGAAAAAATACTGGTAACATCGACATTGTGAGCCTATTCACAAATGTGCCCACCGATAAGGCACTAACTATCATAACGGACAAGCTGGAAAAGGATGAAGTGTTAGACGAACGCACGCAACTCTCGGTAAACACAATAATGGAACTTCTAACAATATGCATTAGAACTACATATTTCCAGGTAGGAGACAAATTCTACCAACAAGAGGCTGGGATGGCGATGGGTTCCCTACTATCACCCATAGTGAGATATGTATATATATATATATATATATATATATATATATATATATATATATATATTCTAGATCATCATCTGAATAGTCGCGCACCCTCCATAAAATTCACAATGGAATTGGAGTCGGAACAAAAACTGCCATTACTGGATGTACTTGTACACAGGAATAACAACACATTCACGACAAGTGTATACGGGAAACCTACCCATACGGGGAGGTTTCATCGCCACAGAAACGTGAAGTTAGGCGTGGAAAAATGCTTGTACTCTAGAGCGCAAACAATATGCCCAGAACCAGAGGACCTGAAAAAATAAAAAAAAAAATAGCTAAAACACTCAAAGATAATGGCTACCCCGATCTAACACCTAGCCTAAACAGGGAAAGGGCAACAGAAAAAGAAGAACCCAAATGTACAGCGATAATAGCATGTATACAAACCTCAGACAAAATACGAAGGATAGGCAGCAAATATGAGATACACACTGCCTTCAGATCGATCAGAACAGCCCAGGGGAATACTAACCAAAACCAAACCACACAATGAAGACCAGAATTCCAAGAATTGTGTGTGCAACCTACCATGCGAATGCAAACATAGGAGAGAGCGGTAGACCTTTGAAGGTGAGAACACAGGAACATAAGAACAACGTCCTCAAAGGCAAAACAGAAAAATCTGGAATCGCTGAACATGTCTGGAACAAAGACCACAGCATCCAATGGGGTAATATACAGATAAGTCAAGCTAGTGTGAACATGAAACTCATATGCATTCCAATAATGCGCGAAGAGCTTAAGCGCAATACACCTGCTCAACCATATATATATATATATATATATATATATATACAGGGTGTTACTTAAGTGTATGTACTTATTTTAAGGGGTGATTCCTAATCACCTATTCGTTCTATTTCAATTTCCAAATTACTTACATGATAAGAGATAATTTAAAAGGCGATGTCAATATTTTAATCGTCAGATTCATATTAACATGTAAGTTAGTGGTATCTCGAATAAAATATTAATATCATTTTGTGATTTAATATAACTATATTTATTTACTTACATTTTGTATTGAAAAAAAATCGTTTGCATTTAAACATAGCAGAAACTTATGCCAAAACTAAGAAATTCACATTTAATTTACTAGACTAATGTGATATTCCATTATTTTATGTAAGTAAATTTTGTGAAATACCAAATCACATCATGTGGTAAATGATTTTATGTTAATTTCTAATTAGAAAATTTAAATAGTTCATTATGACTCGTTTAAATTCATGTGTTTAAATAGTGCATTATAATTTACAAGTCTTTTAATTACTTACTTTATATAGTTTCTACCAATTCTGCTTTAAGCTAAAATTTCCAACAGAATTCTGATCCCTTAGTACTGTTAGTATAATTATAAGTCATTAATTGTTTCTGTCAAATGTAAGTGAGATACTGGCTAGAAATTGTTGTCAGGGTTCAAATCTCTTTTTTTCTTCACTGATAATAATTTATGGCATTATATTATCATTATAAATACCATTTTTGATTTTGTAAAATGTGTCCAATATTAAATTTTCTTAAGTATCCATAAATTAAATTATTCGATTCTACTCTTAATTATTTGTAGATATAAATTTTATATGTATGATAATAAACAAGTATTAAGATGCATAGGGGGCGGGCATAAAACTACTTCTAAAAAAAATTAATTATTGGTGAATCGAATTGATCGATTGCTTTGATGTAAAAAAAAATCAAACGTAGATTTGTTGCTTTGCTGTGAAAGTTATTGAGATACATACCAGTTTTAGATGTAGGTATCCCATTTTTGATTGATCCTTTGTGACTCTCAAGAGACAAGGAATTGCTGCATGCAATATAGGTCAACCGGGAAATTGTGGTTTAATATTGGTATTATGAGTTTTCAGTAATTACCAATCTAACCTCGTAATAATTTCATCACCTTAACAGTTGCGTCTTTATAATTCTGAAAGCCAATACTTAACAGTATATTCAGAACAAGTTCCATAAGACAGAGCCTAAGTTTCTGAACGCCTGAGGTCTTATCAAATGGGTTTTTGAATATTCTTTTTATTTTCGTTTTAAGTAAAAAAAAAGATACAAATCAATTACTAATACATTTATATATAGTTGGCAACATTAAAAATTTTGATTTGTTAAGAAAAAAAAAAATATATAAAAGCCATTATGCAACCCAATTCAGTTTCTTAATGGTCTTATTATGATTATTATATGTTTTTTTCCAGATGCTCTTTTTGTGTGGTATGCGCGGTTATTCACGGCTATTAAAATACTTATCTTCAGAGTGTTTTTATCAATTTTTTTTACAAATTTAAACGTTGCGATAAAAATTACAGTTTTCGTCTTCAGTGAATTTTAATTTAAAAAAATTAATTCAGATGTCAAATAAACAACAAGAATATTGATGACTTTTCATCAGTTTTTCAGTCATTTAGATTAATAAGTAATTTTGGTACTAGTATGCAATTTTTCTTTACAAATGGTCTTATTTTGTAATTATCCTCAACATATTTATACAAATGGTTCTGTAGCTTTAATATAATTATTTAATTAAACTCAACTCAAATCAAAAATAATATATTAAAGAACAAGTTTCATAAGACATTCTTCAAAAAACTCGTGGCTACGCCACTCGTTTTTTTAAGCTTGAATTAGTGCTTAAAGGTCTTATGAAACACGTTTTATATTCTATTTTTTGTGATTTGCCCTTTTTGTGATGCCGTTTTTAAACAAAAAATTTGTACTTTAGTTGATTTAAGGTGGTTGGTATTGTCTTAATTTTAAAAGTGAAAATTTGATCTACTCGCTGATTGTTTTATCTAAATTCTGTCATAAAACACGATAATGGAAGATAATCTTGCATGTACGCCCCCCTGAAATATGTGAATTTCCCAAAAATACGGTCGAGAATTTGCTCAATATCAAAGTTTTCTACTGGATACATCCTGTTCATGACACATTTTTTAAGTGACATACATGACACAATCCCGGATCAAGCTTTGTCAACCTAACAATTTTCGTAAAATGTTGCGTGAATTAATAGCTATAATGACATCGGAGATGATGATGTCGCGTTTCTTAATATGTAAGAATCAAAATGGAAGTAAATTATAGAAAGGTATTTTAAACTTTGGCAAATGCATAACATTATTGGGTAACTGTACTGTGCCCTGTTGACAACTGTTTTGCACATGTTGCTGTAACAGTTGTCCATCTGCTAATGTACGTAACTTTCGCATAGTGGGAACAGTAGAAGAGTCTTTAGCTTGGTGCGCTATACGGCAATGGATAAAGTTAAAAAGAACATAAAGAATATAAAATCGACACACCTCAAGGGAACAAGGCTTCACAGATTTACTGCTGAGGTATATGACGAAATCTGGCACATATCGATGCCCGATTTCCACCACAAGTTCTTAACGATAACGCGAAAACGAGCGACACACTCTACCTCCAAGACCTTCTTAGTAGCCTGTTCATTTGCTAGCGGAACCAGAGCCATAGGAATCCCGCCTGCTCAAAGAAATGTGAACCATGTCGTTTTAGGTATCCCGTATAAATAAACAAACATAAGCTCCGTATCTAGGAGGTAGAATCCAGAAAATAATTACTTTATGTTAATGATTGGAGAAACCCATAAGTATTTTATATATTGGCTAGTTATAAACAAAATACAGAAAGTGAATGTATTGTCACTATATAAGTAATAGAAAACCAGCAGTTATTCACTCTTGTGGCCATGTCTAAAACAGCTGCTGCAGCACAAATAGACCAATTACCGTTAAAGATAAAAAGTTTGAAATGGCATCTGGAAATTTATGGTGTTCAAAGAAGGCTGCAAAAGATGGATCTGAATAAACACAACAGCAGACGGATCAGAGATTGAAGTAACCAATAAAATGTGGGTAGGTGATTGTTTTTGGCTTTAACCTTATCTTATTTACTTTATTTAATTACTTAGATTTTTTAATGTTGTTATAATTACAGATATGGATTTATCTACCCTAAATGTAACAACATGCTTTAAACCTTTTTAAAAACGTTAAGAAATTAGAGATAGGGGTAGAATACAAAATATTCAATTTAGACATCACATCAACAGAGTACTGAGAAAGGGTGGTGATAGAGATGCTGGATTTGAAATGAAGGAGGTTGGTGATAATGCTGTCACTGATACATGAGATGCGTTTTATGTAATCTCAAAAATAGTATTACTTATAATAAATTATTAAAACCTCTTTATCTTTTTATTACCTTAAAAAATACTCTTAATACTGCCAAAATGGCCCTAATTCCGGGACGAAGGCCATAAATACGTCGTCAAGGGGTTGAAAATGCCGCCTAAAAAGAAGCCGGCAATACATTAAACTTGTCTGCGGTTGACTACCTTCCAGGGGCTGGAATTAAAAGTACACCGGGCGCATGCGCCGACTTCTCAGCGGTCCCACCTGTAGCTAACTTCAGGATCATCTCGACCTCTCAGCGGAACCAACCTACATGTCCTTTAAAGCTATGCGAAAGTGACAACATTCTACTGTTAGCATCTAGAAGTCTGTTTTAAACGTCTGTTTGACGTAGATTATTTTTTTTTGTTGTTACAATGTTTCCTATTTTGGTAATTAACTTATTATAAAAGAGGTTGCATAATTATCCTAAAAAAATTGTTATTAAAATTATTTGATTTCCATTTTAGATGCGTTTCAAAAACATAGGTAAGTAAAGCAACGCATGTAAAAGACAATTAAGCTCTATAAAAAAATACACTTAGACAAACTAAATAGTTTGCTAATGAACGCAAAACTTAGTTCATACTATGGTAACTAAAACATATATAATAGTAAATGTAATTTAAAAAAAGTTTCAATTGCATTTAAAAGATTTTTTAAGTGTGTAACCATTAATGCCTACGGGATTTGGCAAATTATTTTACAATCGCATACAATTAAAAATAGGACATATGTACAATATATTTGTTTTTGGTGTGGGATAATGGAAAGTGTTAAGGTGTTAAATACAAGGGAACTTGAAAATGAAGTAATGAAGGTAAGTAAGGACAATATCAATTTCATTGTACAAAAGTTTATATAATAATGTAAAACAATTCTTACGGCACCTGAGTTCTAAGATATCAAAATTAAGTTTTTCTCGTTATGGACAGACGTTGTCCATTTTAAAAATTAATAGCTTTAAAAATTTTCTTTGGACGCGTTCAATAAGATTTTTTTGGTTAATGTAAATAGGATTCCAAACTAGCGAACAATATTCAAGCTTTGAACGAACTAAAGAATAAAATACATGTTTAAACCAGTTACATTACAAAAGATTTGCAATTACGTATTATAAAACCAAGCTCAGTTATAGAAGCTCGTGTTTGCGAATGAAGGTGATGATTGAATGATAATTTACTGGCAAAATGAATTTCTACGTCTTTAACAACTTCAATTCCTGTGGGATAAATGAATGAATTGTTTGGTTAAATTTAATTGGATTTATATTTCTGGTACAAGTTGTTTTGCACAAATGGTTAGAAATACACAATTTATGGATTATGTCAAGTTGGCGTTGAATAAACTTATAATGTTTGACGAATAATACATAAACAAATAGTAATTTTCTGCAATCCATTACTTCGGCGAGATCATTGATGAATCATAAAAATATTAGAGGCCCCAGGTTAGACTCTTGCGGCGCACCAGCTGTGAGTTCAATGGTAGAAGACGTAAAATTATTATAAGTGACCTGTTGTGAACGATTTTTTAAATAAGACCCAAGCAGGGATATTAAAGATAATGGCCTTAACAAAGTCAGTATAAATGACATCAACTTGGCCATGATCGTCCAGTACAGCAGAAAAAACTGAGTGATGCATGCTAAATTAGTCACCGTTGATCTCTATTCCATGAAACCTTATTGAAATGGAAAACTAAATCTTTCAACCATTAGATACACTTTTGAATAAAGAATCGGTTTATACACTTTTCCAAAGTTATTCATAATACTGATAGGTCGATAATTGGTTACATCGTTAGGATCACCATTCTTAAGATGGGACAAATATTTGCCATTTTCCAAATGCTTAGAAACAAGTTTGTCTGAACTAAAATGTTAAACATGAATGTAAGAGGTTCTGCAAAGACATCAGTTTTTGTATCGCAGAAGATACACCATCTGCCGAAATTTTTGATATTGAAATGATAGGTAAGTTGCTAGCATTAAAAGCATAAAAAGTATCCCTAATATCTAACAATACTCAAGATATAGTAGTATCCGGTTATTCGTCATAAACAGCTAACCTTTATTGGTTTAACTTTTCAAACAAAGATGTTATTCAGTCATATTCACATACATTCACTACAATGACATTGTGTAGATCCGTGACTACGTCACGTACGTACCTACTATGAACAATTAGAAGTGTAAATGGCCCAGTTTTTTAATAATATATACATTTTTGTTAGCCGATTTGAACACACGTATTGCATGGACCCCCTGCGGTGCCCGGTCTCCGGGGGTGAACTTTACGCCACCGTTAACAATGGCGTTTTTTTAACAATAAGCGCAATGCTGCAACACAACGAATTTGCACAGTGTACATTTTGATACTGACTGTATATGCCGTTTTGCGAAACTTCTGCACGACAAATATATGCACGTGTATTCAAATGCCGGTGGGGCAGAGTGTGCGGCTCGCGGCGAGTTGTACGCTCGCGTATTCCTAGCCTTCGCTCGTTATTTATTATGGATGGCATCAACAGTACATGCAGTAAGATGGCACCAGCTTTTACTAAGCACCGAACCACTGAATAATAATGAATGTATGGCATTGATGCTAAAAAATGTATATTTTAGACACCGCAAAGAACAAGAAGCATACGTGAATGAATCATTGATACTTAGTCACAGTTTCAACCTTACTATTAGAATACCTATACCAAATATAATTTAATCATTAAAATTACAAAACTTTGACATATATGCATTGTTTGTATTTTATTACATCGTTTGTAGTTGTAAATTTGAATATAACCTGTAACCACATCCACATGTCTTTGATGATAATAATCGTAAGTTGTAATTCCAATAAAATTAATTAAATCGGATATAGACGTTGTATTGAGCAGGTAGGAAAATAATAAGAACACTGTCTAATACGCGTAGTACAATGGAAAGAATTCAGTCTGCTATTTAGGCGAAGGCTGCAACGTTTCTGAAAAGTTAATGCAATTCAACAGTTTATTAAATGTTTTGATAAATAACAATTCATATAGATAATATATAGAGTACACTTAAAACTAATAATTATAATATTCAAAGTGTCGTGTTTGTGTTGGTGTTGGTGGTGCGCTGCTCAGGAGTCTTCGTCCTCTTTAGCGCGTGGGTTGTGTGATTGTTGGGTTACTTGATGCTGTTGGTATGCCTGTTGATATCATGTTGTGTAGCTGTTGGTTTAATATCTTTCAGATATATACATGATTGCAAACATTATTCGTCGCTTAGGGGAACAAAAAGGAATTAATTACTGAAATACCTTTCGCTAACAATTAAATTTTAGTCTATCTTCAGAAATAGTTAAGCTATCTATTCTGTAATGTATTCTTAAAAATGATACTTATAGACACAGTTTTTAATTTATCAAATATTGTAATTTTAATTTTTCCAGTATTTTAATTTTCATATGAGCGAAATCTTACACAAAGAAACAAATCATTTTAAAAGACTTATTCGGAGTCTGGGTATATTCTGGAAACGTTTCAATCTACCCCTTTTTTGTTGCAGTTTGAAATAATCTGTTAAAATGTGTAAAACACCATTAATTACTTGTTAGTAACTTAAGTTTTTTAAAGTAGCTCATCTACTGGACACATTGTATATGGTACGTAAAGAAACAACTAAAGTTAGCACAGCCATTGCAACACAATCGTTTGAAACTTGTACCATAATTTGGTGCTAATTTGTTACCACAAAAAAAAAACGGTTGCGCCTATCATTAACAAAAAATTAAGGGCTGTGTCTACTTAACTTAAGTTACAGTCACCGTAGAAGTACTTGGCTATCAAAGGTATCGAAATCATTTATGTGCCATAATATGGTGCTAATTTCGTGATACTTTCCTACCCTAAACAGAAATTTGTTGCTTGCATTTTTTACATTTTTGGGCTTAACGTTTATGAAAACCACGAAAACTCTCTAACGAAGCATGTTATCGGGATGATTAATATATAATAATTTCGTGCTATTTTGGTGCAATTTTACTACTCCAAAATAAAATTTGTTGCCCATATTTTTCATAAAATTTTTGGGCTAAAACGTAATGGAAATTACGAAAACTTTAAAATAACACAAGAATCAGGAAGATTGATTGAAGTTATAATTTGGTGCTACTCCGTTATTCTGAAATAAAATTTCTTGCTCGTACTTTTGATAACATTTTTGGGCTAAAACGCTATGGAAATCATGAAAACCTTATAACAAAACATAGTGTCAGGATTATTATTTTTTGCTAATTTGGTGCCAAAACCTTACAACAAATCATGGTATCAGAATGATTGAGATAATTGTTGGTGCTAGTTTGGTGCTATTTGATTATCCTAAAATAAAGCTTCTGGGTCGCATGTTTCCTAATTTTTGAGCTAAAACGTCATGAAAATCACGTAACGTATCAGCCCAACAATTTTATAAGAAAATTCGAGCAACAAATTTTATTTTGTTGCTATAAAAAAGCACCAAATTAGCAGCAAATTATGGTATACCAAGCAAACTGATATCACGCTTAGTTATCAGGTTTTAGCAATTTCCATACAGTTTAACTGAAGGAGAGAAAATGCAGATTGTTTTTGAGAGAAACAAAAAACTCTTCTGGAAATGGGTCAAAAATACATAACGTGGCCCAAAACAAAATGCTGCAGGAGTGATTAATATTAGCAACGAAATGGTATGGGACGATTGTGAAGTGAGGAAATGCTGATAAGAATATTTCGGAAAGCTGTACAGTAGTGAGGAAAGTAAGACTGAAGGGTTAAATAAGGAGAATATAGAAGGAATGATGAATGGAACTGATAAGGATATTGGGATAAATGAGGTAGAGAAAACGGTAGGAGGTTGAAAAACGGCAAGGGAGAACGCGTGGATGAAATCACTGGTGAAATGCTAAAGTATGGAGGTGCAAAGCTTATACGACGATTTTGTGAATTATTCAATGTATGCCTTATGTGTGAAAAAGTGCCGAGGGGTTGGAAGAGCGCGATTATTGTACCACTGAATAAGGGTAAGGGGAATAAGAGTGATTGTAAGAACTACAGAGGAATAAGTTTTCTCAGACTGCCTAGTAAAGTATTTGGACGAATACTGATTGATAGAGTACGAGAAAATACACAAACTAAGATTTGGGATGTGCAAGGTGGCTTCATGCCAGGGAGAGGATATGTCGATCAGAGGGTTGCTCTCCAGCAGGAGATCGAAAAGTGTTTAAGGGTAAAAAGGAAGTTGTACTGTGCGTTTGTAGAACTGGAGAAAGCATACGACAGAGTGAATAGGGAATAGAGAAACTGTGGGTAAATATTAAATGAATATGGCGTAAATAAAGGTCTAATAAATGGAATAAGAGCAGTATACAACGGTAGTCGGGCATGTGTTAGGTTGAGAGGAGGTGTGGGTTAATACTTTAATGTTGAGCAAGGAGTGCGACAAGGTTGTGTGATGTCACCGTTGTTGTTCAATGTATACATGGATAAATGTGCTAGACAAGCGTGTACCGATACAAATGGTGACGTAAATGTACGATTTCTGGTGTATGCAGATGACACAGTCTTATTAAGTGATAGTGCGGATGAGCTGCAAACCGCTCTGAGGAAGTTTGATATGGTCTGTAAGAGTATGGACCTAAAGGTAAACGTGAACAAAACTAAGATTGTGGTATTCAATCGGGAAGGCGGAAAAGAGAGTAGAGTATTTACTCTGCAAGATGAAATTGTGGAGCAAGTGAACGAGCTGGTATATCTCGGTAGAATGTTTACTGCAGATGGTACAATGGAGGGCGAGATTGGACGAAGGGTCAATGCTGAAAGGAAAGTGACTGGAAGTATGTTGACGATAATGAGAAATGAAAGCATGACCCTAGCTGCGAAACAAGCATTCGATAATGGCGTGTTCGTCCCGTCAGTACTGTATGGAAGTGAGACATGGGTATGTCAAAAAAATAAATGCCGTGGGTTCGAGATTCCTGAGAAGCGCATGTGGTGAAACGAGAAGGGACAAGATAAACAATTAATGCATAATGACGGAGTGTGGTAAGGAAAAGACGGTGATATATAGATATAAAAGTAGTACATTACGTTGGTTTGGTGACATTGAGAGATAAAGAACGCAAGATTAACGAAACAAATATACAGGGTGTCCAGAAAGGTGTGGTTAAAACTGCTAAGACGTATAGATGGGATCAAAATAACCCTAGTCTTCATTTGAATTTTTTTCCTATCTGTCTTCGTTATGGAGTTATCGGCCTTCAAAGTCAGAAGTTAAAAATTGAATTTCAATGATAATTTTTAAACTACTTCTTTCATGAAATTTAGACACCCTAACTACCTCATAGAAAGGCATTTTTTGCCACTCAATTGGAATTCATTGTACCTTTATTGTACAGGTAAAACCAAAATTAAGATTCTAAATTAACACAATTTTTGACAGTATTGACAATTTTGGAATTCTACTATAGTAGTTTCATTCCCCTATTTAGCAACCCAAAAGGTAGTCTGTGCGAAAACGATATCTCTTACCGTTTTCGAGAAAAATGCATTTTAGTGAATCCATGTAAATTGCGAATTAAGTCAAACAAAAAAATGTACTATCATTCTGCTAAGTTCATTAGAATTTGAAAATGAATACGAAACGAAAAAATATTGAAATAGTAAACTGCTTCTCCTGAACACTTGCATTTTTGAGTTAGGTATACTTATTGCAAACTTGCACTAAAGCGGCTAACTAAATTTTAAATAAAATAGTATTTTCGAAACCGTTCGAAACTTAATTTTCACTTTACCTGTACAATAAAGGTACAATGAATTCCAGTTAAGTATCAAAAAATGCCTTTCTATGAGGTAGTTAGGGTGTCTAAATTTCACAGTAATGAAAGAAGCGGTTTAAAAATTATCATTGAAATTCAATTTTTAACTTCTGACTTTGAAGGCCCATAACTCCATAACGAAGAAATATAGAAAAAAAATTCAAATGGAGACTAGGGTTATTTTGAGCTTCTCTATACGTACTCGCAGTTTTGAGGTTAGAGGAAAGGCCGGGCCAGGTAGGCCGCGTAAAACTTGGCTGAATGTAGTAGAATGTATGATAAAGGAAAGAAAGATAAGGAGTTTTAAAAATAAAAGGGCATGTCAGAGACAACGTATGTATCTTGCGGAAGCTAGGGAGGTATACGGAGACAGGAAAGCATGGAGAAAGATTGTGAATGAAAAATAAATAAGAGGCAGGGATTGTTTTACCTACTCCGCAAGGGAATGGCGTGAATGTTAAGTTTAACTGAAAAATATTATGAAAAATACAAGCAACAAATTTTTTTTCAGGATAACCATTTAGCACCAAATTAGAACAAATTTATAATACATCGATCATCCTGATGCTATGTTTTGTTATAAGGTTTTCATGATATTCATAACGTTTTATGAAAAATACAGACAACAAATTTCATTTTGGTACAAATTATGATATATCAATCGTCCTGATAGCGTGTTTCGTTATAGGGTTTTCGTGATTTCCATAAGGTTTAAGCCCAATAATATTATAAAAAATACGAGCAATAATTTTCAGTTTACGGTAGCACCAAATTAGCACCAAATCATGATACATAAATGATTTCGTTACAATTGATAGCTTACTGTTTGTACGTTGGCTGTGCTAAGTTTATGTTAAGTAGACACAGCCCTTAAGTTTTTGTTAGTAATAGGCGCGCTAAATTTTCTTTGTGGTAACAAATTATCAGAAAATATGCACTAAATCATGGTATAAAATCTGTATAATAAACAAAAAACAGATAAGTAACTAACAATTAGATACAAGCATTGAAAATAATGGTTACGTACATACATATATCCTATCGGAATTTTTCGGAAAACAGAACCTTGATACTTAGCTTTTGGATTTTTAAATGGTGTATTTTTATATGTACATTTTATATAAATCTATACGTTTCTGTCACAATTACATTTATTGTCCTCAGTAAATGGTAATATCTGTACGAAATCTTACCGATATTACCATTTGCTGAGAACAATAATAATAATTGTTATTGAAACGTATAGATTTATATAAAATGTACATATAAAAATACACCATTTAAAACTCAAAAGTTAAGTATGAATTTTAATTATTTACTAGTAAAATTAATCATTTTTAACGATTCATTGGACATTTAGGAACTTAACCCCAAGCGATTTACATGACTTCACTTTGAACTGACTGAAGAACATTAAAACGAACGTACTAAACTGACCTCACATATTACCTTAGATTTCATACTCAAGCATTTCACATTAAATTATTAAAAGTTTCTTAGATTAACATCAATGTAGGACATTTGAAAGTATAACGAATTGATAAAAACCCATATGAAATATTAGTTCATGGCAGAACTAATTTCAAGGTATCTAGCTGAACTTAATTCATTTGAAAATAATTTAATTTGCAAAACGAACGTACCATTTGTTATTGATGTGAGGACATTAGATCAGTTAAATCAGGTATATCAAATGCACCTATTATACGCTGCTCTGATACTTTAAGCCTCTTCAGCGCTAGAAGTTCAAATGTTTCTGGACCTTGTTGTGCAAAAAATAGCACGGTATGATCGTGTTCAGTTCTGTGGTTTAAGGGAGATTAGTAATCAGTGATGCAGTTGTAATTGTTTTTCTAGTTTGTATTTGGAGGCGTGGCTTGGTACTTGTTGATCAGAAAAGGAAAGAAATAAGTATTAGTAAAACGGAATGTGTTTGTGCTAAATACGTTACTACCGTACATTTGCTAAACCAATGGAGGAGTCCTTAGAGTGTTGCGCTAACGGGTAAAGGTGATATTGTACAGAACATAAAAATAAACGATACTGTCGTATTTAACCTGCGATACCAATCTTTACAGTGTACCTTGCCTTAAAAGAATACAAACTTCCTAATCGTGCGTAATAATTCCCAGACAGTCTCAGTGCATTCTTGTGCTTAAGCCGCTGCCATCTTGGTAATCATAGGTAGAGCTTTCTCCAAATTGAGATCTACGAGGAAGTGCAAGGTAGAGTCAAACCCACAGGCAGTTTAGGTAGGTGTGATAGCGATTGCGGTTATAGCCGCTTTCCGTGCTTTCGTTTTCTCGAAACCACCTTTCAGATTTGGCATAACTAAAGTCGGTGGTGGTGGTGTCTTCTTCAGTCGCTGTTTTAGAGGCCCTCTTCTTCTCCGGCCGAAGGAACCTTGGGCAATCCCGGTAGTTCGCAGTCAACACATTTAGCCCACTGGGAGCAAGGGTTCACGCATTGACTGCTGTGAAGGAACTAGTTGCCTCTACAGATAGCGATCACCTAAGATTACGAAGTGAACGATTATTAACTGCGAAAAACTTTAATAATGCTTGTTTTACCTTAAATAATTTATTCGTTTTATATGACTTCAAACACACATTGTATGGTATAATTATTAATATGATGTAATTCATTTTGCCATTACAATATATCTCATATTGAAAAAGAATAAATAAAAAAAAGGATTATAATATTATAATCACTACGTATTAACAATTAAATACACAAGAAAGAAAGGGGCCGAGTCCATATTAAGCAATATTCAGTTTTTGGTGTAGCTCGCTTTATTTCTATTAGGCGCATCGTTTGATGTAGTAAAAGACCCAACTCCAATATTCTACCGCCCTAAACATAGGAGTTAAAACTCGTATTAGAATGATAGTGACAGTTTGATTGTCAAATAAGGTTATTGAATGTCAAAGTATGATGTCGGCAGATGAAGGTGATGAAATTTCTGTTAAAAAGCGAAGACATGAAGCTCGACGGCAAGCAAATATTAGCAAAAAGGTGTAGAACAGACGGCAAAGAATATATAAAAAGAAAAGGAATTACAGTTGCATCCAGGAAAACTGGTGATAAGTGCAGGTACGTAAAAAGGCTGTAACCTAACCTCAAATAGTGTTACCTTTAATAAATACAATAATATCTCATAATACTTTTTAGATGCAGCTGAAAGTGTTTAAAACAGCTATCTTTATCAGAAAAGAAGGATTTACTAAGAAATTCTAACGAATTAGGTCTACAGAAGAGTTAAGATACATTTTTAATGTAGGCAAAGCTACAGAAGTAGAAAATCCTGTATTACGTAAGGCTTGCTACAACTACTGTGCAAATTTGCAAGTTTGTTTACGTGGATTTAACGCTTATTTGCTTATTGCTTATTGCTTATATGCTTATCAGCATATGCCACTATTTTTGGTGTCAGTGAAAAGCGTATAAGACGCATAAATTCTTTAATACCTGAAGGTGCAGTACCTATTGATCAAAGAGGCACCCACGATAATCGGCCATTCACTAAAAGCGAAGAACCTAAATTAAAAATACGGAATCACATTGAAAAATTTCCACATCAGTTGTCTGATCATGGTCGGAATCGAACCAAAGGTCGATATTTGTTTTCTACTTTGAGTGTATTGAAAATGTATGTTTTGTTTATGGAAGAAAATTATCCCGAAATCTACGAACGTATTAAGAATGGTGATAAACCTGAGACTATTAAAGGGGAAGTCTCTTATTTTTTCTATTTAGAGATATTTTGTGGCAACTACGATTTTGGAAGGCCACGTACTGACGTTTGCAGCAAGTGCGAAGAAACTAAAGTAAAAGTATATACAGAAAAAATGCAGTTCTTCGAAAAAACATCCAAAGTGAACTGCGTTTGCACAAAAAGTATGCTGCAGTGTTTTACACCAAACTAAAAGAAACAGATGAACATGTTCAAGAAGAAGATACTGAAGCCCTGTGTTGGGATTTTCAGCAAAACATTCCCTATCCACAGTGACCTGTTTCCGATGTGTTTTACATTCGTCAGCTGTGGCTGTACAATTTTTGCATATATAGTTACAAAAACCACAATGGAGTAATGTACTCTTGGCCAGAATCGGAGGGAAATAGAGGTGTTATCTTGCCTAAACAGCTATATTGAAAAATATGAACCAAATACAGTACGTAAATTATTGCTATTTTGTGACGGTTGTAATAAACTATTTCTTTAGCTTGGTACACTCAGGACTACTCCAATCTATTGTGACAGACTCTTTTCAGTTGTAGAGCGAATGAAGAGAAAAATCGAAAAGGTGCAATCGTATGCAGAATGGCAAAATATCATATCAAATCTGTTTACTGTAGTAAAAGTAGATCATCAAATTTTTCTTGGCTACAAAGGTCACTATAAAAAAATATTTAAGAAAAACGTCCAACAAAGTAAGCAAAAGTACCATGTAACCAAATACAAGGTGTTCCGGTTTTCCGTGCACCACAAAAATGAATTTATAGTATCGGAAAATACGTAGGGTTGCATTAAAACTAATTTTAGGTTGTTGAAGCCTAATACTCGTGTTGTTACCGTCGCTACACAATATCTGTATAAAGGTCAGTTGGAGATTAAAGAACAAAAACTTGAAAATGTGTTTAGTACGTTTTTTGGACGAAGAGGAGATGGTAATGATGATTCAGATAACTCAGATTATGAATAAAATGTATTGTTTATATTATAAATAAAATTAGCTACTTGTTTACAAAGGGAAATTATTGTTCTTTTGGTATAAATTTTGTTGAAAATGAAAAGGGCCCACGTCCGACTATTTTGAAAAATGTATTACTATTTTTCAAAATTGTGTTTTGATCAGCACTTGTTATTATTATGTAAATAACAGACCCATAATTTATCAAATTCAAGAATTGTATTCCAAAATCTTACTATTAAATAGTTATCTAAAGATAAAAGCTTATTTTCCATTTTCCCAAATCTGGTTAACCTGGGATTGGGCCCCTTTCTTTCTCATGTATCCAGCTAGTAACCGTCTTAATTAAGGAATCAAAATTGCAACCCACATATTACATATTTTTTAGCTGAAGGCAATACATGCGAAGCTGTGTAGTAAGTTAATAAACTCTAGTAACTCCGAAGTATTCATTATGCAAAATTAATCTAAACGATGATTTTCTACATGTTTTGTGTCTAAATTAAAAATAGTCATTTATCATTTAAAGAAATTTACAATACCATATTTTAAATTTAGTTGAACACTTCCTCTTATTTGCTGACAGTATGCTAATTAAACAAATTTATTTACAAATGTTCTGTACCCCCTATGTACGCTAGAAAACCCGCAGTAGCAAGTTTGAACTTATCACAGTTATTACGTAATTATTTCTTTAATAGCTACTCCTTCTTGTTGATGCTGTTAAATCATTAACAAAAATCAACTGCAAAATAATTCAAAGCATGATAATTAGTCATTAATATTTTAGAAATGGCGTCTTGTGTTCTTTATGTACAACGTCTTTAGCTGTAAAACTGTCTTCAACCGTTATTAACTTTTCAGTTAATTTTTGACAAGTATTTTAAGTTAGATAAAAAAATCCTTTACATAAACATTAAATAATTAACTTTAAAATATATTTTTGAAGCGATCTTATAAATAAATGTAGGTAATAATTTAGATCATTTAGAGCTGACATATTTGTCAAGAGTTTTAAAATTTTAATTAAAATTGTATCATGGGTATCCTAAAGTGGGTTCTATAAGTGTTATATATTAATTTAAAATGTTTAGTAAGTATATAAAACTAAACCTATGTACACAGCTTGAAGCTGTTTTTTTAAAGACTGTCTAAATTAAACTGATACATTATGTAAGTGTTTAAATTGTACACAGTACAATTTCGGTGTTGCATTTGATAATATTGTCATTGTATACATTACATACGATTATTAAGGGGGTTTAAAGATATTTATATCATCGTATTACTATTTTAACCAATTTTGGTGTGGTAATACGTGATCATTGGACCTACATTCTAAAAATATTTAGGTATATATAGGGTGATTGATAAAAATATGCCAATCCAAACCTGTGTTTTTTTAAATGGAACACCATGTATATTTTTGCATTTTTGGATTCACTGTTACATTTAAAATAAAAGTATAGAAATTTGTGTCTGTATCACTAACCGTTCTGCACTTTAGTACGAAAATAGAGTTAACTTTGGAACCACGATGCGAGCGTCGTCACCACGATGTTGTAAATCTGTTTATACCACCGACTATTAATAATAGTCTACTAACAAACAAACTGGGAAATTTCTCGAAAACATGTAAAACAATACAGAATGATTAATTTACGCGAAATGTAATTTTTTTCAATTTTTTCAAATGCAACACCCTGTGTATTTTTTCAGATTTCGATTCCCCGTGAAAAGTAGATACTAATTGATAATAGGTTTCATAGCCATAAGAGATATTGACGCTTTTACATAAAGATATTCTAAAATATAAATTTACTATGACGATGGAATTCAACAAAACAAATCAGGTAGTCTAGCCGCTCGTAATAAAGGGGAACAATTGCATCTATTGTGGGTTTTTGGATTGTCTTTTTGTCAATTTTTGTATAAAATGAGTTTTTTCAAAGATGAAATGGTCGATATGATCTTTATTTACGGCGAAGATCAAAGAAATTCTTTGCTGACTACCCATTTGTACTGTGAACGATACCCAGAGAGAAGACAGCCGCGGGAAGAATCGTTTATGAATATAGCTGAGAGATTTATAAATTCTGAACTATGTGTTACCCCAAGCGCGAAAAAATAAGCCCAAATGAAGAAATTGAGCTTTAAGTTATGTCATCTCTTATAGAAAATCCGCAAATTAGTACTAGAGAGCTAAGTACACTTAGAACTACATAGAAATACAGAAATACGGATGAGGCAACTTTCCACAATAATAGCAATATTAATACGCATGACTATCACTATTCAGATACTAATCCACACGTCTTAAGAGTTGTTGTTCACCAGCATCGATGGTCAGTTAATGTGTGGGGTGGTATAATCAATTTTAATGTGGTTGGTCCTTTTTTCTTTGGTGGGAGTCTTACTGGAGAAAGATATTTACAGTTTTTGGAAATTGATTTACCCGAGCTTTTGGAAAATATCGAGGTAAATAATATTCGTATGATGTGGTTTCAACTGGATGGCGCCCCTCTGCACTATGCAATCAACGTTAGGCAATATCTCGATAGAAATTATCCGATGAGGTGGATAGGACGAGGTGGCGTGCAAAATTGGCCAGCCAGATCACCGAATCTTACGCCCCTTGATTTCTTCCTTTGGGGCTACGTTAAAGAAAAATGTTATCAACAACCTCCCACCATAAGTGAAGATATGAAAAATAGGATTAGAGCTGCGTTTCAATCAATTTCGCCTCTAATGCTGTAACGAGTGAATCTTTCGTTTACCGAGGGAATTGCTATGCGTGGTCAGCACTTGGAACATTTAATTTGAATTTATGGCTTTATTCGTTTATGTTTACTTGTTCACCTTATTTTCTAGGTGTAGAGAATTATTTTATTGTTTAGTTATTAATTAAGTTTTCCTATCAGTTAAAGAATGTATTTGCCATTCGTATTTTCTTATTTGCGCTGGATTTTGTTTTATTTGTTTTTCTGTATTTCAATATTTTCAAATAAAGCGTCAATATCCCAAGAAGGGTCTTATGGCTATGAAACCTATTATCAATTAGCATCTACTTTTCACGGGAATCGAAACGTGAAAAAATATACAAGGTGTTCCATTTGAAAAAATTGAGAAAAATTACATTTCGCGTAAATTAATCATTCTGTATAGTTTTACATGTTTTCCAAAAATTTCCCGGTTTGTTTGTTAGTAGACTATTATTAATAGTCGGTGGTATAAACAGATTTACAAAATCGTGGTGACAACGTTCGTATCGTGGTTCTAAAGTTAACTCTATTTTGGTACTAAAGTGACAATATCTGCAGAACGGTTAGTGTTACAGATACAAATGTCTATACTTTTATTCTAAATGTAACAGTGAATCCAAAAATGCAAAAATATACAGGGTGTTCCATTTAAAAAAAGCACAGGTTTGGGTTGGCACATTTTTAACAATCACTCTGTATATACCTAAATATTTTTAGAATTTTAGCTCCAACGATCGTGTATTACATTGGTTTTGAAAACTCTAGTAGTTAAGGAGAAATCCTCCGTCCACGCAGTAGACACCCACCATATATATATATATATATATATATATATATATATATATATATATATATATATATATATATATATATATATAAAATCAAAGACACCTCTTACAACAACCGTTGTAGTTAAGACAACAATTGAAAAAATTATTAATCAGGGAATCGGTCAAATAGTGGTATACAGGTACTAATTAACCAATTTAGAGAGTAATCCTCATTATATTTATATCGATATTTCGCTACTGATTTGGTAGCTTCATCAGGAATACTGAAAGTTAATGAAAACAATTAAATTTAATTAAAGTAATAATAAAATTACGATTTCAAATACACATGGAACAGCCATGTTATATCATTTAATGCGACAGAATTTATGACAAAGATAACGTTAAGAACCTTGATAAACTCATACACGCCAAACTTAAAATTTTCTAAATTTTGTTATATACACAGTGAAACTTATTTTATGTCACTGTTTGCGTTCATGCTGTTAAGTTGATCATTAATGTGACACATTTCTAAGATTAGTCTCCTTTTTTTGTTTTTTTCACGTTAGAATTTTGGTTTCTCCAAAATTCATGTTATGGTCATGTACATTGACATGATTTGCGAGAGCACAAGCTTTAGGTTTAATCTTACAGTCACTTTTATGTTGGCTAATTCTGTTCCTTAGTCTTTGTGTAGTTTGTCCAATATATACCTTTTGACATTGAGAACAAGGAATGGAATACACTACATCACTTTTATTGTATTTATTTGTTTTGTCTTTAGTAACACTAAAAACTTTGTACACTGTGTCTATGTTAAATTTAGCAATTTTTACTGGTAAGTTTTTACAATTTTTTTCTATTAAATGAGTTAAACCTTCTATATACGGAAGTTTTTTAAATTGAATTATTTCAATGCCATTGTCACTATTGTTCTTGTCCAAATTGGTTTGTGGATGGTTGTAAATTAACCTCTTCAAAAAACTTTTTGGATAATTATTGTTGATTAGTAACAGTTGCTAATCAACAATAATTATTCAAACAGTTTTTTGAAGCGGAGAAGTACAAATAAGTGGTATCGTAGGAGAGTTAACGGCAAGGGAACTCGTACTCGGAGCCTCAACCGCCGCCTACGGTCCAGAAGGGTAATTAGGTGTCAAATGGGTTGATTTGCATAGAATCTGTTCGGGGCGGGACCTTCGTTGAAATAACTACGTCGATCGTGACAATTCAGAAGCCTACTTCGATGAGGTTGCAGCCAAAACGTTGGTCTGAATTATGACCTGAATTATAATAAGTCGCTCTTTTGTGGAGGGTGGTGATATTCAATTATATGTGATTTCAAGGGTCGCAATACTTAATAATACGGGCAGTGCCTCCGGCAGACTAAGTACAACGTACCTTAGGCACGTTTATATACCGGACTCGGTGCTAAAAGCAGCCAAGTTTTATACCAACTTAACTACGAAAAGGGTGGTTATAGGTATAGGTGTTTAATACATGTAGAGGGTGGATGCTGGTGGTGTAAAAAAAGCTGGCAGGTTCTGGTAGGACAGCTAGATCAAATTTTTGGGTATTGAACGGAGGTAGATCTGGTATGAATGTTAAATAATGGATATCTTTGGTATGAAAGCAATGTCGAGCAAAGGGTAAAGTAAAAGGGTGTTTGTTTGTTATGAGTGTGTCTGTAGATGAGGCTAGGATTCTGGTAATATTTGTCGGGATGCTGGATGCTTTGTAAAACAGGTATAGGTATAAGTATAATAATAAGTGTAACAAGTGAGAATAGGTAAATAAGTCTAGTTTGGATGGTAGGTGGTCTGGTATTTATAGGGGAAATGTACAGACTGGGAATGGGAATGGCAATTGATAACATTTATAAAGAATGATGATACATTTGTGGAAATAACTAGGAAATAAAGTTTGATATGAATTATTTTCTAGCATAGGAAATTCTATGTAAACGATTCGCAGGATCATTACAAGGTTCAACATTGAAAATATTCAACCATTTAAGGTTCGACTTTAAGAATACTCAACCATTTATGGTTCAACTTTGAAAATAAAGAAGCATTTAAGGTTTAATTTCCAAAATACCTAACTATTTAAGTTTGAAATTAAAAAATATTCTAACATTTAAGTTCAATTTTAAAAATATTTAATCATTTAAGGTTCAATTTTAAAAATATTTAACCATTTAAGGTTCAGTTTTGAAAATACTCCACCATTAAAGGTTCAATTTTGAGAATATTCAACCATTATAATAGACAATACCCAAACAGGTGGATTGGGAGGAACGGGTTACAGGGCTTGTGTTGTTGCGAATGGTGTCATTTTGAAAATTTGTAATAAATTATTCATTCAATAATAAATAAGTTGTTATACTTCCGCATTCAGCAGTTTTTTTGTTGGATTTTTCAATAACACAAGCTATCTGAATTTTATCAAGATGTCTTGCATAAATATGAAAAAAATTTTAAATAAATATATAAAATTTTATTATTTTTTATAAAAAAAATTTTTAAATTATTATAAATTTTAATGTTAAAATTATTTTTTTTTTTTGGTTTTTATTTTTGATTTTAATTAAAAAAATTATGTTTTTTTATTTATTTTTAATTTAAAATATATTAATTTTTTAATTTTTATTAAAATTTATATTTAATTATTTATATAATTTAGTATGGGTTTTATTTTATTTTATTAAGTTTTTAAAAAAAATAAATTTAATGTTGTTAAAAAAAATTTGATTAAATTTATGGAAAAATTTGAAAAAAAATTTAAATTTTAAAAATTTTTTTTAAATTTTTTAGGAAAAATAAAATTTTTAAAAATTTAATTTAATTTTAAAATTTTTAAATTTAAATTTTATTTAATTATTTTTAATTTTTAAATTTTTGAAAATGGTTAAAGTTTTTTTTAGTTTAATTTTAAAAGAAAAATAAATTTTAAAGTTTTATTTTTGGTTTGAAAATTTATTTTAAATTAAATTAAAAAAATATAAATTATTTTAATAAAAAATTTAATAAATATTTTTTAAAAGGGTTAAATTTATTTTATTATTTTTTAAATAATTTTAAAAATTTTGTTAAAGTTTTATAATATTATTTTAAAAATTTTTAATTTATAAAAATTTAATATTTTAAAAATTTTTTATTAAATTTAAAAAAATTTAAATTTTTAAAAAATTTTAAAATTAAATTTTTTTTAAAAATTTAAAAATTTTTAAAAATTTTAATTTTAAAAAAATTTTTTTAATTAAATTATATTTAAAAATTTTAAAATTTTATTTTATTTAAATAAAATAATTTAATAAAATTTTAATAAATTTAAATTTTTTTTTATTTTTAATTTAATTTATTTTAAATTTATTTTTAAAATAAATTTTAAAATTATTATAAAATTTTTTTTTTTTTTTTTTTTTTAATATATATATTTTTTTTTTTATTATATTAATATATATATATTAATTATATATTATATTATATATATTATATATTATATATATATATTATATATTATAATATTATATATATATTATTTATATTATATTTTAATTATATATTAATTATATTATATTAATTTATATTATATTATATATATTATTATTATTATATATATATATTTATTTATATATATATTAATTATATATTATTTATTTATATTTTATATTATATATATATTATATTATATATTATATTAATTATATATATATTATATTAATTATTAATTATATTATATTTATATTATTATATTATATATTATTATTATTATATTATATATTATTATATTATATTATTATATTATATTATTATATTATTATATATTATTTATTATATTATATTATATGTTATATATATTTATATATTATTATATTATATATATTATTTATTATATTATTATATATATATATTATTATATATATATATATATATATTATTATATTATTATTATTATTATTATTTATTTATATATATTTATATTATTTTTTTATTATTATTTTTATTTATTATATTTATTTATTAATTATTTTATTTTTTTATTTTTTTATATATATTTTTTTTTTTTTTATTTTTTTTTATTTTTTATTTTTTTTTTTTTTTTTTATTTTTTATTTATTTATATTTTTATTATTATATTTATATTATTTTATTATTTTATTTATATGGTATTTATTTTTTTATATTATTTTTATTTTAAATTATATTAAAATTTTTTAATTATTATATTTTTATTATTATGGTTATTATTTTATTTTATATTATTTTATGGTATTATTATTTTAATGGTATATGGTTTATTATTATTATTTGGTATTATGTTATGGTTGGTATTGTGTATTATTATATTATTGGTTGGTATATTTATTATATATTTGGTATTGTTGTATGGTATATATATTTTGGGTTGGTATGGTATTATGGTTTATGGGTTGTATATTATTTTTATATTTGTTATTATTGGTTATTTATTTTATTTTGTGTATTTTGTATTTATTTAATGGTTAATTATGTATTGGTATTTTATTTATTTATTATTATGGTTATTTGGTTGTAATGGGTATTATGGGTTTTTATTATTATTTTTATGGTTTTTGGTTGGTATGATGTTTGGTTATGGTTGTATGGTATGGTGTGGTTTATTTAATTGGTATGGTTTAATTAATGTATGTATATTATATTATGGTTTTTATTATATTTTATGGTTTAAATGTGGTATTTTGGGTATGTGTATGTTTTATGGTATGGT